>JAJPUD010002374.1:249005-279362 GCA_023553655.1 Myrmecobius fasciatus
GCGGCCGCCGCCTCACACCAAGGCCCCGGGAAAGGCCTGGGGAGGGAGAGGCGGCCTCCGAGGCCGAGCCCGGCAAACGCCCGTCCCCGCTCACGCGTTTTCCCTAGCTCTCCGTGAAATCCCATTCTCTGGAGACGCACAGATGGACGCAAATGAGAGAGATGCCATATCCTGGTACCAGAAGAAGGTGAGCGCGCCCCTCCCCCACCCCGGGGGGAGGGGCGCCTGCGGCTCGGGCGGGGCCTCCGCTGACTGCGCCTCTCAGTAGCACCCCTGGCCTTCTAGTTACGTCCCCTGCCCCCGCAGCCGCAGCCGGAGCCGGCTCGACTCACCCTCCCCACTCCCACAGGCCCTTAGGAGGGGCCGATTCCCATCCTTGCAGGGATGTCGGGATCCCCGGCGGGCCTCTGGAGAAGCCGTTATCTTCTTCGGCCCAGGATTCATCCTCTGTCCAGTCACTCCCCCAATCCAAGCCACCTCGTGGAAATCTCAGTTCTTTTCTCACAACGGTTCTCCTCTTCCTCCTGTGCTGTATTACAGTCCGTGTCTTTATAACAAGCCCTTATCTGTTGCTTTCCTCCAGCTCCTGATTAGACATTCCAATTTCTTAAGAAAATGACCAATCAAAGCCCAATATGTATACAATCTGACCCTTCCTTTAAAAATAATTAGTCATTAGGGCATTGTGAAGAATATGATCCTTGGGCTTAATGGTTCTGTATAACCTAAGGAAGCATAGTTATTTTCTAGGACATTTTTTAAAATAACTTTTTCACTAGTTTTCATAACTTTTTTTAGGATTTGGTTTAAATTTAATTATTTACTGTAGGTCATTTGAACAACCTGTTATCTGTTACAGATTGGAGCATATGATCAGCAGATATGGGAAAAATCTATTGAACAGACCCAGATAAAGGTAAGCTAGTTCTGATGATCCTAACTCTATCCATAGTTTAGTTTTCTAATGCATAATGTGGGATATCCAATTGATATCTCAGATTCATGGTGTTCAAAAATGAATGCTTTCTCCCCCCCCCTCCCGCCCCCTTTAAACTCCCCTTCTCCAGAACTTTGGACTCCTATGCTCCCAAGTCATAGTGGAAATCTACCCTCTCTACTCTCTCTTGCTGGTAATACTACCACCCTTATTGTCTGTCCTGGATTATTGTAATAGCAACCTAATTGACCTTCCTGTTCTCATTGTCTTCTCTCTTCAACCCAGATTCCAAGGCTCTAAAAGATTAATGTTATAGAATTACCTTCCTGTTCAAAAATTTTGAGTGGCTCCCTATTGCTTCTATCTTAAAATATAAATACTTCCCTCTCCAGCAGTTAAAACCTAAATCTAGTTCCAGCCTTCCTTTCTAGCCACATCGAATACTTTTTTTGTGTTGTGTCATTTCTATCATGTTTGATTCTTGATGACCCCATATGGGAATTTCTTGGCAAAGATCCTGGAGTGGTTTTCCATTTCCTTCTCCAGGTCATTTTACAGATGAGGAAACTGAGGCAAACAGGGTTATATAGACTTGCCCAGAGCCCCAGAACTAGTTAGTGTTTGAGGCCAGATCTGAACTGATTCTAGGCCCACATTCCTTCCATTGAATTACCTCAGCACTATTAGTAGTACACCAGTACTATTTTCTGGTATTCTATGTACCAGATTTACTAGCTGATTTCTTTAACTGGGCACTTCATTATAGCCTGCCTCTACATTTGTGTAGGTAATCCCTTGTACCTAGAATGTACTCTTTTCATCTCCAACTTACTGTCCAAACCTGACCCTCTTCTGAATTAACCTTATTTGTATAAGGTACCATCATCCTCCCAGTCACCCAAGTTTGTGGTCTCAGAGCCTTCCTTGATTCCTCACTCTCCCTAACAAGATAGTTGCCAAATCTTTTTGATTCTATTTCTACATCATCTCTGGTAGCTTTCCCCTCTTTTACTCTTAGCTGGCCACTGCTCTAGTGGCTCTCATCACCCTAGCTCAGACCCTCTTTCCTTAATTGTGGCACTAGTTCACATGGTTCTCTCTTCACAGTTGACAAGGTGAAATTCCTAAACCATAGACCCCTTTGTGTTATCCTCTTGCTTGAGAAACTTTGTTGGCTCCTTGGTGCAGTGTAAAACCTTTTATAATTTGACTCCTACCTTCTCCAGAATTATTACACATTGCTCTCATTCTTGTTTTAGTTCTATCTAGCCAAACTGGATGTCTTGCTTTTCTTTTTCTATGATATTTCTTCCATCTCTGTGCCTTTGTCTGAACTATCCATCCCACATGCCTGAAATGTATTCTCGTGTCATCACCTCTACTTCTTAGAATTCTTTGTTTCCTTTGCACTCAACTCTAACCACTTCCTACATTGAGGCTCGATGTTATGGAGTAGCTTCTGGTGCATCCTTCTTGAATTTACTTTGCATTTACTTTGTATATGATACAATATCCAATTTTGTCTTTGACTCCTTAGTACCTAGCATAGTGCTGTGCATGTGTCAGAGGTGATCAATGAAGGCTTATTGATTTATCTCTTTTAGATCAGGTATCATCTCTCCCATGTGCCTTCCTTAATTATCAATGTTCTTTGTGACTCTAAAGCCCATTGTATTTCTTTGTGTTTATTTGTGTGCATGAATATAAAGTCCTTAAAGGTGTGTGATAGATGTTGTTCTTTTGGTTTTTTATACCTAACCTTTGCATATGCAATGCACATATTAGGTATTTAATAAATGTTGATTTGAGTATTGTACTATATCTGTTCTGTATGAAGTTATATCAAGCAAAGTGTACAATTTTTATTCTTTGATATAAGATAATTCTCGTTGTAGGGGAAACTTATTTATCAGTAAATGTAACACTAGGTTAGGAGTCAAAAAAATCTGACTTTGAGTTCTGTTCATACCATTGCTAGCTTGGTGACCTAGGCAAGTCACAACTTTTCTGGGCCTAGAAGTCCCAGCACGAGAAATTTAACTTAGAAACCTCTAAGGTTCCCTTTGTCCTGTGATCCTGTGATTCATTATAAAGCATGGTTATGATTAATTTAATTCCATAAAAATTATTTAGTATAATTTCAGACTTAAGGAACTTTAGCATTAAGTCAAATTCTCTGTGAAAAACTTCCTGAACTTTTTTTTGGTTTTGTTTTGTTTTGTTTATTAAACTGAACTTTCCAAGAAGAAAATTAAGACTATCCAAAGTGAAATGGAGCAATTTTTCATCTTTCCATTCCCTTTCTCTATAGATCTCTGTGTTTTCTCACCCATTCTTTCTTCTTTTACTCAGGGCAAAAGGTGACTTATTTTCCTTTCCAAGGATAGCCTTTCCATCTGGGTCCCCAGATCCTATCCCTACCTTGCTCTTATACCTTGTGTCATCAATCCTCCCTTTCAAATACATCTTCAGTCTCTCTCCACTGGCTTCTTTGCTTCATCATACAGACATATTTAAATTTTCTCATATTCTAAAAAACAAAAACAAAACCACGTCTTATGACAATAGACAGGTCATGAGGCAGAACCAACATAGCAGAGAGGATACACGTCATTTTCTGAGCTCTCTCCAATGTCCCTCAAATTAACAGCAAATCCAGCCTCTGAATTAGTTTTGGAGTACAGAACCCACAAATATTTGGAGTGTAACAAATTTCCAGCAGAAGATAATTTGGAATAGTTTCAGAAAAAATCTGTTTCAATCTGGCATGGAGGGAAGAAGGCCAAGGGCAGGCCCCTGAGCGCAGACAGTACAGAGACTAGTGTTCTGCTAGACACTAGCAGGGAGGAATATGTAGCAATGTTGACTACCCTGTCCTGGTTGCAAGCCAGTATATCAACAGATTAGCTGTAAGACATCCAATGCAAATACAGAGGACAAAATACTGAGCCCCTAACCCCAGAATATCATAGGACCTACCCACGCTCACCCAGCGCCAGAAGTTAGTATAGTCTGATCCAGTGCAGCTATTGTCTCCTGTAAAGGAAGCTTGTATAATCTCCCCTTTGCCCTAAAAGTAGATCTCAACCTTTTTAAAAAATGAGCAAAAAAAGCAAAAAGAAGTGATCGCTGATAGTTTTTCTGGAAAAAGAGAAGAACAGGTTTCAAACCCTGAGGACACTAAAAGCAGATTGTCTCCAGATGAAGTCCCAAAGGATGATATGAATTGGTCTCCATCTCACAAGGTTTTCTTGGAAGAATTCAAAAAGAATCTTTAAAAAGAAAGAAGAAAAATGGGGAAAGGAAACTTTGCAAGAGGGTTTGGAAAAGGAAACAGGGAAATTATCTGAGAAAATTCCTTACAAAATAGATTTAGTGGGGCAGCTAGGTGGCGCAGTGGATAGAGCACCAGCCCTGAAGTCAGGAGGACCTGAGTTCAAATCTGATCTCAGACACTTAACATTCCCTAGCTGTGTGACTCTGGGCAAGTCACTTAACCCCAATTGCCTCAGCAAAAAAACACAAAAAAACAAAACAAAACAAAAAATAGATTTAGTGAAATGGAAAAAGAAAACAACTCCTTGAATAACAGAATTTGTGGAATGGGGAAAAATAATCCATAGAACAAAACAACTCATTTAAACTTTCAATTGGCTAGATTTAGGAGTTAAAAAAGGTAACTGAAGAAAATAATTCACTAAAATTTAGAACTGAACAAATGAAAATGAATGACTCAATGAGACATCAAGAATCAGTCACACAAAACCAAAAACATGAAAAAATAGAAGAAAATTGTAAAATACCTCATTGGAAAAATAACTGGCCTGGAAAATAGACCTTGGAGAGACAATCAATAGGATTATTGGACTTCCTGAAAACCATGATGAAAAAAAGAGTCTATACATTATTTTTCAGGAACTCATCAAGGAAAACTGCCCTGGTATTCTAGAATCAGAAGGTAAAATAGCCATTGAAAGAATTCACTGACCACTTCCTGAAAGAGACCCCCAAAATGAAAACTCCAAGGAACATTGTAGCTAAATTTCAGAATTATTGGACCAAGGACAAAATAGTCCAAGCAGCCAGAAAGAAAGAATCCAAATATCAAGGAGCCACAATCAGGATTACTCAGGACCTAGCAGTTTCCACCTTAATGGATCGAAGGGCCTGGAATCTGATATTCTGAAAGGCAAAGGAACTTGGATTACAGCCAAGAATCAACTATGCAGCTAAATTGAGCATTATCTTTCAGGGAAGAAGATGGACATTCAATGGTACAGGTGAATTTCATTTATTTCTGATGAAAAGACCAGAGCTGAACAAAAAATTTGATCTCCAAATACAGAACTCAAGGGAAGCATAAAAAGGTAAAAAGGAAAGAACTCTTGAGAACTATATCTCTATTATGGTTATACTTAGAGAGTTCAGGCATAATTTGATTTTATTGTGATAATATAAAAAAGAAACTAGAAGTAGAAAGGGGATTGTACTGGAAAAAGAGGAAAATGGAGGAAAAATGAGGGAAGTTGCATCTCATGAAGAGGCAAAAAAGACCAATTATAATTGAGGGAAAGAAGGGAGGGAGATGAACATTGTGTGAATCTTACTCTCATTAGATGAGGCTCAAAGAGAGACTATCTGGCATATTTAGTTTCACAGAGAAACTTTGTCTCACCTTATAGGGAATTGGGAGAGGAAAGGAGGAGGCTATTAGAAGTGAAAACTGGGGAAAGATATAACAAATGGGGAGGGCTGTTTGAGGGAGGTAGTGGTCAGAAGCAAAATATTGGGGAGGAAGGAAAGGAAAGAGAAAAGCATAACTTGGAGTAAATAAAATGGCAGGAAATACAGAATTAGTCATTTTAACTGAATGTGAATGGGATGAACTCTTCCATAAAACAGAAGCAGATGGCAGACTGGACTAAAAACCAGGATCCTACAATATGTTGTTTACAAGAAACATATTTAAAACACAGTGATATATTTAGAGTAAAGGTAAAAGGCTGGAGCAGAATCTATTATGCTTCAGGTGAAGTAAAAAAAGCAGGGGTAGTGATCCTGATCTCAGATCAAGAAAAAGTAAAAATAGATCTAATTAAAAGAGATAAGGAGGGGCAGCTAGATGGCGAAGTGGATAGAGCACCATCCCTGAAGTCAGGAAGACCTGAGTTCAAATGTGGTCTCAGACACTTAACATTCCCTAGCTGTGTGACCCTAGGCAAGTCACTTAACCCCAATTGCCTCAGCAAAAAAAAAAAAAGGAAGGAAACTAAAGGGTACCATAGACAGTGAACAAGACTTTTGATCTCAACATCTTCCTCCAAAATAGAATTAACACCTATTTTAATAAAAGATATTATATATTTTTTTCAAGTGCCAGTAAATTCTGGTTAAAAATGCTTCTTCCCTCTAGTATCTATCTCAAAGTTATTGTTACATTCAAATGAAACAATGTTCCTAAAATTCCTTGCCAAGAATGATTGTTAGCTGTTATTTTTAGTTAAGATTTCCCAGCAGCACTAAGAGCTCAACAGGGAAAGGAAGAGCTTATTACATTACTCTCTCCAAACTTGTTTTTCCCCTTTTTCTTTTTGACAGCATTGCCTCTTCTAAGTTACCTTCGCTTGAAACTTTGTAGTCATTTCTAAGTTTTTGTGCTCTTCCTCTAGATGCAATTGGTTGCCACATCTCTCCAAGTGGCCCTTCTTTACACTCTTATTACAAACCAGCCCTAGTTCTTAAACTATTATGATGGTTTTTTAACTGGTATTCTTTTGTTTTCTTCTGTTTCCAATCCATTCTTCACAGTTGTTTATTTAAACTTCTTAATCTATTATGCTACTGTCCATTTTACAAGGTTGTAAGGAAACTGCTTTGTAAACTTTAAAATCCCTTATATTCAGTAAATTATTAAACATTTATAAATACCTACTATGTGTAAGGCAAATACTACTCTTCATGGCTACTGAGTAAATAGAAATCTTTTATCCTGGTATTCAGGTCCTATATAAATTTGACCTTTCTAATCATATCACCACTTCTCTTTCCTATACTCTCTTTCAGACAAACTGGACTACTAGCTCTCTGACCTCCAGCCTTTTTCATCTTGCCTTTCCTATTTTTTACCTTTGTCTTTACTGTTTCCTGTTTTGGAATGTGCTTCAAAGTCTCCTTATCTCCGACAGTTATCTCCTTCCTTCTTTCAGTACTTAACTGGTGCTACCATCTCCATGTCTTCCCTTTCACCTCAGAATTTTCATAGTCAACATATAAGGATATTTCTTATCCCCTACCCTTAGCATACAAACTCTTTAAAGGGAGATCTACTTCTTATTTCATTGATGTATTGCCATGCTTATGCAATATTCTCTAGATAAGAAATATTTTCTAATTTCTAAACATTTATGGATTCAGTATAAATTTGAAGGATATTATAATACTTCATAAGTATTAGTAGGATAGGATTCCAGCAAGTTTAACAAAAAATAAAATAATTATATTGATCATAAAGCTAGGAGTATAAAGGCAATTTGAGGTTCCTTAGCAAAATAATATTGAGGTAAACGACCATATAGTCAATTTCTGATACTGTACTATGCTTTTACTTTAGTATTTTTAGTTTTGTACCTGATTTTCAGTATATTACAATATTATCATTAATGCTTTATTGTCAAAATTTTGTATTGGTTACTAAGAGATTTAAGAATTTTTTTAGTGTGTTCCTTTTTTAAAAAGTGACTTTAAAATTTGATGCTAAACCTATATTGGATCACTTACTGGAGGGAGAAGGGAAGGAGAGGGAGAAAAATTTGGAACACAAGGTTTTGTAAAATTGAATGTTGAAAATTATCTTTACATGTATTTGGAAAAATAATATGCTATTAAAGAAAATAAAATTTGGCACTACCTTAATTGTAATTTTATTGTATTTTGGCCAAAATGTTTTCTACTGTAACAACATGTCTTTTATAATTTGAGGAAATTTAGAAAAAAGATTTTTACAATAAAACTTTTTTACAGCCAACTTTTCTATGTATCTTTTTAATTAAGTAGAATGAAAGATAAATACTGACTGCAACAGAATGGAAATGCTAGATATCAGATTCTTTATATTCTGTTTCCAAAGACTAAATCTTTTAATCTTCCTTTATGTCTTGATTGGGAGTGTTTCCACGTTAGAGTGCTATCTGATCGTGTTTCCCAAATTGAAATCCAGATTCACTTATTTTAATGTACTGATTTTTGGCAGGCAGAAATTGGCAAAATAACAACTGAATGAAAAGATAGAATATGTCATGGATGTCTGCTTATTTTTCCTGTATATGCTACAGATGACATAAATATCATATACTTGAATACATTGAATCATAAAATCACTAAGAGCATAATGACATGTAGAAAATTTGGAATTTCTTTGTAAGCTTTGTTAGAAATAGGAAAAAGATCCATGATTTTGTTTTCCTTTACTAATGCAAGTCAAGACCTCTGAAATTTGTAATATTAAAATATTGCTTAGAACAGTATGAAATTACATCTGTATCAATGGTGGGATTTGTACCCAGGTCTTTCTGCCTCCATTACAGCTACTGTTCATTTCACCAGCCTCTCATCTTTGTACCGAGATAGTTATTGTAGGACTGCTTTCATTCTGGATGAATGAAAAAAAATTTTTTTTTGATAAAAGTTTTAGAATGCAAAAGATGTTCCTTGAAGATCTTTTACATAGTAGTATTTTTAAGGAGCAAAAAATTTTATGGTATTTAGTAACTCATTTTGTAAGATAACTACAATGATAGAGTTCTTTAAGATAAAGTGTTGGAAAAAACATAGCTTTCAAAAGATTTTTTTGGGAAAATGAAAAATAGACTGCTGCTTTGGAAGAATTTTAGGATTAAAGTTCTTTCTGTGAACCAAACAATGCAAAAAAATATAAATATAAATGGTTGTTTGTGTTTTAAAATTCTAGGGCTTCAAAAACAAGCCAAAAAAGACAGGTCATATAAAGCCGGACTTGATTGATGTCGACTTGATCAGAGGTGGGTTCTAAAATCTGTCCAATTTTTAATGTGTTCTAAGCTTTTATTAGATTAAAACTATTGGCAATGTTCTTATGAGAACATTAATAAGATATATTTTTTAATTTACAAAATTCCTTTTCTTCTGTTACTAAAGACATATGATACAGTGGTCATAGTAGTTCATTATTTTTATAATGTGTGTCTTAAGACATTTTTCTTTTTCTTGATCTTGTGGTGTTATAAATTATGCTATAAATTTGGAGAAGTAAACATTTTAATGAGTTCTGTTAAATCCATCCCCCCCTGGAGTAAAATTAGTTTTCGAAGTGATTGAAAAGAGAATGTACTATAACTCTGAAGCGATTGGGCCCAGAAGGGTGAAGACTAAGTGGGAGTGAGGGGCAAAGAAGATTAGAAATAGAGAGTTTGTAAGATTTTTCCTTTGGACCAACTTTAAAAGTTTTCTGATTTGGTCTTTAACTTTTGCTTTTTGCTGAGGCAATTGAGGTTAAGTGACTTGCCCAGGGTCACACAGCTAGGGAATGTTAAGTATCTGAGACCAGATTTGAACTCAGGTCCTCCTGACTTCAGGCTGATTCTCTATCCACTGTGCCACTTAGCTGCCCCTGGTCTTTAACTTATTACTGATTGATATTTGAATGATAAAATTATAAACATAAGCATCAGAACTGTATCTCTAGTTCTGACCCACCTCAAGCTACCTGTGTTTCACATTAGTACATCTTTTCATCTGTCTGTTTTACTGATACCTTCAGCTCAATATATTCAAAATTAAAACCATCTTCTCCCTTCCTTCAGCCTTTAATTTCTAACTTTTCTTTTTCTGTTCATAGTGCCATCATTTTTCTACTCACCCAATGAACTTTGTCATTTTTTATTTTTTTCTTCTCCCTTGTCACCCAAATCCAATCACAATTGCCAAGCAAGTTCTATGCATTCTTTCTATGATATATCTTACATTCATCCTTTCCTTTTCCTTCTTACTTCTTTTGCCTTAATTTAGGCTCAAGATACTTCTCACCTATACTAGAATAGTCTCCTAACAAGTTTTTCTGCCTTCACTTCTTCCCCTATTTCCATCCATCATTTACACCAGGGGTTATTAACCTAAGGGTTTAGGAACTTGTAAAAAAAAATTTTTTTTTGTAATATAATTGGTTTCCTTAATAATCTTAATATGTTTTATTATGTATTTATAAACTTTTATTCTGAGAAGAACATCCCATAGGACATGACTCAAAAACGATTAAGAACTCTTGACCTGACCTGAAATTATTACCAGATGAATACTTCTGATGCATAATTTTTATTGTTACCCCATTTTCAAAAATAAAAACTCTCCTGTCTGCTGTTGTTAAACATTGCCTGTAAAATAAAATAAAGCCTCCTTAACTTGACACTCAAGACCTTCCACCATCTGGCTTCATTTTACCTCCCCATCCTTGTCTCACATTACTGGCCTTACATAGCCGGTGTTCCAGCTCAAATCAGACAGATCATCATTCCTCAAAAACATCTGTACTTTTTCAACTCTGTATTTTTGGTTTTATCTTCCCATTCCTAAAGTATTGTAATTCATCTGTTGAAATTTTATACCTCTTTCAAGATTTCCTGAAATGCTACTATTTATGTGAAGTCTTCTCTTCTAAGTAAAAAACACATCAAAAATCAGTGGCTCATAAAGGTGAAGCAACTTAGTGTCACACATTATTGGTTGAATTGTCCAGTCTCTTTTCATAGATTGGAATCAGTACAAGATTTATAATCAGGGAAAACCTGAGTTCAAATCCTGCTCTTAATACTAATCATTCAGTCACTTAGTCTTGGAGGCTCTTTCACCAGTGGAAAAATGAGGATGATGGTACTTGCTTCCTTTGCCTTGTGGGATAGGTAGTACAGATGCTTCATAAACCATAAAGCTGCATGGAAATGCGCTGCTTAGCCTTGATTTTTCATATATATTATACTGTTTATATTAACTTAAATGTATTATATATCAGTAAAATGTGTGTGGTTAAAATGTCAAATTGAAATGTATATTGCTTTGTTTGTTTGAAGGCTCAACATTTGCCAAAGCCAAACCTGAAATTCCATGGACATCACTGACTCGGAAGGGAATTGTTCGGGTTATTTGTTTTCCATTGTTTAGCAAATGGTGGATTCAGGTTACCTCTTTACGAATCTTTATTTGGCTGCTACTGCTTTACCTTATGCAAGGTAACTAAAAGTATTGAACAACTCTTGTATGATTATTTATGCTGTTTCACATTTTGCCATTCCACTCATTTGATACTGTCTAATAAAGATCTATATTTCACTTACTGTACACTTTATCTGCTCATTTTATGGTTTTTTCTGCTCTATCTTAATGTCAGGAACATATCAGTGTCAGGAACTCCTTCCTTAGTCAACTGATAAGCATTTATTAAGTACCTATTGTGTGCCAGCCACTGCCTAGCTAGACATTAGGTGTGCAAACACAAAAATGAAGAGGTTCTTGCCCTCAGAAAATTCAAATCCTACCGAGGAAAATAGCATGTATTTACCTAAGTATATATAAAATAGGTAAAAAGTAAGTACCTCATTCTTTTATTTCTTTGGGGCCAGTCCTCTGAAGTACCACTTTCTTAGGGAAATTGTCCCTCTCTTCCCCAAGTCACTTCCCTTCTTCTCCCCAACAGAAAGGATTTTCATCCTTCTTAGACTGCCCTCTTTTGTACCCATTACTTCTTCCTGCTATTAAACTTTCATGTATATATGATAGCCCCTGGACTGTAAAGTTCTTTTTTTTTTTTTTTTAATATAAAGCTTTTTATTTACAAAACATATGAGCGATTTTTCAACATTGACCTTTGCAAAAACTTTTTTTTTTCCCAAGCTTTTCCCCTCCTTCCCCCCACCCCACACCCCTAGATGACAGGTAATCTAATACTTGCTAAATAGGATAAATTAGATGACAAATACAATACATGTATACATATCTATACAGTTATCTTACTGCACAAGAAACATCAGATCTAGAAAGAGAAGAAGAAAAAACAACCTAAGAAGGAAAACAAAATGCATGGAAATATTCACAGAAAGACTGTAAAGTTCTTGAAGACAAAGTTAGCATTGTTTTTGATCTCTGTATTCCCAGCATACATTACTGTGTCTCAACATAGTAGGTAACTTGTTTGTTGGAGATCAAGTTGCATTCAGAATCAGTTATAGTACCATAAGATGTTACTTTACTGGGGACCACTTTAACATGTGGTCTCCAAGAACACTTATTTAATTTGGGAATATTCTGTTACCATCTGTTTTGCTTAGCACAGTGTCTGGTACATAATAGATGCTTAATGTTGATTAATTGCTAGAATTATCAAAATCATTTCAAGTGATTGTTTACAGTGATGAAAACTGTCAAAATGTTTTCTGTCCATTGCCGTTTTCTACACAAGGCAGCACCTAAAATTTATGAATTTTTATAAATTTACTTAAACTGAAATAGGAATTTTTTTTTAACTTAAGTTGCCTTGGTCCCACATTTGGCTCATGCCTGGGGTCCTACTGTCTATCTATCCTTGCTGACATATCTATGGTATCAGATCTTTGCTACAGTCTTTCTTTTTAAACAGGGAATTTGACTCTCAGTTGTTAATTTGACCTCATAAATTTGGTGACACTTTCCTTTTATCTTCATGATATCCCTCAGTGAGGATTCTGTATGAGTTGTGTTTTATTATTTAGTGGAATATCTAGTATCGCAATAAAAAAAAAGGAATATCTAGTATTCCTTTGAGGTTTGATTAATGTTTCTTAGAAAAGATCCTAGGATCTAGATGGTCATTGACTTTGACCCCTTTATTTTACACATGAAATAACTGAGACCCATGGAGGTGAAGAGACTTACCCAGCGTCACACAATTAGTGTCTTGAGACTGAGGCAGATTTTGAACCTGGGTATTTTTTGACTTCAAGTCTGTCACTCTATTCATTCTGTTGGACTGCCTCTTAGAGAAAGGGGCAAGGACTAGAGGAACTTCCATCTTCAGTGTCTGTTGCATATGAATTATTGTAGTCCTTTTTTAGAACTTGAATTTGCCTCTCAATTTTGCAAAACTTAAGTCCTGACTAGTTGAATTAATTCTAATGAATTGTGTGAAGATACCATAGTTTATCATCTTAAAAAGAAAAAATTGTGGGGCAGCTAGGTGGCGCAGTGGATAGAGCACCAGCCCTGAAGTCAGGAGGACCTGAGTTCAAATCTGGTCTCAGACACGTAACAGCTGTGTGACCCTGGGCAAGTCACTTAACCCCAATTGCCTCAGCAAAAAAAAAAAAAAAAAAAAGAAAAAGAAAAAATTGTGCATAGTACCAAAAAACACAATCTTTGGACCTTATCCATACAGCTTTTCACAGAATTTTATTGTCAATAGGTAAGTAAATTTCTGTGTGAAGTAAGATAAAATTACATGTATGTAATTTGAAACTAAAATTACATACATGTACTTTGAAACTTTAGTAAAATGGTAAATATTGTAAGGTTATTTAGGAATAGGAATCAAAGGTACTTCTTAGTATAGCTTTTCACATTCTGAAACTTCTCCTTTTCAGTCATAGCATTTGTATTATATTTCGTAATGCCTGTTGTGAATGTAAGTGAAGTGATTGGTCCAATGTGCCTTATGCTATTGATGGGAACTGTCCACTGTCAAATAGTCTCCACTCAGATTGCTAAACCTTCAGGAACCAATGGAAACCGGAGAAGGAGGTAAAAATGAGAAATTATATTTGTAATTACATATTTTCTGGAAAGATATTTTATATACAAGTTTTAAAATTCATAGTTGAAAGTATGCATTTTTGTTGCGCTTTTTTCCAACTTTGTTTTCTATGATTTACAGAAATGAATGATTATAAAAAATTATCCTTGTATTCCAACTTGCTTATGAATTTTTAGCTTATTTTGAGTTGAGATTCCTTCATTTTAATGATTCTTTTAAAAATTAAATGTAGTGGCATTCACTGTGAGTACCTTCTCTGCTTTCTATTTGACTTGGTAAATCATCTTTAATAGTATCTCTGACCAAAATAATCACCACACATTGGTAAATATAATGATGATCTCTTCAGAGTTTAGCTAGATTGCTATTTGGATGATACATATTATAAGTTGTCAATGAGACTGTGAATGACATTTAGTCTTTTTCATAATTGTGCATGCAAGCTTTCTTTTCTAAAATCCAACTTCTCAACCAAAAGTGGGTGAAAATTCAGTATAATTAAAAATTGAGCATGTTTTTGTATGCATTCAGCCATGCTTTAAATGTGCCAATTTCCCTTCTTTGATGCCCTTAGACATAATTTCTAAAGATATTTAGGCATTAACTAACAGAAGTTGATTTAATTTGACTTTTTTACATCTAATTGAAATTCAAGTTACAGTTTTACAGATTTCAAGATATATCTGGATTTTAGTCATAGTAAAAGGCAAGTTTCTTTGATAGCTAAATGTTTATCTTATTTTTCCACTTAACATGTATAATTTTATTCTCCATGTCATCTTAAAAGTTGTTTTCTGTTTATTTGCACTGAGTATCTGTGTGTTCTTATTTTTGAACATTGTCAGTTTTGTTTTTATTGAGAAAAGGAGAATTAAATTTTATCACAGCCAAACAAATTTATATGCTGTCTGTTAAAATGAAGTGCTGTGTTTCTGTTATTAGTATTTACTGCATGTTCCATCCATGTATATAGGATGCTATCTATGACTATTACTATATCTTTTTTTTAGCTCTGGTCTGTTAATGCTGGGACAAATTTCTTTTGTCTACGCCTTTACTGGGGCTGGATTTTGGGTTGTTTTTTTTTTTTTTTTTTTTTGGTTTTTGTTTTTGGTCATCTTTTGTATTTGAAATTAACTGCTGTTGATGCTGGTGCTATCTATTAATGTGCTTGAAGAGACTCTTATCCATGTGTGAAGATAACTTTGATCAACAGTTGTTACTAAAGATAATTCTCAATAATGATTGATTGTTTTGTGATTAAGTAAATGACATCTTTGGCCACCCACTTCCATAGAGCTTTGGATTGGGACTATATCTATTGCCAATAGTTTCCTCACCACACTGTTTAAATCTTATGTGTTCTTGGGGTGTCATTTTCCTTCGCTATGTAGGTTTGACTTTACATGATGTCAGGAAGATGGTGGTTTGTTGCAAAAGTAAGCAGATTTAAAGTATGTATAGCTGTGTTTCTTGGCATAATCGTGCGTATTTGGATGCTCAATGTGGCAGAAGAGAGAAGAAAGGTTTGAATAATCTGAAGTGTTGAAATGTTCTTTTGTAGAAAATTACGCAAAACTGTAAATGGTGATGGGAGCAGAGAATGTGGAAGTTATAGCTGCTCTGATAAAGTCAGAGGAGTAGAATCTTCGGAATCTGCATCCCTAAATGGTGGTTTTTGGGGGACTCTCTTTTGCAACAGGTGGGAAGTCTTACATTGGAATTTTGTTTGATTTCATATTTACATCCATATTTATATGTAATAGCTACACAGAGTTGATTTTTAAATTACAGTTTACTTTATATACTGCTTTACTGTTAAAAAGCACCTCATTTATATTCACACTTAATTCTTACAATAAATAAGGCTGTATTCTTATTTTGTGGAAGCAAACTTCTTTTAATGCCAATAGGAAGTGGAGCCAGCTCCTGAAGCCAGGTCTTCTAACTCTTAAGTTTAGTCCTCTAAGTAGACTTTGTGTTATAATTTAAAGGTTTAAAGACTTTTTTTCCCCCCTAATGTTTCTTCCAGTGCCTTTTTTGGAATCTGGATTCATTCATTTGTGTTTTAAAGGCTTTAAAAGTTTTCAGAAACCTCTTATTAAAGTGGAAATACCCTTGGGAGTATTAACACCCCTGATTTATTTCAATTCACAGTTTTGGAAAAGATTAAAAGAAACTACATGCTTTCTATTGTGATAGTTAGTGGGGAGGAAGCCGTAGGAGGAATGGGACACAGGATCAGTTTGCCTTGGTCTTTGACTTTAAAAATTGGCTTATTTTACTATCTTGATTATTTAATAATAAAAATACACTTGTTTCTGTTAATGTCTATAGTTAACAAGGCATTTTTATATTCGTCAGTTGATGTTCTCACAGAATCAGGGAAACTGACTGTTCTTTCTGCCCTCTTTGCTACTTCATTACCTTCCTCCCAAGGTTTTGTTCCAGATACTTTTTCCCCTCTGCCTACACATTGTTCTTGGTGAATTCACCTGTTTCCATGGCTTTAGCAGATTCTCCATACAGGTGATTCATCATCTTCATAGAATTTTATCCTCTCTGCTGGATGGTTGAATCTGAATTGTTTGCTAACTAACCTCTCTATCAACCTTCTTTTTGCCCTAATTTCTCTATTTCAGTTAATGTTTCTGTGATCTCTTAGATACCTAGACTTTCACACATCTGACCCAGCCTCTCCACTCTATTTAGACCCTGATCTGTCATCTAAACTGTTATAATCTACTAACCAATTATCTTCTCTCTCCATTATGTCTTATATACTAAAGTTCCACTAAACTTCTTAGTAAACTACTGTGATTGCTTTTTTATTCGAAATTCTTTGAATGTCAGATATCTGTAGAATAAACTCCTGACTCTGGCATTCAAGGCTCTCAACATGCTGGCATCAGCCTGCCTGTCCATCTTTCATTTGTATTATTCCCCTTCATAGATTGTTTTATCCGACTTGGATCGCTCTCTATCTCTATAAGAGAATCATTGATTAGAGCAGGATTTAAGTTAACCGCTTTATTTTTCTCACGAGGAATGTGGGGCACATAGAGCTTATATGACTTGCTCAAAGTCACATGGGGACTAAATGCCAGAACCAGGATTTAGAACCATGTTAGTTGACTTTGCTTTTCTCTGGTAATATGGCGCTTTCATTTTGGTTCCTTTATTCAGAGCATTTCCCATGTTTGGAATAGATTCTCACCCTCACGTCCATCTTTTGAGGTTTCTCTCTTTTTTTCTGGCCTTAATTCCACTTTGCTCTATGACACTTTCCTCTATTCTGTCCCCATGGCCACACTTTATCACATTTCTCACTTCCAGCTAAAAGTTATCTTTTTTTGTTTGTTTGTTTTGTTTTTGCTGAGGCAATTGAGGTTAAGTGACTTGCCCAAGGTCACACAGCTAGGGGGAATGTTAAGTGTCTGAGATCAGATTTGAACTCAGGGCTTCCTGACTTCAGGGCGGGTCCTCTATCCATTGCGCCACCTAGCTGCCCCTAAAAGTTATCTTTCTTTCCTTCAAATTTCCCTAAATATTTTGCCAGCCCGTTTTGTTTTGTTATTATCATACCTTGCTTTATTTATCATTTATTTGCATGTATATTGTATATACATTCAATCATTCCCCCTCCATCAGTAGATTCCTCAAGAACAGGGATGTGGTGTTTTTTACTTTTATGTGTTATTTCACCTCTGCAACATTTTTCATATTTTCATCTTTAGTACCTAGCACATGGTAGTACTTAATAAATATGTATTAAACAAAAATTAGTGAATCCATTAATACTTGAGTGCTTGCCACTATGTTTAATACTATTGGGGAATGGCTACAAAGGAAATATATCATGGTCCCTTTTCTGGAAGATTTTCAGTTATCACTGTGCCAGGAAAATTAATGCACATGACACAATCAGAGAAGGATAACCCAAGACAGTATATTGGGTGGTACTATTTAAAGGCCATAGGAATTGACAGGAGAAATTAATGTGGATTACAATACTAAGTAAGAGAAGACTTCCCTAGAAGAGGTAAGAGTTGAGTTGAGCTTTGAATGTTATATAATATTTAGGAAGGCATTGGGGTAGAGGCAAAGACAAGGGTATCAAAAGTATGGAATCAGAAATTGGTATGGCGTTTGAAAATGATTGGAAATTGCAAACCTTCCTCTCTTTTGATATGAATGAATATTGCCTTCCTGTCTCTTACCAAGTTAGGGATCACATAGAGTCATAAACACATGTCTGTATAACTGAAAACACATGACTTGATATATAGCTAGTAGAGAAGAGTGATTTTAGAAGATAAATACTTTTTAGAAATTTTGTAGTTTATGATTATTTCTTTTCTATTTTCTTTAGTCGGACAAAAAGAGTAAAATTACTAACTGACAAAGGCATTGAAACTGAAAGTGCTCCAACTTGTTTGAATCTCACTACAAAGAAAAAGCATCCCCGATCAGAAATGAGAATATGGCAGGGAAGAGAGAAAGCAAAACTTTCAGATGGGGAAAAGACTCAAGTAAGATTTAAATGAGAAATGTATTATTATTTTTTAATTATTTGCAAAACATATATGTGGATAATTTTTCAACATTGACCCTGCAAAGCCTTCTGTTCCAAATTTTTCTCTCCTTCTCCCCACCCCCCCCAGATGGCAGGTAATCTAAAACATGTTAATTATGTTAAAATGTGACACATTGAATATATGTATATATATTTATACAGTTATCTTATTGTACAAGAAAAATCGAATCTACAAGAAAAAAAAGCTTGAGAAGAAACAAAATGCAAGCAAACATCAACAGGAAGTGTGAAAATGCTATCTTGTGGTCCACACTCAGATCCCACAGGCCTCCCTCTGGGTGCACATGGCTCTCCTCATCACTGAACAATTGGAACTGGTTTGAATCATCTCATTGTTGAAAAGAGCCATGTCCATCAGAATTGATCATCATATAGTCTTCTTGTTGCCGTGTATAATGATCTCCTGGTTCTACTCATTTCACTCAGCATCAGTTCATGCAAGTCTCTCCAGGCCTCTCTGAAATCATCTTGTTGGTCATTTCTTACAAAACAATATTTCATGACATTCATATACCATTATTTATTCAGCCATTCTCCAGTTGATGGGCATCCATTCACTTTCCAGTTCCTTGCCATTATAAAAAGAGCTGCCACAAACATTTTTGCACATGTGGATTCCTTTCCCTCCTTGAAGATCTCTTTTGGATATAAGCTCAGTAGAAACACTGCTGGGTCAAAGGGTATGCACAGTTTGATAACTCTTTGAGCATTGTTCCAAATTGCTCTCCAGAATGGGTGGATCCATTCACAGTTCCACCAACAATGTATCAGTGTCCCAGTTTTCCCACACGTCCTCCAACATTTGTCATTATCTTTCCCTGTCATCTTAGCCAATCTGATAGGTGTATAGTGGTATCTCAGAGTTGTCTTAATTTGCATTTCTCTGATCAGTAGTGATTTGGAACACTTTTTCATATGATTAGAGATAGTTTTAATTTCTTCATCTGAAAATTGTCTTCATATCCTTTGATCAGTTATTGATTGGAGAATGGTTTGAAATCTTATAAATTTGAGTCAGTTCTCTATATATTTTAGAAATGAGGCTTTTATCAGAACCCTTAAATGTAAAAATGATTTCCCAATTTATTGCTTCTCTCCTAATCTTGTCTGCATTAGTTTTGGAGAAATATATTCTTAAAATCTTCTCTTTACAGTTAATTGATTCCAACCCTATACTGTTTTAGAAATTCACAAGAAATAAATTATTGATAATTTTATACATAATCTTTTTTATCAAATAAACTAAATCTGGAAGCTATAATAAATGTAAAAGCAAACTTTTCGTTGAAGATTGTAGGCTGTTTATAATTCTTAGGATTAGAAGGAGTTCTCGATCTCATTTATTTAACCACAATATAGAGACAGTTGGCAAAGGGAAATTTTCTATCTTTTTGATAGAAAATTATATATAGATTGATGAATTGTGCTCCAAGAATATTTTAGGGCATCACCTTACTAGAAGGCATTTTAAAATTAAAAATATATTTAATGTATAGTTTCAAAGAAAAGAGCTTTGCATTTCTTAGACTTCCATAGTAATTGAAATCAACTTTAGTATATTTGTTTATTGGGGGTTTTTTTTGGTTTGGGTTTTTTCAGTGTATTAGCTAAGGTAGTTCTCTACTGATATAAAAGAGTGGCTCCAAGTTATTTCTGGTTTTTGTGTTCGTTGTGTTTTGATCTTCACCTCAGAGTGTGCCTTAGCATCTACTTATTAAAGCTCAGTAAGTGCTGTCCCTGTTGAAGGTGTTCTTGTCCCCTTTCTAGAAAGGTTTTAGACGTTTAGGAAATGGAGTTTCAGATGAGCTGTCGAGTGAGGATGACTGTGAAGAGCAAACGCAAATGATCTTATTGCGCAGAAGTGTGGAGGGGGCCTCAAGTGACAACGGCTATGAGATCAAGAACGAGAAGCCACTGAGTTCTTCAAAACATGAAGGCACTCAGGTAATCTCAGTTTATCACTCCTTACAAAGCTAATTTGGGACTTTTTTTTCTTGACTATATTTTTAAAGTTTATAATCTTGCTTTCTCAAGAAAAGAAATGGGAAGGTAGGAGAGAATGAATTTGGAGCTATTAATGAAATAAAATTGAATTGTAAAAAGCAAAAATAAAAATGTAATTACTTGTAATTTGAATATTATGCATGTCTTCAATCTGTGTTTCCAATATTTTTACTTTAATGTTTTATTTTTATGGTCAGGTAAAGAAAAGTTCCACTTCAAGGTGGTGTCGAATGATCCGAGATTCAGATAGCCTGGCTGAATCAGAGCTTGAGTCAGCTGCTTTTAGTCAGGTAAAGTATTCATTAGACATAAATAGTAAGGATTAAATATCTTTTACATTCCATCCATTCTCTTTAACTGCTCCAAAGAAGTAATACCAAGATTTAATAATTTAAAATTAAACCAGCACTTTCTAGCTATCTGGTCACCATTCGGACACTTTAAGGTAATCTTTAGTCATTTAACTAGTAACATTGTGATACTCCGACCTTGAAAAGTATTTAGGATGATGATAATGATTAGAATTCACTCAAAAAGTAATGTTATTCTATGTGTAAAAAGTTATTTCAGGTGAATACATTTATTTGCCAAAGAATCTGAAATTGTAGCATTTGTTGTCATTTTATTATCTATAAATTCATCATTACATTGTGACTTGTTGAAGATCAGTAGTATATGACTTTTGTAACAAAGGTGGCAGAAAAGATTATTTTTTCAGTATTGTGATAATTAGGACATTAGAGAGTAGAGTGTGGGCAGGCCATATCCTAACCAGCTGGTGTTACAGAACGATTTTCGTATGAGTTCATAGTTTGGATGTAAGAGTCTGCTTCTGCCTTGCTGTTCAATAATTCAGCATTTATTAAGCACTTAACTATGTGTATAGTCTATACTGAGCATTAGGGATGACAGCAAAACTGAAATTCATTACTGCTTTTTAGGAGTCTGTTGTACTGGCAGATGTATATAAACAGATATAAATATTGTAGAATTTGAGGAGAGTAGAAGTGCTGAACACCAAGGGAATCAGAAAATGCTTCCCATGAGAAATGTCACTTGAGGATTCTAAGGGGTGAAGGTGAGGGGGGAAGGTGTTTCCATATGTCCAAGGTCACGGAAGCCAGGGCTTGCAGGCCACATTGGTCGTTTTGACTGGAACATGGAGATGGTAAAGGGAAGTGATAAGAAATAAGTTGGAACAGTTGGTTAGGAGCCCTCTTGTGAAGGACATTCAGGAATTTGTGTTTTATCATGGAGAGAGTCATAGGGAGATGAGGCAGATTTGTGTTCTACGTTTTTGTTTTTGTTTTTGTTTTGTTTTTTGGTAGATGTGTGAAAGCTGAAGTGTAGGGAGGGAAAACATGGAAGCAAGGAGTCTAATAAGAAGTTATTGTGCTAGTGCAGGTAAGGGGGGATGGAGGCCTGAACCAGTGTGGTGAGCATGTAACTGGAGAGGCGAGAGCTGTTTTGGATTTCTCATTGACAAGGCCAGTCGACTGATTGGATATGGGGGTTAAAGGAGAAAGTCATCGACTGAGGCCTGGAAGGTTGAGGGCATCTTTATCATAAACAGAGATATCTGGAGTAGTAACTAGTTGGAAAGAAGAGAAGTTTGTTTTTGAATATATTGTGTTTGAAATGCTAATGGGGCATCCACATGGCTGTTTCCATGGGCAGTTGGTGATAAGCCTGGATTCCAGGGGGGAAAGATGGAGGTTGCTTATGTACATTTGGAATCACATAGCAATAAGTGAATCCATGAAGGCTCCTGATCAAGAGAAAAGGGGTATGAAAAAGAAAAAGGCCCAGGACATTGCATTGGGACCCCCCCACCCCAAATGCTTAGATGGTGAGACTTAAATAATCACTCAACAGATGAAACTGAAAAAGAATGGCTAAGACAGGAGGCAAGAGTCCTGGAGAGAATTATGTCATGAAAGCCAAGGAAGGAGAGATATTTATTAAAGGGAGGACTGGGGCCCAGTGTTATAGGAATGAGGGCTGACCAAAGACCAATCGGGTCCTCTTAAAATATCTGTTGCCAACTATGCTGGGGCCCATTTAAGGAAATCCCATGGCCTTGGAATTTATTTTTACTGCCACAGCTGCCTGATTTAACAAGGCTGATCATATGAAGCCTCTGGATGTGCGTTGGAGGGCTACACGAAGCCCTCATTGTGCTGAGATCCTGGCAGCCTGCCGGTGCTTCTGAGGATGAGAAGTTTGGGGTAGGATGTGGCAGGTGTTCAGAGTAGCCCCTTGTCATGAGGGAGTGCTGTGGGGGTGACATTCTGACATGAAAGTGTATGACTGGCAAGTGAGACATCAGAGTAGAGTGAATGGAGAAAAGTTTGGCGACATTTTTGAAAACGTGAATGCTTTTTCTTCTTTTATATGAAGGAGTCTCGGTCTGGTATCAGTGGCGGTTCCAGAAGCTGTAGTCGGAGGGACTCGGAAAGCACCCGCCATGACTCAGAAACAGAGGACATGCTGTGGGATGACCTTCTGCATGGGCCTGAGTGCCGCTCATCAGCCACAAGTGACAGTGAGGAGGTAAATGTGAAGACCCTGCCCCCGGGCACCAAGCGGGATCCAAAAGAGGACGTTTTCCAGCAGGTTTGTGCAGAAATTGTCATCCTTCTTGGGGGTAGGGACTGGCAGGAGGGTAGATGTTTTTCTCCTTTACTTTTTTCTTTTGATGTCCTTTAGTATGACCCTTGATTTATACACCCTAGATTGTTTGGAATTTTACTCTATTTCATATCTTTATAAGCTTTGCTATACTTGTAAATTTGTAGAGAAAACTATGTGGAAATTGTTGTTTGTGATTTTATCTTCCTGGATTCAAGAAGGACTTTCAGAAGCCCAAAGCACCACAGATTTGTTTATTTAGGAATGTTGGGATTTTCAGAATTGTCTGTCTGCAAGGAAAAAAACCTACTAAGGTACATCTCTGAGCCAGTGGCATTTATTAAATGGTTCATGGTCCCCTCTACTGAAGTGGAATTCAAATTTTCCTCACAGTCTGAGATGTCCACCTCCTTCAGGGCCTCAGCTGTACAGTGCTTGGTTACCTGGACAATATAAATGGAACAGGCCAAAAGTACAGTCTGAATGTAAGATAGACCTTCAAGAGGGTCTACACAAAATAGAAGAATTTACAAAAAATACAAAATCCCATAGGTGGACAAATGGGCTAGTGTGCAGACCTTAAACAGACCTCTTGACTTTCCATAAGATCCTGCCAAAATCACTGAACAGGCTGTTGGAGTTGGGTTGGTCAGTGGATGTCATAACATTTACATGGCTCAATGGGCTGGTAGAAAGGCAGGTTGTAGTCCAGCAATCTGGATTGCCAGATACTCAGGGCCATCTTCCCATGTTGGGCAATAGAGGGATGAGAAGGGGTAGAGGGGCAACAAAAATAGCTGGGGGATTTTCCATGTAATTGAGTCATTTCTGCTACACTGGGCTTGTCACCATAATTTAAAAAAAAAAAAAAAAAAGCAAGGGTGGAAGTTCTCTGATTAGCTTCTTATGATTAAACAAGTGAATTTACAAACTGCAGTTCATAACTCTGGGGCCTAATTTCCAGAAATTATCATGATCCCTATGAAATCATATCAGACTAATACTGATTAGAATAAAACAGGGCTCCATTTAAATACATCACAGGAGAGAGATACATTTTTCAGCTTTCAAGGAAAGAGAAACAAAAGGAAAAATGAGACAATTCATTAATGTAAAGTAACTTTGGGTTCAGACCCAAATAAGGTTCATTGAAGATCTTTAGAAGAATGGTTCCTAAAGGATCCTGAGGAAAAGCTCAAAGAGGGATTTGGACACATCTGGCCAGAGTACTTTGCATTTATCACTTTAGCAGAAGCCAGATTTATCAATGATTTCTCTCTCTGCCTTACCATTTCTTTTACAATGGTGCCCTACAACAAACATTTATTAAATGTCCACTGAGTGCAGAACCTTGGTGAAATGCCCAAGAAAAGATGAAGTTTATATTGCCCCATATAGCTGCCCCCTACCTTTTTTTTTTTTTTTTTGAGGCACATGCAATCTAATGGTCTCTGTCCTACTACTGGCAGTCATCATCTGACTTCCAGGTCATTCCCCCAAGTTCAGCCTCCTCTGTTTGACATTTAAAATCCTCTGTAACTTCACCCCGGAAATAAACTAGATAGGAATTTGAAAATGGACTGAGGAAGTGGCGTGATGATTGGAAGAGGGTCTAGAGTTTGGAGGAGAAGCGAGTTTGGACATCCCGTACAGTGCTGTGTGACTAGATGCCCTGGTCTGTGGAGTCAGTGCAACATGAATTGATGGTCATAACCTGTTCTCTCAGTAGAACCTGCTGAGAATTTGCATTTAATTCAATCCAGAATTTGAGAGAGAATTAAGAATCTTAGTATTTTGATGTGGTTCTCCATCAGATTACTCTTCCAGATGTAAGAAAGTGTGTGTTTAGACTCTGGATTTCCTTGGAGGCCTAAAGAGGAGTTGTTGAATGCATATCTGGCTTTCATTGTGTCTTGCATATAGTAAATGTTTGTTAAATATTTTCCTAAGGAAATTTGAATGTGATAATATAAGCCAAATTCATTCAACAACAACATTTAACACAAGATTAAATACCTGCTTTATGTAAAGCACTGTACTAACTCCTAAAAGAGAAGCAAAAGTTAAATAAGGTATGGTCCCTAGCCACAAGGAACTAAATAATTCATATATAGAAATAAATAATACAAAATAGAATATCATAAGAATTTTGAAGAGGAAATGATCATTTTTATCAAGAATGGGATAAGGAAAATGTGTGGAAAAGATATGTCTTTTTTTTTTTTTTTTTTTCCTTTTTGCTGAGGCAATTGGGGTTAAGTGACTTGCCCAGGGTCACACAAGCTAGGAAGTGTCTGAGTTCAAATTTGAACTCAGATCCTCTTGACTTCAGGTCTGGTTCTCTAAGCACTGCGCCACCTAGCTGCCCCGAAAGAGATATGTCTTAAAAGATTTTAGTAAGCTGGAAAAGGACCTTCTAGGTTTAGGCAACTCTTATTTACAAAAACATAGAATAAGAAAGTGTTCTGTATGTTTGTGAGAAAGTTTGATAAGAGCATAGGTGATGAAGTAGGTAGGAGATAAGATTATAAAGGGAGTTTGGTTTTAAACTGGAAAAAAAGAGTTTTGATTTCTTGGTTTGAACTTTATTTAGTAGACCATAATAAGACATTAATTTAACTAATTAATTAAAATTATATCATCTGGATTTGAAAATTAATATTTAAAATTGAACAAAGAATATTTCTTTAGGTTCCAAAAAAGTAGTACTAAAAGCACATGGTAAACTTTACTCCATAATTATCACTTATTAAACTGAGTTTTTTGGATTTTTTTTTTTTTCTTAATGTTGTCACAGTGACTCCTGTAGCTATTAGTGCTTCTCATAGAATAAGCTAATAGGAATTTTTGGAGGAGAAACAGACATTAAATTCTGTTTTTGCTATGATTGAAATGCCAATGGAATATCCAGGTAGAGATTCTGGCAGCAGTTGGTGATGGGAATCTGGAGATAAGCAGAAAAATGGGGCTTCTTAAGTACATTTGGGACTTACTTGCCTGTATAGAGATGACAATTAAGCTTATGGAAATTGGTGATGTATTTATTGGCTACCTATTATGTGCTCAGCACTATTAAGTACCATGAAGATATAACTACCTCTTTATTTTGCTTCATTTATCCACAGAAGGTTATTCAGAGTGTCCTGTCGTAGCTCAGTTGTCCACATGAAGTCATGCCTTGGCTCTTACCATTTCATGAATAAAGGTGGCACAATTATCTGTGTCACCTTTATTTATGATTGTGAACTCTGAAATTCCCCATTCTATTAATAATAATTTTTTCCATCTCCTAACTTCTCCAGAACCTATTTTTCATCTTCTTTATGATTCCTCATCAGTGCCCAGCATACCTCATAGGTGCTTGACAAATTTTTGTTTGTTGTTTGATTGATTGATAATCTCTCTCGAACTCCAGTCTCACATCTCCAGTTCACATTTAACCACTTGTTAGTACCTTCAACTTAACATATCTGCAACTAAAATAACAACCTTTTCTACTCTTTGCTGAGGTTTTTTGAGGCACCACTATCTTTTTTAGACATTGGGATTCCTATTGGAATCTTCTGGACTCTCAGACATCTTATGTCAAATTGGTGCTACTTTGACAGTATTTTCACAAATCCATCCTTTTTTCTTCACTAGCATAGCCTCCATCCTTATTCAGGCCTGGGGTATTGTAAATGTCTCATACTCAGACCCCCTGTTTCTAAAATTTCAGCTTCTTGATGCAACCTTCACAAAAGGTGACCACAAAAATCCACTTTAGACACAGGTTTGGGGCTTCTTGTTATTTTCCACAGGTTACCCTCCATTTTCTTTCTCTTTTGCACTAGCTGACCCCTGTGTCTAGCTTATTCTCTCTCTCCTTGTCTACTTCTTGAAATCCCTGATTTTCTTCAGTTGATGAACAAACATTTATTAAGCATTTACTGTGTGCCAGACACTATGCTAAGTCCTGGAGATCCAAAGAAGGGCTTCTGGGAGCTGATCAGAAAATAAAAGGGTCAAAAATAGAAAAAAAAATAATATGATGTGGTACAGTATAGTATGACATGGATGGAAGATTGAACCAAGGAGGCTGGGACAGAGCAGTTAGGTAGGAAGGAGGAAAACCCACAGAGGAGATTATCCCGAGGAAAAGGTGATCTGTAAGTAGGCCAAGAGTGAAACAAGGCCCTTAGATTTGGCAGCTACTGGTAACTTTGGAGGGAGCAGTTTCAATGGAGTGATGAGCTCAGAAGCCAGACTGCAGAGAATGTAGGAGGGAGGGAGGAGAGGAAAGGGAGGGAGCATTGGCTGCCACACATGGTGGGGTCTCTGAATGAATGTTACCTGGCTTCAGGATTTCCTCCCCTTCTTTAAGGAGTCTGGTATAACCACAGGGAGATGGTGGAAGGATTTGGCGAAGAAGAATGGATGGCGATGGAAGGGAACAAAGGATTCAAAATGTGATTCTGTCTGTGACCCTGGCAGCTAGGAAGGCTGAGATTGGTGGATCCCTTAAACTAGGGAGGTCGGGCTGCAGTTTCCTAAACCAGTTGGGAATCAGGCCTAAGTCTGGCACCAGTAATTTAGCATCTGGAAGCAGGGGCTAACAGGTTATCTAAGAAGGGACCTACCAGACCAGGAGTGGGTCAGAGCTCTATGTTAGTCAATAGTAGGATCAGGCTTTTTTTTATGTTTCTAGCCTGAGCAAGAGAGGGGGGACCAAGTCAAAAAAAAAAAAAAAAGGATAATATTTAATGTTCATTTGGCTTATCAAAGGATCAGAATAGGACAGAAAGTTCTGTGTAGTCAGTAAGGGGACAGTCATGCATTGTCATACTCAGAGGGTGAAGATTAAGTAAAGGAAGAAGAATAAGGTGCAGAGAGAGTGAAAGGTATCATCAGTGACTGTCATGGAAGTGGCATGGAAAACCACACCAAGGAGTTAGACAGATTCAGGAACTGGGAAGTTAGAATATTTGAGGGAATCTCAACACACATATTGAAGTCTCCAAAATGAGGTTAGGCTAGAGATGTGAGAGAAGTTTTGTGGGCTGGGCCCTAATTTCTAAATTCAGAAAGAAGGGAGAATATTTAGGGACTTGTAAGTAACAGCTACCCAAATCCAGATTAGGTGACAAATTTAGATTTTATGAACCACAAAGGAAGAAAGGTCTCTTGAATGATGACAGTATAGGGAGAGTCCATCATGAACAGTGAGTACATGAAAAATGAAAGTATTCCAGTACTGGCAAGTATAGCTAGGGAATCATCATCAGGAAGGCCCAGGACTCAAGTACCAGAAGAAGGAAGGAACAAGAGCAGAAGTGATGTAAAATGAAAGGGATTTTGCTAATTAACAGAGCAAGTGTTTCAGAGGGTCCAGTAGGAGGGACAGGCAGATCTGGAATGAGGTTGAGGTCAGTGAGAATAAGAGAGCAGTCAATTGAGATTGGTGAGAGAGCTTTGTATTTGGGTTGTTGATTAATGGCAACTATATCCAGATATTGAAACATGAGTTTACTAATGAAGCAGACGATTGGAAGCTTTGAGATTGACCCTATGGGAATCAGAAGATTTCTTAACTTTTTTGTTTCAGTGCAAGTATACATATATGTGTGTGTGTGTGTATGTATGTATGTATGTGTATGCATATCTGTATGTGTATGTGATGTGTGTGTGTGTGTGTGTGTGTGTGTGTGTGTGTGTTTGCCATCCAAGTTCATGGGCCTCCTGAAATCTGTTCATGGACTCCAGGTTAAGAACCACTGCTTTAAGTTTTGATATGTCTTCAACTCCCTAGTCTCTTGTATAATAACTGGGTTCTTGGAGGCAACAGACGTAATCCAGTCCATTCTCTTGGTTAATTTCTGGGCTCAGCTCACTGTTCATCTACAGTATCTATTGAAAATGCACATATGAATGTATTCACGTAATAGATTTTTCCATCCATCTGTATATCATATTTTGTCCAATTCTTAAGCATTCTTAAGCCACTTAACTTTTTCTTTTTTAAGTGGCCATGAGTATCATTAAAGAAGTACTGTGTTTTTCTAGGAATTGGTGCAGTCAACAAAGTTAATCCATAAACAGAAACATTTGCAGTAATGCTTCATTTTGGGGAAATTTCTCTTCCATTTGAACTTGCTTTTCATGTGTGGAAAGTACCTTTGCCAAACATTTCTTGGTTTGATGATTTACTTGATAGTGCTAACAATTTTTTTTCTTTTGTAACATCTATAAAGGAATCATGCTTGATAATAATTGAATAAGAAACACACTTTTGGGGAGATGAAAACCTTAATGCCTTTAAAGGCTTCAATTTGCCTTTTGAAAAGTAACTCCAGTTGGTATGACTAAAAATTTGCTGAAGAAAGTTATTCACAAAAATTTAATTAGTTTTATTTTCATCAAGGATAAGTTCATTGGGTGCATAGATAGTGCTCATAAAAATTTTGTAGAAGTGAGAAAGTATATATATATTGGTTATTCTAATACCATCAAGGTTGTCCCTTCCTTCCAATTTCAGTGTCTTCCTCATTCTTTAAGATATCTTGAGAATGGATACCTTGGGCCCTTCGAATTTTGTTATTTTCTATATATGTTTCCTTTGTCAGTGTTTTATTTTATTTTTTAATGTATTTTATGCATATTGTTTATTGTGTAAATTGTTTATTGTGATGGTAGAAGATGATTAGAGATTTTTTGTAATGAAATTTTCCTTTCTTTGGTTAAAAAAGTGAAGAGAATTGAATAAGAACTAGAATTGTCAAGGGTGACTTTAGTACACAAGATTTGAGCTGAACCTTAGGGGATGGGAATAATTAGGAGGTAGGAACCAGAATGCATTTCTGTTATCAGAGAAGTAACACGAATGAAGTTTTGGAATTGGTAAAAAAAATAATAATAATAGTAATAATAACAGTAATAATAATGTGTTTTCAAGGACTGCTTTATTTGTGTTGGAGAATATTGCAAATGAGATTAATAATTTAGATTTAGTAAGATTATATTATAGAGGACCTTGAAAACCACATTTAACAATTTAAACTTATAGTCTAAATAGTATTGTCAAGAATATTGAAAATTCTTTGAGGAGGAAAATGGTATGAGGGAGGTGTGTTTGGAGAAAATCAGCTTGACTATAATAAATAGGCTGAATTAGAAGAGATAGAGATTGGAGGTTAGGACATCCTTAATGAGAGTGGTGGCCATGATGAAAGTTTAGTTTTATTCATGGAATCACTTACTTAAATATCTTTAGATCTTGTGTAGTTCTGCATATGAGGAAACTGATAGCCAGAGAGATTGTGACTTGTCAGGTTTATTATATGATAGCAGAATCATGGGCAGCACTTAGATTTCCCGTCTCCTTTTTTTTTTTTTTTTTTTTTA
>JAJPUD010002374.1:280360-326928 GCA_023553655.1 Myrmecobius fasciatus
TTTCCTTCCCCCTACCCCCCACCCCTAGATGACAGGTAATCCAATACATGCTAGATAGGATAAATTATATGACAAATATAATACATGTATACATATCTACACAGTTATCTTACTACACAAGAAACATCAGATCTAGAAAGAGAAGAAGAAAAAAAAACAACCTAAGAAGGAAAACAGAATGCATGGAAATATTCACAGAAAGCGTTAAAATGCTGTGTTGTGGTTCACTCTCAGTTCCCACAGGCCTTTCTCTGGATGTATATGACTATCTTCATAGCTGAACAATAGGAACTGGTTTGAATCACATCATTGTTAAAGAGAACCATGTCCATCAAAATTGATCATCGTATAGTCTTGTTGCTGTGTATAATGTTCTCCTGGTTCTGCTGATTTCACTCAGCATCAGTTCATGCAAGTCTCTCCAATCCTCTCTGAAATCCTCCTGTTGGTCATTTCTTACAGAACAATAATATTCCATAACATTCATATACCATAATTTATTCAGCCATTCTCCAATTGATGGGCATCTTTTCAATTTCCAGTTTCTTGCCACTACAAAAAGGGCTGCCACAAACATTTTTGCACATGTGGGTCCCTTTCCCTCTTTTAAGATCTCTTTGGGATATAGGCCCAGTAGAAACACTGCTGGGTCAAAGGGTATGCACTGTTTGATAACTCTTTGAGCATAGCTCCAAATTGCTCTCCAGAATGGTTGGATCCGTTCACAGTTCCACCAACAATGTATCAGTGTCCCAGTTTTCCCACATCCCCTCCAACAGCTATCATTATCATTTCCTGTCATTTTAGCCAATCTGACAGGTGATTTCCCGTCTCCTAATCTAATGTGTCATTTTGCTTTCTCCTTTACGTTTGAAATTATGGTAGGGAATCTAGGTAGAACCATTTATGGATTAGCTAGAAGTCCAACATCTTAAGAAATTAGCAAGCATACTTTGTTACCCAGTGTGCAGGAATCTTTTCTTTATTATCCATGATGGTTCTCCACCCCAATTCCAGTTCTGGGGAAGGATTTGTAGAGAGATATTTACTGAAGGTGAGTCCTGTGCATTGGTAAATGTCCTCGGGACAGAGTGAGGAAGAAGTGCTAGCAGAGGAGATTGAGAAAACTTGGTAAGAAACCTTGCTTTGTTTTTACTTTTAGAATCATTTGTTTTGGCTTCAAAATACGAGCCCTGCCTCTGAACGAGTGAGTGCAATAATTTGGGAAGGTAACGAATGCAAAAAAATGGATATGTCTGTTTTGGAAATCAGTGGCATCATCATGAGTAGGGTAAGTTTGGGTTTTTTTTTTTATCTTTAAATAGTTCTCACACATTCCACATGGTGGGCACCATTTGCTATTTTGAAATAGTCCTGTATCTGTTTTCAGAAATTCAATTTTCAAAATACTCATATTTTGTTGATTTTCTGATATTGTGGGGTCTGGAAATAAAAGGTACCTCTCAGTGCTTTGTGTCCTTCCTCCCCCCTGGTCTGATATGTGTCACCAACAAGAAGGGCAGTTTCCAGGGAAGGGTGCTGCTTTTTGCCTATACTTTATGTGTTGTGTATGGATAGCCAATGCTGTTATTATTTATGTATATTTATTTCCATATTTAAGACTAATCTTTATTGAGAAAGATTTAAGAATCTTAAATCAATAGATTTATTCCAGTACTTTCCAAATTGTGGTCCTTGGGACCCTAGAGTTCTGTGTAAAATGAATAAGAGTTAAGTGATAATCTTGGTGTGAATGGTATGTTTCCTTCTAAATGTTAAATATGGAATTTGTTATAAAAATGCTTCCCTTGCTCTACTTCATAATGCTTTGGGGTGCCTACGTTCTTGAAGACCACTTTAGAGTATAAGCTCTATTTGGTCTTTTTAAGATCAAAAATCTTCAAGAATAGACCCAGTCATAGATTTTATATCTGTTATCTGAGGACCAAGGGATTTTTTTTTAAAATCTCTTTATTTATTTGCAAGGTCACAGTTTCCTAATTTTACTGGGACCATGTATTGCCACCGCCATGTGCATTTAAATTTTAAAATGTTCTCTACAAATCTAACTGCCCTTGTTCCTAAGAACTTGCATATTAAAAAATGTAATTCCAAAGATCTACCATAAACCACTTGGATTGGGGGTGGGGGCAGAGGGGATGGGATGGAGTGTCAGGGAGGGCATCATGGAGGAAGTGGGATTTATCTTGAAGAAAGACCTGTCCTTCCAAATGTCCAGTTCAAATGTTGTCTCTTCTATGAAAGCTGCCCTGATAATCAAAGCTTGAAGTCAAACTAACTCTTCAATTTCCCCAGGAAGGTCTTTAGAAATAAAATTGGTCCCCAGGTGATAGAATATAATTTTAGCTACTAGAACCCCAAAACTAAAACCTGGAACTATTGTGATCTGTGTCAGGGGAGGGAGTACCTATGACAGTGAAACTAGAACTCTTTTGAAGTATTATAATTACAGGATAGTATATTTGTTTGTTTTGTCTGGGGAGGGGTGGAATGCATAATTTCCTCTCTATTCTGTCAAAATTTCCTGAGTGCTCTTTTTTTCCTGTATCCAGTATTGAATGTCCATGGATTTGAGCATTAGACTCGAATGGATTGAGATTAGGTATTTAATTTCATTAGAGTTCATTAGAGAACTTCAGGGTGAGAAAACTCTCTGTTCTTAAGAAAGTCAGTGCATTCTCTGCAGCTTCAAAAGCTTACAAGGCGTCTTGCTCAGAATGTCGGTGACAGGACTTAGTCTTGGATCTTCCTAGTCACAAGGCAGAGCTCACACCCTAGACTGCCTATCTGGATTTCAGTATGAGCTGATAGAAAAACTTTTTGAAAGGAGAAAAATATATCAAAAATAAGCTACACTAAGGTTTAATGCAACCTAAATATGTTGGGGGAAAAAAACAACTATAAAATATAAACTCCCATTGCTAACATCTAAGGCCTTGTGCATTGGACTTGTACTTCTGCTTCAAACCTTATTTCATACTCATTCCCTGTATGAAGTCTACATTTCAGCCAAACTAGACCAGTAGCTATTATGAAACTCATCTCCCACCTTTATATCTTTACATGAGATTTCCCCTGTGTTTGGAATGCACTTTTTCATCTCCAGTTCTCAGGATCCTGAACTACTTTATGGATAAGCTTAGTGAAGCAGTCACTGATTCCCCAGTTAATTCTCTTTCTCTCAATTTCCCTTGAATTGCGTTTCTGTGTTTAATCTGTCCCCATGTTAGAATGTGACCTTGAAGACAGTTTGGGAAGGTAACGAGTGCAACGAAGGTAACGAATCCCCTTTATATCCCTAACACATAGGTGCTTACTAAATATTCAAATTCCCAACCAAAAAAAAAAAAAAAAAAGACCAGTAGAGTGTGTATGAAACCTCACATTGTTCTATTGCTAGATCCATTTATGGAAAACAGGTGTAATACATTTTTCAAAGAGTTTTAGTTAAATAAGATCTTTGTAAATCCTTATTTGATGGTGATTTTTCATTAATCTCCAGGTTAATGCATATCAGCAGGGTGTAGGTTACCAGATGCTGGGAAATATTGTAACTGCCGGTTTAGCCTTTTTCCCTTTCTTACACCGACTTTTTCATGAGAAGAACTTCGACCAAATACGAACCATCTCAGCTGAGGAGCTCCTGACTCTCTTTTGTGGAGCACCGCCTTCGATATCAGTCATCATTTTGGCGATGATCAGTTTTCTTGAGCGCTTGTGTCTGACCTGGATGTTCTTTTTTATGATGTGTGTGGCAGAGAGAACATACAAGCAGGTCAGTGGCAGCCTCACCTAGTCTTCTTGTGTCTTGTTGCAGCAGGACCACTCTCATCATTTCTCCTTTGTACAAAAATTAATCTCTGAAACAACGTAGTTAGTACATATAACCCTTATGTGTATAGTTATTAAGAATGTGGAATGGCCAAGGAACTTCTGCTGTAAATCTGAAAAATGACTTAGATTTTTAACATCATTTCTTTTATTTTCAGTGTATTCAGTAAAGTGTGTATCTTTTCAGCTGCATAAACCAAGTTCTTATCTGGCCATGGAAAAGATAATGTTGCTTTCACAATATCATATGAATCCTAAGACATTTTTTAAAAACTGGGAGAGTGTGTTTCATTATATCATATGGTTTAGTTCTTAACATATTCTTGAGGTTTTGAAAATTTTTAATTGGAAATGAATTTATCATGTATCTGTAAAATTAACTGGAGAAATGAGATAATATTCTATCCATGGCTTTTCTTAGAGTAAGCTTCTTGTATATAAAAAAGAGTTTAGAAATTTATTCTGCACCTATTGAACTGGATTTCTTTACTTTACAAGAATATTCTGTACTTAGCTAATATCTTTTTTTCTGAACATTTCTTTAGCATCCTGAGGCATAGATTTAGTTCTCTCTCCTCACTTTAGATAGTGAAGTAAAAAGAGGTTAAAGAACTCTAAAAGTGCTAGCAAGTCCTTGGTGGAAGGTGAATTTGTTTTTATTTCTAAACGAGCGAGCATTGCCCTTTGGGCCTGCTCTTTGTTTGGGGCTGACAGGGAATCCTCTCTGATCACCTTGTTGAGAAATGGAATAGGTTTTCATTTAATCAGTTTTGTTTTTATCTCTTTTCAGTTTTGAGTAATAAATTAATTTTGTGATACTTGTTTTTGACATAACATATTTTCCTCAACCTAATCAGCCTTTCCTTGACCAAATATATTCCTCCAGAACAATTAAGCAAAACCACCTAATAAGAGTTATTGCAACTAGTTGTATATATTACTTTGAATTAAGCAGAACCACCTAATAAGAGTGATTTTAACTAGTTGTATATATCACTTTGATTTTTTTTGCCAAGGTAATTTCATTTAAACAAATTTAGTCCATCTGTCATAGTGTGCACTGAGTAAAATTTCATGCTGTTTCTTTTTTTTTTCTCTCTTGGGGGAATTATTGGTAACAGAGGTTGACAGATGGTTTACATTGTTTCTCTTTGTATGTTTTTCTTTTCCCTAGCGATTTTTATTTGCAAAACTCTTTAGTCATATTACTTCTGCCAGGAAAGCTAGAAAATATGAAATCCCCCATTTCAGACTCAAAAAGGTGGAGAACATTAAGATATGGCTATCACTACGTTCTTATTTAAAGGTAAACTTTAACTTAACATTATATGGAGAGACTTAGAATTTACAGAGACATTACAATCGTTTATCACCAAAATGCAGTTTGCATGTATTTATTTTTGGGAGACAGCATAGTGTATTGGAATGAGGGTTGGTTTTAGAAACAGAAGGCCTGAAAATTAGTCCTCACTCTTCCATTTACTTCCTGTTGTCCTTGACCAAGCTTCTTAACCCCTCTGGAAAAAAAAAAAAAAACCAAAAACATTTTCTCATCTATAAAATGAGGGAGTCAATCTTTACAATCCCTAAATCTATGATCTCATCCTCTTTTATACCTTAATTTCCTTTTCAAATGAAATTTGATCTACTCACTATACAGGGTTGTTGTGAGGAAAGCCCTTTGTAAACTTAAAAGTGCTGTGTCAATATTTATTATCATAATAAATGCTTATACACTGTTGCTGGATTCCAGCAATGAAGTGACTTCAATAGCCGACGAGAATGAAGCTCATAGATAGGTGCCATTACTTACCCATAGAAATTTAAGACTCTGAGAAATGAATTTAGAAAGGAAAAAAGAAAAGTAAATTTCTTAGAGTGTGAATAATATAATATTAGAATACTATGATTTTCCTTTGCTTCTGGGACACACGTGAATATACATACATCCCACCTCAGGCAAATTACTGTCTTATTTAGAAAGAGAATAGATTTTAGAAGTATTAAGATGTCCCCTTCTCAATAAGCTAGTAACTTTGAATTGGGGGCTGAAGTTTTTTGTTGGGGTGGTTTTTGTGTTTTTAAGTTTCAGTTCCTATACCATTAGTTTCATATATTTTGAAACCTTTAGCTTTTAAAAACAAAAATGTATAAAATTTCAAAATGTTAATTGCTTTTTTAGGTAAATAAGTTGCTAGATTGCTGCCATTAGTTTTTGGTAATATCTAAAATTGAATATTTTAAACTTCTCAATCTGATATGTTAACTTCTTATATCTCATTCTACAGAGACGGGGTCCACAGCGCTCAGTTGATGTGGTTGTGTCCTCAGTATTTTTACTGACACTTTCAATTGCTTTTATTTGCTGTGCCCAGGTAAGAATTCCACAGAAGAATTGAAAATACTGTTGTATTTTGCCTATTTAAAATCCCAGGTTTATCCTCTGTATCTTAGCTGTTTTAATTTTAAGGCATGTTATATTTAAAAAGTGTCTTTGCATTTATTTGTTACTGTTTTTGAATCCTTTGTAATCTGAAATTAAAAATTTTGAGGTCTAATTTTTGCCCATTATGATGCCATGCATAGACAGACCTTATATTTAAAAAGATTTGGCTTCTAGTTCAGCCTTTGACTTGTATTAAACTGTGATCCTGGGCAAATCACTTAGCCTCTTAGTATCCCAGGCACCTCTCTACGACTGTCAGTTATAGAATATCTCTATTGCTCATCTACATTGGGAGATGAAGTTTCCTCATTCTCTGCATCAGTGAAAATATGAGTCCTAACCAAGAAAGTTTTTAAAGGGACAGTTAGTAGAACAGCTAGAAAGGCAGTGGGAATCACAGTCTCACTTTGGTTTCATCAACAACATATAATGTCAGGCTAACCCCATTTCTTTTTATGACAGGGTTACTATAGTGCTAGATCAGGGGAATGTCATAGAATGCCAGTCAACAAGCATCTTATTAAGCTCCTCCTATGTGCCAGACATTGTGCTAAGCTCTAAGAATACAAAGAAAGGGAAAAGACACCACCTGAACTCAAGGAGCGCACAGTTTAATGGATGTAAACATAGTTATCAACATTTTAGCAAAACATATGATAGTCATGTTATTCTTATATGATCTCTAAATTGACAAATCTTTAAAGGCTTTTTCTCAATACTACTCCTCCTTAACTTCTCTGTATCACTTGAAATCGTTAATCACTTTTTCCTGCTCTAGGTTTTCATGACATTGCTCTCTCATGGTAGTGGTCCTCCCTGTGACCACATTTTAATTTCCTTTGTTGAATCTTCATCCTTGTTAGTCAGTTACTCAGTAAACATTTATTTAGCTTCTACTATGTGTAAGGCACTGTGCTAAGCACTAATCATACCCACTAATTATGGTGATTACTACTAGTCGTGAGTGCTCTACAGGGCTCTGTCCTGTGCCCTCTTCTCATGTCCTTATATAGTGTCTCTGTTGATAATCTTATCAGTTCCATTAGGTTGAATTATCTCCATGCAGATGGCTCCAAGATCTCTGTATCCTATCCTGGACACTCCTGAGCTGCAGGCCCACATCCCAAACTTCACATGTCCACAACAATTCATTATCTTTCTCTCCAAATATAGCCCTCCTTCCATCCCCCATATAACTGTCTAGGGCATCTTCCTGCTCCCATTTACCTGGGTTTATAGCCTTGGAATATTCCCACCTCTTCCTTTATATCCATTCCAGTCATACTTGGTCATTCCCACCTTTGCAGCATCTCTAAGACATCCCTGCCTCAGCTCCCACACTTGCCTGTCTAGTCCAGGCCTTCTTCTCCTGTTAGGAGCCCTTAAGATGGGCTTAATTCTCTCCCCACTCTTAATCTGTCCTCCATTCAGCTGTCAGAGTGATTGTCCTACAGCACAAGCCTGCCCACCTTACCCCCTGCTTAGTAACTTTCCTGGTGAGAAGGAACCTTCCAGAGATGCTGGGGACATAAGAAACCTTTGTTCTTTGGGGCATTGTGGGAAACACACTAATGGGAAGACTAAGAGAATCTTCTGACCTGCCCTGATTTTAAAATCTGTGTGTGTGTCATTTCTGTAGGTTCTCCAAGGTCATAAAACTTTTCTGGATGACGCTTATAATTGGGAGTTCCTGATTTGGGAAACAGCTCTGCTGCTCTTCTTATTGCGCCTTGCCTCGCTGGGGTCTGAAACCAATAAGAAATACAGTAATATTTCAGTACTGCTTACGGAGCAGGTAACACATGTGTACTTGACTCATCTGGCTTATTGTCGATGATGTATCTTAGGGGTGATGTTGCTGCTTTTGATCTCTGCTGCTCTGCAGAGTTTCATTTAATTCAGCAAATATTTGTTAAGCACCTACTATATACTAGCCCCTGGGCATACAGAGACAAAAGCAGAGCAAGAGGAACACGTTCCTCAAAGAGCCTACATTCTGCTAGAGGGATTCAACATATACTTGAATTAAGTTCCTCCAGTATGAAGAAAAGGGAGGTGAGAGACTGATAATTTTTTCAAGCGGTGAGTGGGTGTAAGATTTTAAAGAGATTTTGTGGAGCAGCTAACCCCTGAGAAGCGATATTTCAGGCATGAAATGTATGATTCTAGAGATGGCAGCCCAACTTGGCTAAAACACAGAGTGCACAAAGACAAGTAGCATTAAATAAGAAGAGACAGGTAGGTGGAAAGGATCATATAAATACAGATACAGTGCCTGAGGTACTGAAGGTTTTTGAGCACAGTGGACACAGGAGGTTCCTCTTGGCAGTCATGTGGAGAGTTAGATAAGAGAAGGGAACAGGAGAACTTATTTAGAGGCTCTCAGGGTGGTTTAGGCAAGAGAGAAGGACCACCAGAATGAGTAGTCTGTGGCCGAGAGTGGACAGAAGGGAAGGGGATGGGAGAGATGTAGTGGAGGGAGGAACAACAGGATGGGCTATTAGAGGGAAAGGAAAGGAGATGACTGAGGTTACAAAATGGGGTGACTGGAAGGAGCAGTAAAATGTGACGGAGAGGCAAGTTTGCATGGAACATAATGAATTCTTTCATGGCCATATTGAGTTTGAGATGCCTCCTGGACATTCCAGGGAGAGATGTCTAATGAGCTCAAGAGAGTGATGGGAGCTGATAATTGATTGGCAGGTATTTGTACAGAGTTGTTACATGAATCCAGTGAGAGCTTTAAGAAAAAGTATGGGATACTGTGGGTCCATGTGACTGTTCCAGTTACCTGTGGCTGCCCTGTTGTCCATCCATGTCTGTCTGTCTGGGCTGCAGGTTGGAAAGCTTACCCCAGGTTAGAGGAAAAGCATTTGCACAGCTCCTTTTGGTCTGGTGTTCAGAGGCTTTCCTGAAAAGCCAGGGGCCCAACTCATCCCCTCTGGAACAGGAAAGGATCTGAGAGCAGAAGTGGAACAGTTTTCCAGTGAGCTGCAGGAGACAGCCGAGGAGAAAGTCCAGGCCACAACCTACTGCCTGGCAGTGCTCAAGGAAAATGCTGATGTGAAACAGAAGTATGGAGCCTTGGAAACAGGATGGGAGTGCCATAGGGTAGAACTGCATCAACCGAAAGAGGCATTAGCAGAATGTCATAGCAACTGTAAGTGGGCCACAGTTGATAGAGAGAACAGAGAAGAATGCTTACTGCTAGAAACTACTTCCAAGGAAGCAAAGCTGATGGAGAGAATTGAAAAGTTGCAGAACAACACTGAACAAATAGATTTCTTGTGACCAATACATCTGCAGAAAATAATGGCCTTTTTTCCTTAATCTAAGAGCTGAGAAAGGCATGTGTCCATATGTCTCTTGTTTCCTGGGTATATGGACACCACTCCAAGCTTGTGTGGAGGAATAGCTTTTTTTGAATATTCTTTATTTTTCTGGTTATACATGTACATTAATTTTTTAAAATACATATTTCTTTATGAATCACATTGGGAGAGAAAAATCAGAACAAAAAAGAAAAAAACACAAGAGAAGGAAAAAAAGAAGAAAAAAAAAAGTGAACATAGCATGTGTTGATCTACATTAAGTCTCTGCAGTTCTCTCTCTGGATGCAGATGAAGTTTTCTATTCAAAGATTATTGAAATTGCTTTGGATCACTGACTGAGAAGAACCAAGTCCTTCATAGTTGATCATTGCATGTTCTTGCTGTTATCCTGTACAATGTATTTCTGGTCCTGCTTATTTTGCTCAGCATCATTTCATGTAAATCTTTGCAGGCTTTTCTAAAATCAGCTCGTTTGTCATTTTTTATAGAACAATAATAATTCCATTACCTTCAATATACTACAAATTATTCAGCTATTCCCCAGTTAATGGGCATCTACTCCTTTTCTACTTCTTTGCTCCACAAAGGGAGCTGCTACAAACATTTTTGCACATTTTGGTCTGTTTCTCCATGATTTCCTTGGAATACAGACTCTGTAATGGTGCTGCTAGACCAAGGGGGTGGGGGGAAATAGCTTGTACAATTCCAGCACATTTCCATTGAAGATTCCTGTTGGGAAGTACCTTGCTTATTGACCTTAAGAGTCAATAACCTTTAGCTACCCAGACCCTAACCAAGCAAAGGAAAGAAAGTACAGAAGGGTCCGAGAGCAGCTAAAACAGATGTCACTCAGGTCATGTCCTAAAATGTGTTTACTTTATATACGTGACAACCTAGTAATAGTCGTTTGAAACAAAATGTGAACAGTTTTATAAGAAGAGAAGAGACAGAAAACTAAATGTACCAAAAGACAGAAGAATCAAAAAAGGTCTTTCCCAAAGCCCCATTTAACCAAGAAGAAATGGCCTCATATGTCACAGTGGCCTCTGACTGTGTGATTCAATGCAACCTGGAGTGATGAAAAAGAACGGTGGCTCTGGAGAGCCTTGGGCTTGGATTCTGGCTCTCCCACCTTTGAACTGTGTGACTGACGAAGTCACTTAAGGTCCTCGGTACCTCAGTTCCTTAATTTGTTAAATAGGGGTGACAGTGCCTCCTCAGGGATGTCAGGAAGTCAGTCCACAGAACTTTATCTAGTATCAAATAAAAGACTTGTATTCTTAGGAATAAATTCAATTCCATTTGAAATCTATTTGCACACAAATCCTCTGCTGGCTTGATTTTAGAATTAAATATTAGATTTTCATCAAAATGATAAAAATAAGACTAGCAAAGATGGCAGCATAAAAAGAAACATAGAGTCCCACTTTCTCCCACAATTTTTCTAACAAGATCAAGGAAGTGTTTTTGGCACCATTCTGCAGAAGACCATTTTTCCAATATGGGGAGATAGCCGGAGGCAGTAGAGAGGTAGCTGGATTGGCAAGGTCTGCAGATGGGGGGCATTTGGGACCCGAAGCTGTGTCCCCGTGACCACTGAGCAGTGTGGAGAGAAGGCGACTAGGGCTTAAATCTGTGTACCAAGGCAGGGTGTGGGGACCAAAGGGAGCCTCTAGCCTGGAGCAAGATTATGATTGAGTTTGTAAGCCTGCAGCTGACTAAACCCAATGGTGACAGAGACCAGGGACCAGCTTGCTGCTGTATTGCTCAGAATCTGCACATTTTTTCAGTTATGTTATGGGCTGGGGCTAACAACTGTCTGCTGGAGCTTTAGCCAGAGGCAAGTCTGCAGTCGTGTTGCTCAGAGGAGAACACTTGGGGAGACCCAAAAGTTGGCAGTTGCCTGGTCTTAGTTTGTTTTAGCATCCTTGAAAAATGCCTGGAGAAGCAGGGCTGGGACCTCGCCGGATACAGCTTGGGTCCAAATAAGTCCCTAATCTTCCCTCCAGAACTGTGTAGAGCCACCCAAGAGACCACCACCACAACATGTGTAAGCCAAAGTCTCTAAGAAAAATGCAGCAAAGTAGTAATTTTGAAAAGTAAAGAATAGATTAATAAGTTAAAAGCAAAATAACCATTGAGTTAATAAATAAACTTGGCACTTTTTTTTAAAGCTAATATTTTAAAAGTATATATAGAGAGAAGGGGAGATGTCCCCAGGGACACTTGCTAAGAGTGCAAGAAAAAGGTGATGTTCCAGCATAACAAAGGAAGAGGCCAGTCAAGAGAGGTGGTGGTCATGAGGGACTGGACAGGAAGCACCCAAAGCTTCAGCCAAGTTGAAGGATAAAGAGTTGTTAGATTTAGCAATTAGAAGATCATTTCTCACTTTGGAGGGAGCTGTTGAGTAGTGGAGTCAGAAGCCAAATGCAGGTGACTAGAATATGTGATGTGAGGTTTTTCTTGCAAAGTTACTGGAGGAGTTTGCCATTTCCTTCTCCAGCTCATTTGACATGAACTGTTGACATGAAAAAAAAAAAAAAAAGAAAACTGAGGCAAGCAAACTTAAATCACTTGCCCGGGATCACAGAGCATGAGATGTCTGAGGGCAGATTTGAATTTGGGTGGTCTTGACCAAGCTTGGGACACTATCCTGTGCCACCTACCCTGCCACATAATAGGTGCTTAAGAAATGTTTAATAATTGGTTGATGTATGGAGGTATGGGTTTTTTTGGTAAGTCAAAGCTATCTATTTAGGATTAGCTATTATTAGGATAATCCTATTTAGGATTAAATTGAAACCTCTAGTGTAACTAGATGGAATTTTACAAATGAGAGTTTAATACATTCCTGTAGTTTAATATAAATATTGTTCAGTACCCAGATTGACAACATCTGAATATGACTTTATCATTAAAATAGTTGTAATTATTATCTTTTAACAAACTGTTGTTATTAGGAATATAGCTTCACTGACAAATAAAAAAATACACTTTTCCTCTCAAGTAGCTTCCTTCCTAAAGGCAGAATTTGTTCCCTGGGTTGGGAATTAGTTATGTGACTTAGTAGTAGTTTTATAAAAATTACTCATGAGCATTTTTTTCCCACTACAAATGTTTTCAGAGAATCTGCTAATTTCTCTAATGGTAATCATTTTATTGTGATATTTATTCAGTTACTTATTTTTTCCCTTAGATCAACTTATATCTCAAAATGGAAAAGAAGCCAAATAAAAAGGAACAGCTTACTCTAGTAAACAACGTGCTAAAGCTGTCAACCAAGTTATTAAAAGTGAGTGTTACCTGATGATGTTTCTATTACTTTTGCAAAAACAAAATCAGCAAGTTTGTTCTAGAGAAGGAGTATGGAGAGTTTGTGAAATTCTTAGGGCATCTACTGCCTGTGACACCTGAAAACTTGGGGAGGGAGCATTCTGGGTTTGTCATTTCTAAGCCAATATCATGTTGGAAATTGAGGAGCATGGGCTTTGTCACTGCTGTTTTCTGCTGAAAATGTTTGCACCTGAGGCAAAGAGAGGAAGGGCATTGTTGGAGATATGTGGAAGGAATGTGTGATAGAGGACATGAGGGGAGAGGGGACGAAGCTCACATCTGTGGAATATCTGGGGACTTTCAATCCAGCACGTATTGATTAAACACCTACTCTCTGCAGGCACTGATCCTTTTCTTTCTCCCCTGGAACTTCCCTCGACTCCTTGGTATCTTTCCCTTCCAACTTCTTGCCATGTTTCTTCCCTCATTAGAAAGTAAACTTCTTGAAGGTCGGAGTTTTTATTTTTTTACTGTATTTCTATCCCTACCACTTATTACAGTGCTTGGCCCACAGTAAGAACTTAATAAATGTATGTGGCCACCTGTCTAGCCACTGGAGAGACAATAACTTTGTGCTCTCAGGGAGCTTAAGTTATACCAAGGAATATGACTTTTGTAAAAATAGCAGAGTAGTAGTTGGAAGAAATACAGGGAAATTCTCACCAACAAGTCTTCCAAATTGATCTAAAAACTGCCTCAGGCTGAATCCTGAAAGGAAAATTGAAGAATAAGTCACAGTGAGTCATTTTTCTAGCCCAGGTAAGTATAGGAAGAAAGAGAACTCTGTAGAGACTTGGAGTGACACTTGACCAAAGGTGTGCCTTGCAGAGCTTTGCACTGGAACAGGACTAAGTCACAGACCCGGACCCGGACCCTCAGCCTTGGGCAGGGTATGGGAACAGGTGCCACCTGGCAGCTTTGTCACTCCCTACCAAGTTCTGAGCTGCACATCCAGGGCCACAGAGGAGGACTCTTGCATCTGGTTTTAGCTTTCCAAGAGAAGGCATAATTGCAGGTCCTGAGCAGTGTACTAAGAAGGAAGCAAGTTGAGAAGTAAACAGCAGCAGGATGGCTCTGAACCAAGGAGCAGAGTGGGGTCTTAGGTCAAACATCTAGCCTAGTCTGACGAAAGCGGATGAATAACCAGGGTAGGAATCCTAGACCACAGGGAAGCCCATAGTTCTGTCCCCTGAACCAACAAGAGATTTCCAGATGGCTGATAGGGACTGATACCAGAAATCCAGTATTATTTAGACCCAAACCCAGACCAAGAACTTGCAGATCAAAGGAGCAGCAGTTTTGCCCTAAAACTTTTACTCTGCTGGAGGACTGGAAGCTTGCTGATTCTGAGTCTGAGCTGTCTGTCCCCAAAAACCTTGAATAACATAATACATAATATATAAATGAGAAGCATCAGTGGAACTAACCCAGACCTTTCCTTATGACATGTGCAGAGTCTGGCTTTCATATCAAGTCTGAAATCAGAAGTAGGCTAGAAGAATGGGCAAACAAAAAAAGAATTCCATCAATAAAAAAAGTAATTATGGTGATATATGCTCAAAACAGAAATAAAATAAAACACATAGAAAAAGAATGACTGAAATATTCACAAGCAAAGCATCAAAGGAAAATACAAATTGGGCACAAATTCATAGAATTCTTGGAAGAGATGAAGTGAAAGTTTGTTTTTTTAAAGAGTTTAAAATGTTTTTGTAAATGAAATGAGTGCTTGAAAAAATTCAAAAAAGAAATGACAACTATGAAAGAAGAAATTAAAAAGGAAATTTAGGTTTGCTTAAGAAATACAAATCCTTGTTGAAGCCACAAACTCCCTGGAAGAAGACTAGAAGCCAGTTAACTACATGAGGAAAAAAACATATTAAAACAGAATCAAAAGATTGGAAGTTTAAAGTATCTCAGCAAAAACAACTGACCTTGAAAACAGATGGGAAAGAGAAAAATTAAGAATCATTGGACTATCTGAAAGCTATGACCAAAAAAGAAAAGAAAGAGTTCCATATATTTTGAGAAATATTAAAACTTCTCAGTTCTCTTATAATCAGAGGGCAAAGCAGAAATAGAAATAATCCATTAGTCACCTCCTGAAAGAAATTGCAAAGTGGAAACTTCCAGCAACAGTTTTTATACCCAAAGCCCAGAACTTCCCCATCAAAGAAAAAATACTGCAGGCATCCAGAAAGTAAGAATTTATAAACTGAGGAGCTATCATCAGAATCCCACATAATTTAGCAGCCATCATTTTGAGGGAGTAGAGAGCATGATATATGATATTCCAGAAGACAAAGGATGGGAACTTACACTCAAGAATAACTTTCTCAGCAGAATTAAATGTGATCCTATTAGGGAAAAATGAACCTTTATTGAATAAAGTGAACACTTCCAAGCATTCTGATGAAAAAACCAGAGCTGAGAAAAACATTGAAGTACAAACACAAGAGTGAAGAGAAACGTTCAAAGATTACCAAGAACATCCTAAAGGACTAAATAAGGATTAGCTGTTTATATTCAAATATAGGAAGATGATAAATGTGTCCCCTCCAAACCCTAATTAATCAAGAATATAGAGGGAGTCTAATTACAATGTCTGGGGAGTGGTTCTATTATGCCTTGATGATCTTAAAAGAGTAATGGTAAGAGAGGGGAAGAAAAGTACACTAGGAGGGGAAAGGAAAGAAAGGGAAAGTATCTCACATAATTAGGGTACACAAGGAGAGGTCTTTATAGACAATAAGGAAGAACAGACAAACAGCTCTTTGAAACTTATTTTCATCTGACTGGTCAAAGAAGGGAAGAATACATACACAATTGGGCATAGGAGTACATTTCATTGAAGAGGGAAAGAGGAAAAAGAAGGAAAAGGAGGGTAGATAAAAGGTAAGCTTTGTTCTAAGCAAACGAAAATATAAGAATAAACAAAATTATGTAGATTTTTGAGGCAGAAAAGAATGAGAATTTGAGTATATGCTTACAAATTAAAGTATATTAATGTTATGGAATACTGTTGTGCTGTAAGAAATGATGATGATGGGTTCAGAGAAATCTGGGGAGATTTGTATGATGCAGAGGAAAGTGAACAGAACTGGGAGAGTCATTTATACATTTAATGAGTTAGGAACTCTGATCAGCACAATAACCAACCATAACTTCAAAGGACTAATAAATGATGAAACATACTACTCACTTACTGACAGAGAGGAGAAAGGGCCTGTGAAAATAATACATGTATTGCATGTGTATGTTGTACAAATGCACCTGTGTATTGTATAATATATACATATGTACATATGATTTTGCTTGACTTTACATGTTTGCAACAAGAATTTTGTTTTTGTTGTTGTTGTTTTGCTGAGGTGATTGGGATTAAGTGACTTGTCCAGGGTCACATAGTTAGGAAGTGTTAAGTGTCTGAGTCCAGATTTGAACTCAAGTCCTCCTGACTTCAGGGCTGATGCTCTACCCACTGTGCCACCTAGCTACGCCTTGTTTTTTCTTTCATTCTCAATTGAGGAGGAAGGAAGGAAGGAAGGGGGGAAAGAGTTTTGCTTAATTAAAAAAATAAAATTCTATTTTAAAAGCTATTTGTTTATTGATATCTGGTGTTTTACATCAATTTCATTTCCCAATCTATCCCCTATCAGGATATCAGCGTCTCTGATATTTGGCTTGTTCCACATCCATAGTTATCCCCTTCTCCTCTTATTCTTCCCTTTACAAAGGAGGGAAAGAAGTGCCTTGCTTTTCAGAGTGGTTGAATCACTGTGATAGATTCTACTGCCAATGCGTTAGTATACCCTTCTGTCCATAAGACTCTCCAACATTAACATTTCTCATTTCTGTTAATTTTCTAAACGTGTGGAGTGAAATTTCTATGTTGTTTTGATTTTCATTTTCCCTACTAATGACTCAGGACAATCTTTCACCAGGTTATTAATAGTAAACTATTCTTTTGAGATCCATTTGCTCCCTTAGGGGATTGGGCTTTGGTTTTGTAAATTTTTGTTAATTCTCTATATATCTTGGATATGAGACCCCTACTGGAGATATTTAATGCAAATTGTTTCTTCCATTTGATTGCTTCCCTTTTTATCCCACTGCCTTGATTCTGTCAGTGCATAAACTTCAGGTTCCTGTAATTGAAATTGTATCTTATCATTTGTCATTACCTCTCATTTGGTTAAGAATTCTCTCAATAACCATAGCTGTGAAAAGTACCCAATGTGGCTCTCTTGTAAATTTTTTATGGCTTGACCTAATTTGATGTTCAAGTTGTCTATTTTGAAATTATTGGTAGTATGGTTTAAAATAATTGTACTAAAGATAATTTCTTTCAAACTAGTTTGGTTTTTTCAGAAGTTCTTTTCAAATAGAGAGTTCCTCTGTAAGTAATTTACATTCTTGGATTTATTGAACAAGTTAGTTGAGTATATTTGATACAGATTTGTCCTTATTTCTTGTGTTCTACTTTATAAACTTTGTATTTTAACCAGTACTAAACATTTTTCATGATTTCTATTTTATAGTATATTTGAGGTCTGGCAATGCTATTCCCACTCTATTTCTGCTTCTTTTGATTATTTCTCTTGAGTCCAAATTAATTTTATCTTGTTTACTGTAGTGCATATCCTGCCATCTAGGGGAGGGGTGGGGAGTTGGGGGGAAAAATTTGTAACAGAAGGCTATGTAAGGGTTAATGTTGAAGAATTACCCATACATATGTTTTGCAAATAAAATAAAATTTAAAAAAAATTTATCTTGTTTAGTTCTACAAAGGGATATGATATTTAACTATATAGATACGGTAGTACTTGAGGAGAGAGAAAACACTAACAATAGGGGAGTTAGAAAGTGCTTTTTATGGGAGGAAGCATATAAATTGATTTTTTTTTTTTTTTTTTTTTTTTGCTTTTTGCTGAGGCAATTGAGGTTAAGTGATTTGCCCAGGGTCACACAGCTAGGGAATGTTAAAGTGTCTGAGGCCAAATTTGAACTCAGGGCTTCCTGACTTCAGGGCTGGTGCTCTATCCACTGTACCATCTAGCTGCCCCATATGAGTTGAATTTTGAAGGAAGCTGAAGATCCTACAAAGCAGAGGGGAGGGGGAGGCATTCCCATCCTAGTGATGAGCTGTGCAAGGGCACCAAGGTAGGAAATAGGAAGCCAGTCTGGCTGGATTGTTGATGGTTATTAAGTCTAGTGGGAAGACTGAAGCAAGTCTAGGAATCGCCTTCAAATGTCAAATGAGGAATTGTTAATAGTGACCCACAGAGAGTTATTAAATTGGGAGAGAGCAGGATAGACTTGTGCTTCCTTGGGCAGCTGTGTGAGGGGGTGGTTTTCAGAGAGGATTAGAAGCTTCATTAATAATTAGAATGAGAGGTGGTAATTAGCACGGTGATTTTGTGAGTGAAGAAGAGACGGAGGTGAGACATGTCATGGAGGGAGAATCACCAGCCTTGACAACTGATTGGATAGAGGATGGGGGGAAAGGGAAGAATTCCCAGATGCTGCTGAAGCCGCAAGCCACGGATGCCTGAAGGATCCCTGACAGAAATGGAAAATTGGGAAGGGTAAGGGAATCAGGAGCGCTCTTTTGGCTGTGTTAAATTTGGGAGGGCCATGGAAATGTCTAGACAACTAGTTGGACATCGGGACATATTTGAACCAGTCATTGCAGCACATAAGGATTAGGTAGGGATGCACAAAGATAGGAGTCACTTGCATAGAGATGATAATTAAGCCCATGGAGCTGATGAGAGAGGGAGTTAAGGCAGAAGAGACCAGGGTCCAGGACAGAAGCTTGAGGAAAAGGCCATGGATGGTGATCGAGGAGCAGGCCCAGGAGGGAGCAGCGTGGCCCAAACCCAGGGGAGGGAGGCTTGTCCGGGATGGAGAAGGTCAGTGATGGGGGTCCAAAGCTGCAGAGAATCAAGAAGGAAAAAAAGTGAGGAAAGGCTAGGGCCTGGATACCTCTGAAGAGTAGTTTTAGTTGTGGTGAGATCCCAAACCAAACTACAGATTGTTAAGAAGTGATTGGGAGGAGGAAATGAAGCAGGGAGTGTGGAAAACTTCCTGGAAATTTGACGTGAAAGGGAGGAGAGGCAAAGAGATAGGCAAGTTGCTTCCTATTTTAAAAGAGCTGTTCTTGATAACCAGGGGCTGCTGAACTCTGCAGATGCCATTGGGGGCAGGGGGGAAGGCCTCCATTGCCTTTCCCCTCCACCACCATAGTGCCCCCTTTGTCCACATTCAAGCCCCTCTGCTCCCTTAAGGTTGATGGTGGGTGAGTCTAGACTTTAGGTGTTAGAAGTGAGAGGGAAAAGAAAGACAGGCAGCAGTGTAGAGTCAGCCCAGGGAGGCCCAGGGGCTTCAGGGGGGCCTGACCATGTGGTTTTTCTATGGGTATTCTCATGGCTCCCACTTGTTTCAGAGTTTCTTCACCACAGAGTCACCTCTGACTGCACCATGTCCTGTTGGGCACGGAGGCTGTCGGTGCTGGGAGGGAGGGTGGAAGGTTAGAGCAGCCTGCAATCTGTGGGTCCCCCTCCTGCCATGCTCCCACCCACGCTCATGTGAGAGGGATTTAGACGGCTGTAATTACAGCCCACTGCCAAGGGAAGACAGCCAGTTCTCCTAAAGCAGGGTTTTTTAAACTCTTTCCATTTGAGACTCACTTTCACCCAAAAAATCTTGATGTGTCTCTGGGTATATAGGTATATAAAGAAGGTATACAAATCAAACATTTATAGATAAAAGATAAGAAATAATAAAGAAATTTATTTTAAAATAATTCCTTGTTCATATAATTTTGCCACTTATTAAAGTGGAAAGCAAATTTGTATACTAATGAAATGGATTGCTGTTTATTTTTAAAACATTTAAATCTTGGTGGAATATTTGATACTACCCAATTTTTCATTGCTCCCCTTCCCCACATTCAGTTATGTGACTCCATATGGGGTTTAAGAAGCTTTGTCCTAGACTAGACCAAGAATTCTTTTTTTTTTCCCCCGTCGTATTTTTTTTTAAATTACATGTAAGGAGGGGCAGCTGGGTGGTGCAGTGGATAGAGCACCAGCCCTGAAGTCAGGAGGACCTGGGTTCAAATCTGGTCTCAGACACTTAACATTCCCTAGCTGTGTGACCCTGGGCAAGTCACAAGCTCAATTGCCTCAGCAAAAAGCAAAAAAATAATAATAATAATAATAATAAATAAATTACATGTAAGGATAGCTTTTGACATTCAATTTTGAAAAATTTTGAATTTCAGATTTTTTCTTCCTCCTTTATTTCCTCCCTCTCCAAGACAGCAAAGTAGTCTAATATAGGTCATCCATGTACAATCATTTTAAACATATTTCTGCATTAGTCATATTTTGAAAGAAAAATTAGAACAAAAGAGAAAAAGCAACCAAACCAACAAAAAACAAAGGTGAAAATAGTATGCTTCAATACATCGTCAGTCTCTATAATTCTCTCTCTGGATGAGGATGGCATTTTCTGTGATTATGTCTGTCATAGTTGGTCATCACATCATCTTGCTGTTACTGTGTACAATGATTTCTTAGTTCTGTTCACTTCACTCATCATTGGTTCACATAAGTCTCTCTAGGCTTTTGTGAAGTCAGCCTGCTCATCATTTCTTATAGAACAATAATATTCCATTACCTTCATATACTATAACTTATTTAGTTATTTTCCAATTGATGGACATCCAGTTTCCTGTTTCTTGCCACCACAAAAAGAATTGTTACAAGCGTTTTTGCACATATGGGCCTTTTCCCCTCTTTTATGATTTCTTTGGGATTCGGGCCCAGTAGACACTGCCGGATCAAAGGGTATATAGAGTTTGATGGCCCTTTGGGCACAGTTCTGATTTGCTCTCCAGAATGGCTGGATCAGTTCACAACTCCTTCCAATAATGCAGTAGTGTCCCAATTTTCCTACATCACCCTCCAACATTTATTATCTTTTCCTATCATCTTAGCTGATCTGAGAGGTGTGCAGTGGTATTTCAAGAGTGTTTTAATTTGCATTTTTCTCATCGGTAGTGATTTAGAGCATTTTTTCATGCTATAGATGGCTTTTAAGTTTTTGTCTGAAAATTTTCTGTTCATATCCTTTGACCACTTACCAGTTGGGGAATGATTTATATTCTTATAAACTTGACTTAATTCCCTAATTTTAGAAATGAGGACTTTATCAGAAACACCGACTGTAAAAATTGTTTCCTATCTTCCTGCTTCTCTTATAATCTTGGCTGCATTGGTTTTTTTGGTACTATAACCTTTTATTTTAATGTAATCAAAATGATCTCTTTTGTGTTTTGTAATGTTAGCTTGGTCTTGTTTGTTCATAAATTTCTCCTTTCTCCAAAGATCTGAAGGGTAAAATATAATTGCTCTCCTAATTTGTTTACAATATCACCCTTTATGTCTAAATCATGAACCCATTTCAACCTTATCTTGATGGGAGTGAGATGTTGATATATGCCCACTTTCTGCCATACTGTTTTTCAGTTTTCCCAACAATTTTTTAGACAAAGAGTTCTTAACTCTTGCTTTGTGTCATGAACCACTTTTAGCAGTTGGGTGAAGCCTGGAGATTCCTCAGAATAAATATTTCCCTTCTAAAAAATTCGTAATTGAAGGAATGACAAATTTCAGAGATTAATGAAAATGAAGATGTAATTTTTTTTGCCAGCTCTGAAATCTATCCATGGACCCTTTCTGTGGCCCCCAGGTTAAGAACTCCTGTTCTGGAGCCTAGTAGAGGGGCAAAAGTTGCATTATCAGCAAGTCATCTTGGTCAGGTCATCTTGAACCCTTATTTCTTTAGATTGGTTCCACATATAGTTTGAATTTTTTAACCCTATCGTTATTTTAGCCTGAGGAAGATGAGATAGTTTACACAATCCAACTGGGGGCAAGTAGTGATGTTGTTCATTGTAGGCTTTTGGAAGGTGGCTCTTAACACTATTAATTCTTAAGTATTTTAGGGAACAGAATCACATTCTCCTCAAGTAGACATAAGTCACTGTGACATAGGCCTTCAGAAAGCTAATTATGCCCTCCATTAATGCCATTCTGAATGCCTTGACTTCTTTTTTTCAATTTCCTTATGTTTGTCATAGGAGCTGGATACACCATTTAGACTCTATGGCCTTACCATGAATCCCCTAATCTACAATATAACTCGAGTGGTTATCCTTTCAGCTGTCTCGGGGGTTATAAGTGATCTACTAGGATTTAATATAAGAGTAAGTATGTCTGAAAATGTCTTTCATTTGTGTTGGCCTCTTTGAGGTTGTTTCTTTATCAAAATACTTTATATTTTCTCTTTATACTTTTCTGTGTGATGGAGACGAGGGAGTGATTCTGATGAAAATAATTGTTTGCTCTTTTCAGTGCAGTTAGGCTTTTGAGTTCTCATCCCTTATTGTTCACTATATATGGCTAACATAACTAACTCTAACTTACAATTTCAATCTATTCTATTCCTTTCCTATTTTGAAGAATAGATAAACTAGACCCAAGCAGGTGTCAAGATTTCATTTCACTTTAACAGAATGGAAAAATACTGTCTTATTTCTTGAGCATTTTAAAGTTGATCAGTTGCTTTTCCACATTAATCCTATGAGGATAAGTAGCATAGGAATTACAATCCTCATTTTATAGGTAAGCAGACTGAGATTTGGGGTAGTTCAATAATTTGCTTTAGGTCACATAGCATTCGTTTTTCAGTCATGTCCGACTCTTCATGATCCCACGTGGTGTTTCTTGGCAAAGATATTGGAGCGGTTTGCCGTTTCCTTCTCCAGCTCATTTTACATATGAGGAAGCTGAGGCAGGCAGGGTTAAGAAACTTGGCCAAGATCATGCAGCTAATAATGTCACATAGCTAGGAAGTTGCAAAACCTGCTCTTGAATCCGGATTTGATTCTCAATCCAAGACCCTCTCTTCCAGAGCAGTTGCCTCTTCCCTTTTTGACAATAGTATAAATACCAAGTGATTAAAACATACAAAAATAAACAGGGAGGTTGTCAATATTTAATACTAGAAAGTTTCATCAGACACTTTGCCCAGGACGGGTCAAGCTGACAGCCCATTATTCATTCCCTTGTCCAAGTACAAACAAACAAACAAAAAAATGTTTCCCTAGTTTACTGTTATGTAGGTGTGCCTTCAGATTACCAACTGAATTTCATCAAAGCTGATTTTTTTTTTTAATGCTAAAATCATTCTGGTGGATGTTTTCTTTTCTTAGCTGTGGAAAATTAAGCCATGAGTCGAATGGTGGATTTGGACCATAAATCCTTGCTGGTATCGGTATTTAACCATTTGATGAACAACTGCAGGAACAAGTGAGACAGCCTTCCACTTTTTTGCATGCAGAGGTGCTCTCATCTATGACAGATCTGTGAATGATTTTTTTCCTGGGAATCAAGAGTTGGCACACAACTGTGTGTATGCTAAAGACTTCATTTTTACAGTTTTGAAACAATGTGAAGCGTTGGAAAACTAATGCCTCTCCTGCGTTACCATATTACACTGAATAATTTCCCAGGTTAGGAAATTTATTCTGGGCATTTCAATGCTTTGACAGTTACAATTTTTACATGGAAGTAGCCTTCTAAGTGACTGGTAAATACTCAAAGTGTGAAGCACAGTTGATTTCCTGAAAAAATGTGAATTCAATTCTCTTCCATTATAATCTATGGAATTGGAGATTTCCATTCTATAGCAAAGAGATCAAATTGAAACTATTTTAGGTTGAATCCAGTAAAAGAACCTTATCGGAGAATTTCAGTTTCTTGGTTTTTCTTATAAAAATAAATAAATAAAACAAAACTGGCACTTTTAACTGCAGGTTTCTGATAGAGTATAAGAAAGACTGAGTTTGTAGAGCTTGTATGCTTTTAGAGTTAATCCTAATAATCATCATGGCTATTGTTGAAACAGTGAAACACCATGTAGTATTTATTCATATCCTTTACATGAAACATGGTCTTGGTGTAAAATATAGGAGCATTAAAAATTTGTTCCTGTGATGTCTCTGAGTCTGTAAGGAAATGGTAGCTTGTCTCTGGCAGCTAACAAGCTGAATCCTTGCAAGAGTTTTTCTAAGTCTTCATCATTTCATCTGCCAATCAGATCTTAGTATCTCTCATGACTCAAATACTACTGTATAGTACCTCCCACAGCAACAGAATTAAGAAAAAGTGACCAATCTCAGGCTCATTTCATTGTGTTTTGAAAAGCCAAATGGGGATGAACTGGAAGCCCAAACCATTTAAATAGGTATTAAGATTTGAGATTGACAGAACTTTTCTGTATTGTAGAGAAGACATGTGCCATCAGTCAAGGCAAGCATGTATTAAGCACCTATTTGTACTTGGTACCTCGCAGAGGTAGATTACAGAAGAGGTATGATGTGGTCTTTGTCCTTTGCAGTTTGGTTGGGAAAATAAGTCATATGTACAAAAGTGCATGCATAAATGAAACAATTAGAGATGCTGAGCCGGATGATGATGGAGGCTGTAGAAATGGAGAGGGCATTATGATCATGATGAAGTAGCAATAACAAGAGATAAAGTCTTCATGGCAGCTTCATGCACAGAGTATGCTCGATAAACAAAGTGAGCTGTACTAATACAGAAGGCAAATTTGATCTCAGACATCAAATTTTATTCAAAAAGCCTATGGGGGTTGGGAAAAAGCAAGTAACAATATATATCACATAGTGGCTAGAATTTCACAAAGGGTAGACCAAGGGAATTCTCAGAGCCAAGATATGCTTTATAAGCAAGGATGCAACCTGGTGACCAATGAGTCTCATGGGTCATTAGCACCAAACGATCCAGAGCAGACTTTGTCTTCCTTCTGATTGGGCTAAGAATATGTCCCTTGGACTTTCCTGGCCAATGTAAGGCAACCCTGGTTGGAGGGTGGGTAAGACCTTCAGGTATGACTGTTCATGCCCTCTCCAAGAATGCCAGAGAAACCAGGCCATCCCAAATCTTAATTAGAGCCACCCCCTGAGTAGTGATCTTACCCCAAGCTAGTTTCTGTTTATGGGACCAACAAAGCTAGCGACACTGCCCAAGCAGCTGCCTTTGGACTAGGGAGTAGCTGTCTTTCTCATTAGCTAGTTCTAGACTGGAAGAGGATTCTCTTATGGGCTAAAAAATGGGGGTCAAGGGTAGCGAGATGGTGCAGTGGGTAGAGCCCCCCTCAAAAAAATAGGGGTTAAGATTGGAGGAAAGGGTATATTACAAATTAATAAATAATACACCAATTAGTTAAACTCATTCTGTATGCATGGTCATTTTTCAATCATGTCTGACTGTGACCCCTTTGGGGATTTTCTTGGGAAAGATACTGAAATGGCTTGTTTCCTTCTCCAACTCATTTTGCAAATGAGAAAATGAGGCAAGGTTAAGTGATTTGCGCAGGATCACACAGCTAGTAAGTGTCTGAGGTCAGATCTGAACTCAGGAGGATAGATGAGTCTTCCTGACTTCAGGCCTGGCAATCTCTCTACTGTGTCACTTAGTTGCCCTTGATATAAAGAGAGCTGTCATATTCAATATTATATTAGAGATGCTAGCAGAAACAATAAGAGAAGAAAAAGAAATTGAAAGAATGAGAATGGGCAGTGTGGTAATAAAACTATCTTTTTGCAGATAAAATAGTTTTACTTGAAAAATCCTAGCGCTTCACTAAAAAGCTAATTGAAACAATTTTAACAAAGTAGCAGGATATAAAGTACATTCACATAAATCATCAACTAACATAAAACAACAAAGTGCTGCAAGAATAGTAAAGGATAGTTCATTTAAAATAATGGTAAAAAAAAAAAAAAACATAATGCCTGGAAGTATGCCTGCCAAGACAAACATAGGAACTCTATGAACCTAATTATAGAATACTTCTTATATAAATAAAATCAGATCTACATAATTGGGGAAATATTCATTGAACATGGGGTGGCTGAGCCAATGTAATAAAAATGAGAATTCTAAGTTAACCTACTCAATTCATACACCAGCCCAGTGAAATTACCAAAAATATTACTTTATTAAACCAGAAAAAAATAGTAACAAATCATTTGGAAGAACAAAAAATCAAGAATATCAAAGAAATTCATGAAAATGTAAAGGGAGGTCTAGCAAGTGCCAGAACTTAAACTATATTATAAAGCTGTAGTTATTAATTAAAACTATCTGATACTGGCTAGGAAATAAAATTAAGGATCAGTGGAAAGGAGTGGTTATGCAATGGAAAGTAGTACATATAAGGATTTAAGTTTTGGAGATAAAAATTCACTCTGATTAAAAAAAAAAGTTGTTGAGGAAATTGGGAAACATCAAGCAGAAAGCAGGTAAAGACCAATATCTTACACCATTTGCCAAGATAAAGTCAAAATGGATACATGACTTAGAGATATAAGTAAAATAGAACATTAAACATAAACATCAGATTTATAAATAGAAGATTTTATGAATAAACAAAGGATTGTGAGATGTTAAATGGATGATTTTCATTACATTTAATTAAAAAGATTTTGTGCAAATGAAATCAATTTAAGAGAAAGAAAACAAAATTTGGGGGACATTTTTATAAACTTGTTTTTCAGATAAAGGTCTCATATCTTAAACATATAGAGAACTTTGTCAAATTTTTAAGAAGATAAGCCATTCCCCATTTGATAGTCAAAGGATGTGAACAGGCAGTTTTGGAAGAAATCAAAGTTAAATGTGGACATATAAAAAAAAATGCTCCAAATCGTTATTTAGAGAAATCCAAATTAAAATGACTTTGAAATACCATCTCTCATCTATCAGATTGGCTAAAATGATAGAAGGGGAAATGATAAATGTTGGAAGGAATGTAGGAAAATTGAGACACTAATACACTGTTGGTAGAATTGTGAACTATCCAACCATTGGGAAGAGCAATCTGGAATTATGCTCAAAAGTCCATAAAACTGTGCCTACCCTTTGATTCACCAATATCATTATTAGTCCTGTTTCCCAAGGTGATGAGAGAAAAAACTATATACATATATGTTCTAAAATGTTGATAGCTGCTGTCTTTGTGATGGCCTGTCACTTGGGGAATAGCTGAACCAGTTTTGTGGTACATGGTTTTGATGGAATGTGTCTAGGGTGTAAGAAATGAAAAACAGGTTGATTTTATGAAAACATGGAAAGTCTTAACATGAAATAATAAAGAGTGATAGGAGCAGAACTAGACAACACTGCATACAGTAACAACGATATTTTGTAAAAAGAAAGAGTAAATTTGGACAATTAGGTGGTACCGTGGTTAGAGCACCCTCCCTGACGTCAGGAGGACCTGACTTCAAATCTGGTCTCAGATGCTTAACATTTCCTAGTTGTGTGACCTTGGGCAAGTCACTTAACCCCAATTGCCTCAGCAAAAAAGAAAAAAAAATTAATTTGAATGACTAAGCCATTGAATTATATGAATATTCAAATTAACTACAAAGGACCTATGAAGGAAGATGTCACTTTCAGAGAAACAATTGATATATAAAACTCTGTATTATATAGTTTTGTAAATATATCTGTGTCAAATATTAGCTTTCTCTAGCATAGGTTGGAAGAAAGACTTGGAACTCAAATGTAACCCCAAAAAGATAAGTTTTTAAAGATAAAATCCAGGACCTGGCTCCAGGGCCAAAGCTTTTGCATGAAAAAAGATCCGTGATGTTGTTGTTGAAGTAAAAATGATTATGTATAGGAGGAAAGGGCACCAGCCTAGTGTGGAACTATCAACTTATTTTAATAAAGCAATCTTTATTTTTTGCTGAGGCAGTTGGGGGTTAAGTGACTTGCCCAGGGTCACACAGCTAGGGAATGTTAAGTGTCTGAGACCAGATTTGAACTCAGGTCCTCCTGACGTCAGGGAGGGTGCTCCATGCCTGGCACCACCTGGCTGCCCCTAATAATGCAATCTTAAATTATGCAGTTAATTTGCTGAAGTTCTCTCTCTTCCAAAAGCAGACTGGATAAAAATATATTTTACTTGCCTTATTAATTTAATACTTTAAAAAGTGAGGGAACCAATAATGGGAAAAATTGTCTTCTGGGTTAGGTTCTCTCCAACAAGAGCAACCAGTTATTGGGATTGGAAGTGACCGGAACTTGGAGAAATGGCCATCCCACCCAGGAGGACATAGAGTAGAGGAAAGCTGGAGCCAATTTAACACGCTCTCCAGATTTCTGCCCATCTCCAAAAGTTTTGGGAAAGGAGATCCCACGACCTCGGATCCTCAGGAGGAAGTCCGTCCGGTTGGGACGGTGAGGTGTAAAGCTTCCCACAGAAGGCACTGCCAAGGGAAGGTGTGGCCCACAGAGACCAGCATGGCCGCAGAGGGACGGGCAAAGGAGGGAGAACGGCCACAGCGCGGATCTGGGAATGCTGGGACCGGAAGCGACGCGCAAGGGCGGGTGGTAAGGACCAGATTGGGTGCCTCTAATCCTTTCGTGCAGCTCTGTTGCGGGAGAGGATCAGTCTCGCCCTTCTTGACCCTGTTTGAGATTTTCTTGGCAAACATCTGGCATGGTTCACTTTATAGGCGCTCAGCAAGGGGAAGTGACTTGCCCGAGGTCACGCGGCTGGGACGGGCCTGAGGCCGGATCTGAACTCGGGAAGAGGAGTCTTCGTGACCTCCGGCCTGGCGCTCTGTACTGTGGCGCCGCCTGGCGGCTGCGAATGCTTGTTGTGAACAGGATATTGGACGCAGGAAGGGGAAGGGAACAAACATTTATTAAGTGCCGACTGTGTGCAGGCCACGGCGAAGCTCTTTCCAAATGTCTCCTTCAAAGGAGAAAAAGCACTTGTTCTGTTATTTTGCTTCTGTTTTTCCTACCGAGCTAAATGATCTTTAAATTAGACAGGAAAAAATAAAAATTGCATAGAGAGAGAGATGATATCCCCAGAGAGACCATCCGGCTGCCTTGGATGTATTTGAGCCACGAGGTCCAATTTGACATCATCTCTGGGTAATTAAGGAACTAGGGGACATGATCGCTGACTCAGGGGTTGGGAAAATGAGACCTGTGTAAGTGTGTGTAAATGAAACAAAAATACAACAGCATAATACAGATTATAGAAATTGGGGGGGAGAGATATGATCATAGTGATCTTTGAAAGATCACGGAAGAAGGCAAGAATGAAAACCAGAGGATGGGCTATGAACGTCATGGGCTACTTTATAATAAATAAAGACGTGGGCTCAGAGAAACCTGATGCACAGGGAGAGGAGAACAACAGCCTGGAAAAGACAACTTTGGAAGGCCTTTCATCAGCTCGAGCATCCGCCAGGTTCCCTTAGGACGATGGGGAGAGAGAGGGAGTGCATTCAGGAGGCAGACGGCGCTGGCTGTGGTCAGTGGGCGAATTTGCTTCTCTAGACTTGTATGTTACCAGGGTTTTGTTTTATCTTTTTTACTTTAAACTGAGAGTGGGAGGGAGAGAACATAAATCGATTTTAAGTGAAAAATACAAAAGATCAGGAGAGTCTGGTCTCACCCACCTCCACGATGGACATGCTGACAGTTCTCATGTCAGCTTTTCCCAGTGTGATCCCCCCCCCCCCATATCATGGAGGACAAAAGGGGGGAAAGAACAAAGGACAAATGCTACACCAATTTTCAAAAAAGGGAAAAGAATAAAGTCTGAAAAACATCAATAACGTTGACTGATTCCTGGTAAAATTCTAGAATGTTTTAGCGTAGAGTACAAGCTGAACCCTGCCCCTGGGCCTGAGACTAGTTTATGCAAATTATTTTTTAAAAAAATGAAAAGAAAAGTTTTCTGACCCTGGGCAAGTCACTTAACTCCAATTGCGAAAGGAAGGAAGGAAGGAAGGAAGGAAGGAAGGAAGGAAGGAAGGGTGGAAGGACAGAAGGAAGGAAGGGTGGAAGGACGGAAGGAAGGAAGGAAGGAAGGAAGGAAGGAAGGAAGGAAGGAAGGAAGGAAGGACGGAAGGAAGGAAGGAAGGAAGGAAGGAAGGAAGGAAGGAAGGAAGGAAGGAAGGAAGGAAGGAAGGAAGGAAGGAAGGAAGAAGGAAGTTTTCTAGAATCACTTAACATTCGTATGTTTATATTTGTGATATTCACAATAAGCTGGTCTCGGGCCCAAGGTCCGGTCCATCATGTCCTCTAGATTAAGAGGTGGCTAGGAGGTGGGAACCCCAAGGACTCTTTATCAAAAACAGATCATTTCAGATCTACCTCACCCCCCTTCAGAGGAATGCCTAGGGGAAGCGAATTCAGATTTTATTCAAGCTTTTGGCAATTGAACACCATGTAGAAAGTACCTACTGTGTGCTCAGCACTGTCCTGGGCCCCGGGGATACCAGAACACAAAGAGCTGGTGCCCTCGAAGACCTTTCAGTTTATTGGGGGAAACGTGTGCAGATTTCATTGATCCGAAATAACGGGGTTAGGGATCAGCCTCGCAATTTCCAGGTGAGGGAACTGACTGCCAGTAGCCGCTGGGGGGCGCCCTACTTCACGGAGCGCTGGAAGACCCGAGTTCTAATTCAGCCCCAGAACCCTTACTAACTGACCCTGGGCGAAATTTCTGACTCAGTTTCCTGACTTCTAAAATGGGGATAACAATAGCACCTACCTTCCAAGGTTGGTATGAGAATCAAATGAGACAATCGTAAATTAGCATGGCGGCTGGCACACAGTAGGTGCTATGAAAGGCTTATTCCTTTCCCCCTTTCCCTCAATCTTAATGCAGATCGGCACCTCCTCCACGAGGTGCGATTTTAGAGGCGGCCTGGGTCTGGGGATGTCAAAGAAAAGTGAAAGCGTCCCTGCTGCCTTCCCGCGGGGAAAGACGCACAAATATAGATCACAGACGGAGGAGGTCTTGGTGGTCCAGAGGCGTGATGTAGTACGTGCCCCTGGCGAGCCTTGAACCCGCCTCCAAATCATCTCTGTCCGCGCTGCCTCTCTGTGCAAAACAAATCCAACCGTGAGTGATCCGGGCCAGTTCCAATGGCCTTGTGACCCACAGAGCCATCGACCCCCTGAGAGACCCACGACGGACTGTGGATCACAAGGCTGTGTTTTCACTCTCTTTGTTGGTCATTTGCATTTTGTTTTGTTTTCTCATTTTTTCCTTTTTGATCTGATTTTTCCTGTGCAGCATAATTGTGGAAATATGTATGGAAGAATTGCGCATGTTTAATATATAGGCTTATTTATTTATTGCTGAGGCAATCAGGGTTAAGTGACTTGCCCAGGGTCACACAGCCAGGAAGTGTTAAGTGTCTGAGGCTGGATTTGAGCTCAGGTCCTCCTGACTTCAGGGTTGGCGCTGCCCCAGTTTAATCTATACTGGATTATTTGCCATCTAAAGGAAAGGGGGGAGATGGAGAAGGAGAACACTAAGTTTTGCAAGCTGAATGTCGTCAACTATCTTTGCATGTATTTTGAAAAAGAAAGAGCTATTAAAAAAAAAAAAAGCTATATAAAAAAACCCCAACAAGATAGAAGCCAAATAAAAATACAGTAACTAGTAGGGGAGGACCCACCTTTCTATCTCTGGCTCTTTGCCTGTTGACATACAGCTCTAGTTCTTACAGAGGCTCAGCTCGCCCATCCTGTGGCTCTCCAGATACTCCCCTGCCTGGCTGCGACCCCCATATATGTCTTGTCTCTTCCCCTCTTAGCTGTTGGACTGCTGAAAAAAGTAGATTAGAATCTTCAGGATGTGTTCTAAGTGATCGTGTTTAATCGTAGAGCTCACTGAGCGCCTCAAGTTTTATACAAAATCAAGTGAATTTCCCATTTTCTTTCTCTTTCCCCCAAACGTGGATGTTCCAGTCTACACAGAACCAAAATCCACTCTCCCTCTAGTCACACTATTCCTTCTTCCTCCTAAACTCTTCTCTCCCCTGGTTTTCAAACTGAAAGATTCAGCTCAAATGTTGCCTTCCTTTTGACACTTCCCCTGATTCCCTCTCAATTATATATCCATGTGAAGCCACACTGCGTCCCCCTCGGCAAATGAATGCTTTCTAAAATCCCCAAGGAGTTGTAGACAACATGGTATAGTCAGTGTTGTGGTGAGAAATGCTTCATAACTGGTTCTCAGGGAGGGGATGAAATACACATATGTGTATTTCCATAAGCTTAGTAGAAATTCTGATATAAAGGATTCACATCACATAATTTACAGAAATTAAAGTACATAATTATCACAAACTCCACATAACCATTTGGTTCTCACAGGATGCTTTCACTGAGTTTTGCTGAATTCTTGTAGCCAATACACAGTTGTGGCGGCTCAACCCAGTTTTGACAAATGGAGTTCCATCTGCTACATTTTCTCCGATAAATTGTCATTAAATGTGTTCTGCTAAACTGTCAAACTACTTCTCCTTGTTGAAGTATTTAAGTCATTTCCGACTTTTTCTGATCCCATTTGGGGTTTTCTGGGCAAAGATCCTGGAGGGCTTCACCATTTCCTTCTCCAGCTCATTTGACAAATGAAGAAACTGAGGCAAACGGGGTGAAGAGACTGGGCCGGGCATCATACAGTCAGTATGTGTTTGAGTCTGGGTTGGAAGTCACCCCACATCCAGTCCTTTATCCACTTCACCACTTAGCAGCCCCTCAGCCTTGATAAAATTATATTCATTAATCTGAACCCTTCTGCAGTTTTAGCATTACTTAGCACGATGGCAATATCTTTTAAGATTTTTTTTTTGGTAGAGTTACAGCATTGGAACATTATTTGATTCCACATTATTATCTACAAAAATCACAAATAGCATTTAAATTATTATCAGGTTTTAAAATTTTACTTAAATGACTTTTTTTTTTCCTGAGGCAACTGGGGCTAAGTGACTTGCCCAGGGTCACACAGCTAGGAAGTGGGGGAGACCAAATTTGAACTCAGGTCTTCCTGATTTCAGGACTGGTGCTCTATCCACCACGCCACATAGCTGCCTCATGATATGTTATTTTTACTAGCTCTCCATGATGAAGTTAATTTCTTCATAAAAACAGATAGTTCTACTCAAAATAATTGAAAATGCTTTCCTTGTTTCTGATGGATAAAAGACAAATTCATGGATTGAATCCCATTTTCTAGTAATATATTTCTAGGAATGATATTAAATTTAATATTTTTATTCAATGTAATGTTTTTTAAAATATCTGCCTTAATCAAATCTTCAGTTTGAGATTCATGCTTTTCAATACCTGTCTAAATTTTCCAGTTTTTGTGATGTTTTAATTAATTTTTGTGCTTTCCGAATGTTAGATGACCTTGATTGCAATGCAGCTGAAAGGAATGAAAATTCTTTAAGAATGTTAATTATTAAAGCAAGACCTTGCAAGAAATTAATATTAACTAAACTCTTTGCCAAACCAGAATAAGAAAAATGCATATAAGGGGCAGCTAGTTGGTGCAGTGGATAGAGCACCATCCCTGAAGTCAGGAGGACCTGAGTTCAAATTTGACTTCGGACACCTAACACTTCCTGGCTGTGTGACTTTGGGCAAGTCACTTAACTCCAATTGCCTTAGCAAAAAAAAAAAGCATATATAATGCAGAATATATATGAACTATAAATCACTAGCAGTTCATAAACAAGCTACCTACCTAAGTCTCAAGAATTGGCCTATTTATTTCATTTTTGAGTTCTTTAGTTGCATTTTCTAGTTCAGTTGGATTTTTATTAGATTAATTGTAAATAGAATACATTTTATCCAGAAATTTAAAAATGATTAACTTGTTTTATTGCTTATACTGAATCATCAAATGATAATTGCAATTAGTGATTTAAAGCGTCAAATGATTTTAGGAAAATTTTCTAACAGCTTGATAGTTGTTCCAGATTTTCTGCCCAACACTGCATCAACACCATCAGAATATAATACAATTAAGTTCTCTTCCAGATATTCATTATTAAAACCACAGTCATTTAGAGCAGACTAACATTTTGAAAAGAATACCCTGCTGTGGCTGATAGCAACTCTTTTAAAGTAATGAAATAGAGGAGCTTTTTGAATTACATATTGGTTGTGTGTAATAACCAGCACCCAAAATTCTTGAAAATATAACAATTGGCCGTCATGCGCCTGGGCAAGCTGGCTCCAGTGCACTTCTGGATAGAATGGGAAAAATCACTCAACTTTAAAATCCAGAATATATAGAATTTCAGAGTGGGAATATTAGTGGCCATCTAGCATAGGCCTTAACTAATTGTTAAGGCAGGAGTTTATGACTTGGAGTTGGAAAGTCTCAAGTTCAAATCCAGTCTCAGAGATACTCATAGTTGTGTGAGCCTGGAACAATCATTTAACTTCTTTTTGGCTTAATCCATTGGAGTGGCAAACCACTGGGAAAAGGCACAAAGTAAGTTTAAAAAACCCTGATTTAGTCCCAGTCCTCATTTTACAGATGAGCCAACTGGGGCCACCACATCTAAGATGTAACAGCTTATTATTATTTATTCTTTTTTTTTTTTTTTTTTTTTTTTTTTGCTGAGGCAATAAGGGTTAAGTGACTTGCCTAGGTCACACAGCTAGGAAGTATTGTCTGAGATCAGATTTGAACTCAGGTCCTCCTGACTTCAGGGCTGGTACTCTATCCACTGCCTCAACAATTAATGAGCACAATTATCCAGATGTTTTATGCCCCAGGGCAGATGATAGCAGGACTATCCTTCATTCTGAGAAAATATTTCTTAATGTAACCTAACAGCCTTTTTTGGATGTTGTATATCATCTTTATATATATCCCACTAAAATCCCTACATCTTCTTCAGTTAAATTTCTGTGTCTCACCTGTCTCATAATCATGAAGCTGATCTTTTTGAACCCAAGAATAAGATTTTACATGTATCCATGTTAAATTTCATCTTAATTCTATTAAGCTAAAATGTTGTCATCGGTCCAGATCTGTTGAAATCCTCAGACATCCTCTGTGTACAGACCCTCATTACCTGAAGCCGTACTTATTGCAATAGCCTGCTGGTGGGTCTGCCTGCCACAATTCTCTTTTTACAGTAATCTGTCCTCCATTCAGCCTCTAAAATGATTTTCCTCAAATGCAGGTCTGATCATATCACCCCTTTACATAATAAACTCCGAAAGCTTAACTCCAGGAGCAAATACAAAATATTCTGGCATTCAGAGACTTTTATAGCCTAGACCCTCCCATCTTTCCAGGCTACCCCTTACACATGCTCTTCAATCCAAAGACACTGGTCTCTTGGTTGTTGTACAAAGAAGTCCCTTTTGGCTCTGGACTTAGTCTGTCTCGAATGCCTGAAATGCTCTCCCTCCTCCGATCTAATCACTGGACTCGTTTAGATCCCAAATAAAATTTCACCTTCTACAAGAAGTCTTTCCTAATTGTTCTTAATTCCAGTTCCTTCTCTTTGACAAGGACTCTATACTGTATTGCTGTGCTTATATTTGTTTGCATGTTGTACGTCCAATCAGATTATGAACCTCTTGAGGGCAGGACTGCCTTTTGCTTCTTTTTGTTTCCCCAGCTCTTAGCACAGCGCCCAGGTGCTTAATGAATGATTATCAGTTGATTGTGTTGGCTATTTCTCCCAATTTTGTATCATCTGCATATGTAATGAGCATTCATTGATAATTTTAAATCGAGGGAAGACATAACTTTGAATTTGGTTGTATCACTTATTAACTGTGTAAACAATCATGTTTCTATCTTCAATTTACTTATTGATAAAATGGGGGAAATACCTGTATTATCCTGCTTCATGATATTGTTTTAGGGTAATGCCATATGAGTGTAATTTTTTTCTTACTATATATCATGGCCCATACACAGTAATCTATAATGGCCAAATGGGGTTGTCCAATTTCCAAACTATTCATTCTGCCTGGACTTTTAAACATACACACACACACACACACACACACACACACACACACACACACACACACACACACATTTTATTCCAAGGAAACTTATTTTGCTACTTCTTAGGTTCTATAAGCTCATTAATGCTGCCATGCCCTCCAGTGGTGCAGATTGCAATCCATCCACATCATCTTTCTTTGTATGACTTTTGTCCATGTTCTTCCATAAATTCTCTCCTCTAAATCTGTTTAATTGTGTGGATGATGAGGAGCATGTGTTCTCTTGAGGGTTTTCTCTTTCTCTGACTACATGATGGGACCGCTACCTTTTTCAATCACACATCTCTTTGATGATGTCACTTTTGTTTCTCTTTCACAATTTTTAGGACTATGTTGCAATCTAGTCGTACCCATTCAGTGTTGTTCTTTGAATGGCCTTCAAGTTTAATTTTTCATAGATTGCAGTGTTTTATAACTCAATCCTATGGTATTATGAGAAAAAGATACTGACATTATACTATAATTGCTATTATTGTAATACTGTAATTGCCACGTGGATTTGGGAGAGTGTTGGTGGCTGTGCCCTTCCCATTGGGGTGCTGTCCCTGAGGATCACCCAGTCAACACTGGTCACACCCTGAACTCAAGAGGAAGAAGATGGAGGGTTCTGAGATCTCTGTCCATCACTGTCACACAAGACTAAGAAGCAGCAGAGTTCCAGTTCATCTGGTTCCTGGGTCATCTTTTTATACACCAATCTGGGGTCTCTAGCTTTTCCGGAAATTATTGGTATTAAGGAACTGAAGTCATGTTATACTTTTTCTGTTCTTTTAGAAGGTGAAATTGCACTCCTCTTTCCATCCTGGGAAGATTGGAAAGTGATAGAAGTATCTGGACTGGGCTATAGGTGATGGAAGTACAGCTTCCATCATATTTTAAAAAACATGTTCTATTTTTAACATGTTTAACATATTCGATTACTTGCCTTTTAGGGGAGGAGGAGATTTGGAACACAAGGTTTTGCAAGGGTAAATGTTGAAAAATTATCCATGCAAATCTTTTGAAAAATAAACTTTAATAAAAAAAAAGAAAAAAGAAAAATGTTCTTTTTCCATATAACAGATAACAAGTCACTAAGACTTCATAACACAGTTGTCTATAAGAGGAAATGGGGAATTTTTATTGACACCAATTATTTATAAAGCCAGGGAGTAAGAGGATTCAGGTTCTTTTTTTAGGCATTTTTCTTTTTCTGAGGATTAGGGAGAATGAAGTATTCCTTAAAAGAAGGGAAGAAAACTGGAGAAAAAAGATGTAAAAATGCATGAAGGAACTCTAGTCTGTCAGGGATTTTGCAATGTAGAATATGACAGAGAAGAAAGGGAAGATATAAACAAGAGGATCTTCTTGTACAAAAGGGAACTGGAGCATCTCTGGAGGAAGCAACTTTTCATGCTTCAAAAGACAAGATGGATCTCCAGACTTCTTCAGATGAGAAGGATAACGATGAACAGAATAATAGTAGTAGGGGGTAAAGACTAGAGAATACCCTGCTGAAGAGCATCAAGGAACAGCTTGTCCAATTCTAACACAGAAGTATCTGCCATCGTCCTGGGTTGTGTTTTCATGACACAATGTGTTGTCCAACCTGTTCCCACTTAACAGTGATCTGTGTAAAGATAATTGGCATTAACAAAAGGAATGTGGAAAGTATGATAAAGATTAGACTTCCTGGGCCAAAAGCTAACAACTTTCTAGGAACAGGCAATGCTTTCCTAAGTATTACAGCTATCTGAAGGCAAGGGTGTGCAAGAGAAATAAATGACAAAGTCTGGCAACTGAATATGTGGGGTTGAGAAGGATGAAGAGAAAGGGTTATCTCACTTGGCAATTATTAGTAACTTTGATCATTAGTAACTCCTAGTAATTAGTAAGATTAAAGATCATTAGTAACTTTGCAAATAATTTCAATCAAGTGATGAAGTAGGTCTGGAATCGGATTGCAAAGGATTGAGAGTAAAAGAAGTAGAAAATAGGCAACTTCTTTTAGTCTGGCTGAGAAGGGGAGGAAAAATACAGATGTTGGCTTCTGGGAGGTTTTAGTTTTTAAACCTCATAAAGAATGGTTTTTCTCCTAAAGATGAAAGAAACTGGGTGAGGTTTGTAGGTTACAGGGAAGTAAATTGAAATTTTTTTTCAATTTCAATTTTCAAGATTGAAAATACATAGAAAACTAATTATGGGGGCAATTTGTTCAAAGAGGAACTAGATAGGATCAGTGTTATATGTAGAGGAATTAGTCTTGGGAAGAAGGACCACTCTTGAAAAGAAACTAGAGTAAAGGAAATACTGGGAATTATTGTGAGATTGTGAAGGAAAAGAGCACATGCATGGTGAATGGCTCAGTTTTGGTGAGAAGCTTGAGGAAAGAAGATTTGGAACAGCTACTGTAGGGAGTGTGAAAAAATCAATTAAGGAGGAATAAAAGATGACTTTTTGCAATGGGAGAGCCATATTAAAATTAAGATAAGTGTGGCAGAACTTGTAATCATAATTGCATGATTCTCTCCAGCTCTTCTCAGCAGCACATGAAAAAAAGAAATAAAGGAGGCAGATGGTAAGAATATATAATCCAAGATTTAGTTTAGATAACCATCCAAATCCAGCAAGGGATTTGAGAGTAAAATGTAGAACGGGTTATCTAAGGGTTTGTAACTGGGAAGGAAAAAAAAAGTAAAGTCAGAGGAAGGGAAATTTATTGAACTGGCCATCTGCATTAGTGGAGGGAATTTTTCATACTAGAAATTCCTTTTATTAATGAAATTAGATTTGGATTGTAAAAAGTGGGTACATTTTATTCAAAAGGAATGGCATAAAACGAAGGAGTTCACACAGTGTATAGCATGTATATCTTCATGAATAAGGATTGAGGAGCTTGTAGAGAGAAATGTAGTGGAGAGTATTCTGGCGAAGAACAAGGATAGAAAGTGATGTTATTATAGGGGTAAATTTGAGATCACCAAGGCAGAAAGAACTGATAGATGAGGGATTTGGGAAGTGTTAAAAAAAAAAATCTGGCATAAAGACCATGACATAGAGGTAGATGGAGAATTTGAATCATCTGGGACAGAGATAATCTTGCAGCTGGAAGAAAATGTAAGATAATTTTATTTAATCTTATTTTACAGATGAGAAAACTGTAGCACAGAGAGAAGGGATTTCCCAAAGATAACATAAGGTCTTGTGATTCTAAATCCAAAGCTCTTTCCACTGGGTCATGCTTCTATTGAGGATTCTCTTGGGGAAAAAAAAAAAGTAGAATAGTTGACAAATTTGTGGGCTTCCTTATCAGTAAAATGGAAATAATTTTTCAAAAAAGTGGAAGAAGCAATAAAGACAACTGTTAATCTGGACCCAATTATGGTCAAGAAGAAACAATCTGTTGCTCAGATAGAAAAGATGGGAATCTAAGGAGAGTGTGAGTGTTTGGTTTTAGAATTTGTGATAGAGAGGAAAGGGGCATAATTTGACACACAGCCTAGATTATAGATTTCAAAAGGATAAAGGATAAGTGACATGCTATGATCTGTTATTTTGAAGGGGAAATTTTAGCTCAAGTGGATTGGAAGCATTCTAGAATAAAATTCTAAAGATACATACAGACTTGATTCCATGAGGAACAGAAATGCCTAAAGAGACAAGAAGTGGATGTAAAAGGAGGTTTGTTCATAAATCCAAGATTTTTAAAAGACATATTGGGAAGATAAGATAATTCATTGAGGGATGAAGGCAAGAATAGCATCATCCTGTAAGAACTGTGGCAATATCACTAATACCCTAAAATAAAGTCAGGCTGGCAATAAATGATAAGGACAACAAAAGGGATTGTGTTTTGTTTAAAAATATTGAGTGCAGGAGGAAGATCAAAGATGTAATAAAGCCCCTTGGTGTGAATAACAAATGGTGAGAAAAAGGTTGAACTACTCAACTCTTTATTTTCTCTCACAAGGAGAATTATCTTCGGATTAGGAAGGGTAACTATAATTAGGGAATAAAATTCCAAGAAAAGTCAGATGGTCAGACAGTATATATCACCTTCCAGGAAATTCAAGTGACTAACTTTGAACAAATGATATCCTGGAATACTGAAAGAGCTAACAGATGTGATCTTTAAGTGGTTTTCAGTGATTTCTGAAATATCTTGAAGAATGTGATGGGAGGTCAACTGTCTTAATTCCTCTTAAAAGGGAAAGTGGTGAAGTCTGCAAACAGCCAATCAACGAGCCTGAAAAAATTTAGGTCACATTTAAGTGCATGTGGTAGTTAATCCACATACACTTTGGAATTCTTGTCCTGGAACTTAGAACCTTTCTCATTCTCTAGGAATAGAGTATACACTATCTTGTGTATAGTGAGTTCTCCAACACTGGATATCAAGTGAAAGCTCTGTGATAGCATAGAGAGGATTACTGAAAGGGTATTGATAGTGAGATGATCCTTGTCAGGGATATCGTAGGAGGAAGTTAATCAAGAATAGTGACATAATACATACATGTATAAATAATATATTTATATGTTATATACACACACATTTGTATTCAGAGACACAAGAACACTGCCACTCCAGATCAAAACTTTTTTGTATTTTACTATTCTAGCATTTAGCTATAGTCCCAAAGCTTTCAGAATTCAAAACCATTCATATGAACTGAATTTTAATACCAAATGAACATAAATAGCTCTTCTTCCTATTTTTACGTCAGTTAAGCCTCAAAGGTTGCATAGCAACAGGAGAACTGATCCATGCTGGTGGACACCTTAAACTAATTCTATCTAAAATAGAAATTACAGTTTTCATAGAATTATGACTTATTGGAAGCACACTATAATTCTGTGAACTAAAATAAAAATCTTAAATTCGTAACCAGAAAAGAGCTATCTAAAGAAGGGATATACTGCTTAAAAAATTAATGGTGTTTCACAGACTCCACAGTGCATGTGAAGGATGATGTCAAATTACTGTAGAGTATTCCTTTGATCTTGCAGAAATGTATCCTTTGTGGGGCTTGTTCTCATTCTTAATTTTTGTGCCATTTAGACACAAGGGACGGCATTTAGAGCTGGAGAACCTGGGCTCAAGTCCTAACTCAATCACTTCTTACTGGAATCACCTTAATGTTTCTTCATCTATAAATGAGGGGGCTGAAGAGGGTTCCAACTCTTAAATTGATGAGCCTCTGAGGGATTGGTTTCTGCTCCAGCTAGTGTTCTGAGCAGTCCCCATTTTTGCATGATCGTGCTTCAGCCTCAGGCAGCAAGTCCCTGGGGAAGGACATCCCCATCTGGGAAACTACCTGGCTCCTTCTTACTCCCCAGTAAGTTCATCCTCCTTGAATGACTGTAAACCAGTGGCACTGGCCTCCCTTTCCTATTTTTTTCCCTCCAGAACACTGTATTTACCAATTCCAATAAGGGAGAGGGGTCTGCCGTGGAATTTTCTTTAACTAGTTTAGCAAATGACACTATTTAAAGGTATCAATTCATTTTCATCTGGTTAGCAATGCCATTGATCAGCCTTCCAAAAAATCCCTCAGAATTCGAAAGGTGAGAATATATTCTCATTTAAAGCTTGTTAGAGGTGTACATCATTTCACTTGGCTAGGACAATTGGGCATTTATCCCACCAGGACTTTTGTGTTCTTGGGTGGAATCTGGAACCTTGGGACTGATTTCAGTACCAAGCAATGTGTCAAAATTGGGAGGGCCCTTTTTCTCCTCCCTTAGAAAATGTACCTGGAAATGAGTTTTTGACAAGGAGTCAAATTTGTGTTTACATGGAATAATGGAGACCCTTTTCATTTTAAAATAAAATCCTTAAGGAAAGTGTATTTGTCTAAGAACACAGTCAACTAAGGTACAGAGTTATATGGAAATTGGAAAAAAAACCTCTCTTCCTATAATCTCTAAAGAATTCACAGAAAGAGAACTTTTGGGATCTTCCCCCAAAAGGTGGGAGCTGAAGAAAATGGAGAGCAAAACTGTTTCTTCGATGCTGAAAAGCATAAAAATATGTCAGGGCTGACATCCATGCAACCCTTTACGTGTATTTTCTTCTCTGATTCTATGAGGTCAGTCCTCTAGGTATCATGATTCCTATGCTATATATGAAGAACCTGAAAGTTCTGGGGGGCGTAGGGACTCAAGAGTGCTAGGCTTGGAGTCAGGAACACTTGAGTCCTCATCACGAGTCAGACCCTAGCTATGGAACCTTTTCTCAGCCTCAATCTGGACGCCATGGCCCCTTGGAATCTCTGATCTGCCCATGGTCACACAGACATGAAGGTCAGAAGTGGGGTTTTCTATTCTCCTGATTTCCCATCCAACTACACTCACAATGCCCCCATAAAGGACATCAGGGATTTCCTCTTAAGCCTTACATATAAGGATTCCTACAGAAATAAAGTTTTCATTACAAGTAATTCTTTTTTCTATAGGGCTTGAGAATATGTTATTTTGGAGAGATAAAATTTGCATGTGTGAGTAATTTAGACTACCTGTATACTAGTGGAGTACATTAGAACAATATAAAAGGGACAACAAATGGATTTCGTAGAATTAAAACCAAAGACCATGAACCTTTTTTTTTTTTAATATTATCTATATAAAAAATAACGAGCGATTTACAGTTTTCTCTCTCTAATCAGAACCTCAAGTATATATAAAGGTACTGTACAATATATAAACATTTACAACCAGCACGTCCATTTTTGCTTAGCGTTCCAAGGCCATGTTGCTAAGTCATGATACATTAAGTACAGAGACAGGTTCTTAGAAAGGAAGAGCCACATCAGACTGACAACATATGACAAAGTTATGTCACAGTTAACAACAAAAGAAATAGTCACTGCAGAGTTGTGGACTACAGGGAAAATAAACCGGTGGCATTAGACGCTTAGCCTATAGCATCGCTTCTAATTATGTTCTATAATTATAGGGTTATGAGATGTGTGTGCATTTAACTCTTAATGAAAAAGGGATCCAAAAATTTTACTCAAGGAGACATTTCACATCTACAGTGGTTAAATTCAGAAATATTAAAGAGCTTCACAGTCAGACTCTAAGAGAGAAGGCTTTGTGAATGGTGTATCTTGTAGCAATAAGATGGACTGAGTATAATGATGTTATAGGACAAGTTAAATGCCCCATAAAAACTACATATTCTGAAAGGTTTTTTTTTTTTAATTTATATTTGCTACTGATTTTTTTTTTTTTTTTTAGGGAACTGAAAAAACCTATAGCTATTTTATATATCAAAAACTGCATCTAGCCCTACCTTCCAACTGAGCTAGTTTTGTTTGACTGGATTCTAAAAAAAATTTTTTTAAAGCACACAAGCTGAGCACACATCTTCTACTGAAGAAGCTGGTACCTAAGAAAAACTTAACAAAAAAAGTCCAAGTGGATAAGTGTTCTCTGCTTATTACTTTACTATCTGCAAATTGGATGGGGCTCTTTTGGTTCTCCTCTTTGAGAGGAAGGAACTCCACAACATTCACGTCAATGTTCTCCTGCTCCTGGAGTTTCTATAAATGATGAACATCACACGCATGTTATCAAATAAACTGATACTCAATCGGTGTATGAATCTGAAACTAGTATGACTGGAGCCCCATGTAAGCCTGCAAAATTTCATGATTTTTCAACCATGTCCATATTAAAGTATAATGACATTAAGTATGTTGCCTTAATTAGTTAACAGGAAATATTTCACAAGCTTATTTATAATATCATTATGAAATGAATGAAAAAGAGGCAGCATGATCCTGAGGTACTTTAACAATATCCAGTTGAAGAAAACAGGAAGTAAGCTTTTTAGTGCTTAATATACTTCCTTGATGATTTTGAACTAAAAAACAATAGGCAACAATGTATTTTTACGTTAAAGAGAGTTGTTGGAAGTATCTTAACTGATTAGACCAAAAAAAATTTTTTTTTTTTTGCTGAGGCCATTGAGGTTAAGTGACTTGCCCAGGTCACACAGCTATAAAGTGTTAAGTGTCTGAGACCATATTTGAACTCAGGGCCTCCTGACTTCAGGGCTGGTGCTCTATCCACTGTGCCACCTAGCTGCCCCTAAAAAAATTTTTTTTTAAATTGTTTTCCAGAAGTTGAAACATTGGCTTGAATCAATATATTTTTCCTTTAAAAGTGATGGTGATTTGGGGCTCTATTAAAAAAAAAAAAATCAATCGAAAAAGCCATTGCGGGGGGGTGGTGAGTACTATCAGTAGCTTTTTGAAAAGACCATTATCATCTTTCAATGATGAATTGACAGAACCTCCTCTTTGATGATCAGCAAGAACGCAAATATTTCTTTCTGTAAACATGCAACATGCTATTGAAAACATTGACTTCCAAACCAAATTTTGCTTTTCCATTGCTGCAGAAATGTCAGAGGAGGCTAAAACAGACAAGATACAGTAGATAAATTGGCACAAGGACAAGGAATGAGTCATGGTCACATTGGCAATATAGACATCATTTTGTTCAGACACTCACACTACAATCTGAAAGCCTTACAAGTGCAATGGCAAATGAGCAGCAATAGACCACCTTCCTGAAGGTCAGGGACGTCAGCTAGGGGAAAGAGAAAGGAGGGACAAGGAGGTGGATTCTGAGCAATCCTGGAAGTCCTTCATGCAGCTTAGTTAACTTAGTGATCAAATTAAAATGTGTTGTTTATGCCTATTCATAGACTTCTTTGAAAATTGCTGCTTTTCTTTTTAAACAAAAAAAGAGAACATTATTTTTCTTTTCCATTTCAGACAGTTAGAGACGTTTCTCAGCCACCCCAAGGACTCGGTTTGCACTTGGCACTTTCCAAGGTCCAGGTGTTATTGGGACTTTCTTAACTGGAGAAATACTTCCAGATTTTAACCCATAACTATCTTTTTTTCTCTCCACTTTTTCTGGGTCTTTTTCTTTCTGTTCTACTGCCTTGTTCCGAATGACTGTCTCTTCAGATTCTAACTTTGGTGGCTTTTTTGATGTTTTGCTACTCAGTCTTGTTTTGGATTTGCTACAACTTATTTCTCCAGAGTTTGCTTTCTTTCCTTTTTCATGTTCAGCTACTAATTTGCTGCCAGGTTCATTGGTTCTTTTGGATGGCAGAGATTTTTCATCCATTTTCTGACTTTCTTTCTCCAAGGAATACGCTTCATTTTTCCCAGACTGATTTTGCTTTGGGTCTCTCTTGGAAACAGTTAGTTTTTCCTTCTCATTTTTGGTCATCTCAGTATTTTCACCAGGTCGTTTCTCCTGCCCCTCTTGCAGCCCAGACTCAGTGGTTAGTTTGTCTCTAATTACTTCCATCTTTGGCTGCTTTTGGGGACTAGCAGATCTTCCTCTAGGTTTTCTTGTCTTATCTTTTCCAGAACTTTCATTAGTGCCAACTTGTAGATTTTTATTATTTTCCCTTTTTCTGGGGCTCAAGGACCGATCTTTAGGTCTTCTTTTTGGGTCACCCTTTAAAGGACTGGCTATTTTTTCTCCGTAGTCTCCTGAAGTTCTGTTAACTGTCTTTTTGGGACTAACAGATCTGCCTCTTCTTGTAACATCATCATCTTCAACTTCCCGATGAATTTTTTTCTCACCATGCCCTTGACTACTAGGTTGAACTTTTTTATTCACATTTTTTTGGACAGAAGATTGATGCTTTATTTCAGAATTCTTTTCATTTGTTAGACTTTTCTTTACTGGCAGAGTATCCTTTAATTCTTCTACCTTTTCACATATCTGAATTCTCATTAAAGCTTCTTCGGATACTGGAACATGAGAAATTTCAAATATGGAAGTAGAATATAAAGATGGGAGATATGGTGACTGTTCATCATAAATTATGCTTGAAGATGAAGGATTAAAAATATCCCAATCACCTAAAATGAATAAATAAAATGAATTTGTTTATAGAGCATTTATTATTTTCTTTTCTGAAAAATTTCTACAACTTTTGACAGCAATTTTTAAATTCTTTTAAATCCTTTGTTTAAGTATTTGAATATATACAAATGTGCAACTGCATGGAACAACAAAGATTTGTGTGTACATATTCATGTATGTATAAATTAATCATAAATAGAAATATGATTGAAAAATAATTTCATGGTAACAGTTTCGGGAAATAAAGAATTTAAATATGGTGAATAGGTTTGCTTTAATGATAAGGTCTAGTGTGCAAGAAATTTGACTTTCAGTTGCTGTCAGTGAATATGCAGCCTTCAGACACTGTCAAATTGTGTGCTAAAGAGTGTAGGGGGACTGTGTAATTCATTTGCAAGCTGGTAACCAGGTAGATAGAGCTTTTAGGATTAGGTGGTAGGAACTTGTAAATAATAACCCTTGCAACAAACTGTCAAATTTAATGCCAAAAGGAAATTGAAACATGGAGGAGAGGGGAGGGATAGATTTATTGTATTTAATTAAAAAGAAAAAAAAATAAAGAGAGAAATGAATCAAAAGACATGCAAATTTACCAAGTCTTTTTAAGGAAAGACCAAGAAAAGCCCTGAAAGCCTTAATGTTGCTCAGGTTTCACGTAGGAGCAGAGACCGGAAGGAGCCAAACCTGAGGGAGGAAGAGAAAAAGCCTAGGACTAGGTACAAAATCACAGAGCAGTCAGCAAAGATGTCA
>JAJPUD010002375.1:0-78017 GCA_023553655.1 Myrmecobius fasciatus
GATTTTACCTTGTTTTTACCTCCTTTTTTTTTAGATCTTATTTTACCATTTTTTCCCTCTTTTCCCCAGTATGACAACCTTTTCCCCTCTAGTTCTCTTTTTCATATTATCAAAGTAATATTTAGTTAATTATACCCCCAAACTTTGGGTATCCCCCTAGTAAAAATAAAGTTCTCAAGAGTCCTTTCCTTTTTACCTTTTTATGCATCTCTTGAGTTCTGTGTTTGGGTGTCGAATTTTTTGTTCAGCTCCGGTCTTTTCATTAGAAATAGGTGAAATTCACCTATATCATTGAATGACCATCTTCTTCCCTGGAGGATAATGCTCATTCTAGCTGGATAGGTTATTCTTGGCTGTAATCCAAGTTCCTTTGCCCTTCGGAAAATCTGGTTCCAGGCCCTTCGATCCTTCAGTGTGGAAGCTGACAGATCCTGACAGATTCTAATTATTGATCCTCGGTATTTGAATTGTTTCTTTCTAGCTGCTAGCAGAATCTGTTCCTTGGTGCTATAGTCCTGAAATTTAGCCACGATATTCCTTGGGGTTTTCATTTTGGGGTCTCTTTCAGGAGGTGATCGGTGAATTCTTTCAATGGCGATCTTGCCCTTTGATTCTACAATCTCAGGGCAGTTTTCTTTCAGGATTTCCTGGAAGATAGTGTCCAGATTCTTTTTTTGATCATGGCTTTCAGGAAGTCCAATAATCCTTAGATTGTCTCTCCTAGATCTATTTTCTAAGTCAGTTGTTTTTCCTAGGAGATATTTCATATTTTCTTCTAATTTTTCATTTTTTTGTTTTTGTTTGACTGATTCTTCAAGTCTTAGTGAGTCATTCACTTGCATTTGTTCAATTCTTATTTTTAAAGTGTTGTTTTCTTCAGTTACCTTTTTAAGTTCCTTTTGTAACTGGCCAATTTGTTCACTGCACTCTTTTTCCACTTCACTAATTTTATTTTTTAATAAATTGGTGTCTTTTTCATATCTCTTTTGCAGAGCATCATATCCTTCTTGCAAGATACTGTATCCTTCTTGCACTGATTTCAATTTATTTTCCCATTTATCCTCCAGCTCTCTTTTGAGGTTCTTTATGCAATCTTCCAGAAAGGCCTTTTGAAACGGGGACCAGTGACGGTCGTGGCTGTTTTTTTCTGGATTTTTGTTTAAAGAAACCTCTGTATCTGAGGTCGTTTCTTTGCCTTGACAAAAGCTGTCTATGGTGAGAGCTCTCTTTTGCTTCTTCATCATTTTTTTTTTTTAGACAGAGTGGATATCTCTTTAAGGTAGGGGAAAAAAAAAAAAAAACCTCGGCTGAAGACGCTTTGCCCTGGGGCACTTCGGCGAGTTGACTTAAGGTGCTGGGCTGGTGGGGGCTAGGACTAAGTCCGAATTACTCCTTAAACAAGGCAAGTCTGCCAGAACACCTGTCCCCAATCAGGGCAGAGTGTCCCGAGTGCCTCAGATAAACTCCAGGTATTTGGAATTTGGAGTTTGGAGTCTGGAATTTCTTCCACGGTGAGCCGAGCTGAGTCCCACCCTCACTTCCGGCCTGCACAGTTGTCGTTTATTTATCTCTCTGTCCGAGTCCGACTAACCTGATATGAAGTTCTCCAGAGAACCGTGCCCAAATATTTCTGAGTTCGTTGACTTGAAGATCAGTTCAGAGGCTTATTTTATTGTTGATTTGAGAGAAGATCGGAGGAGAGGCAGAAAGTCACCTTTTCACTCCGCCATCTTGGCCTCTTCATGAGATTTTTACCTTATTTTTACCTCTTTTTTTTTTTAATCTTATTTTACCTATTTTTCCCTCTTTTCCCTAGTATGATAGCCTTTCCATCTCTGGTTTCTTTTTCATATTAGCAAAGTAAAATCAAATTATACCCTACCTCTTCCCTTCCTCCCCGCCGCCCCCCCCCCCGTGGGGGGGGGTATACCCAGGGGAGAAATACGGTTCTCAAGAGTTCTTTCCTTTTTTACCTTTTTATGCTTCTCTTGAGTTCTGTGTTTGGAGATCCAATTTTTTGTTCAGATCTGGTCTTTTCATTAGAAATAGGTGAAATTCACCTATATCATTAAATGCCCATCTTCTTCCCTGGAAGATAATGCCCATTCTAGCTGTATAGCTAATTCTTGGCTGTAATCCAAGTTCCTTTGCCCTTCGGAATATCTGGTTCCAGGCCCTTCGATCCTTCAGTGTGGAGGCTGACAGATCCTGTGTGATTCTAATTATTGATCCTTGGTATTTGAATTGTTTCTTTCTAGCTGCTAGCAGAATCTATTCCTTGGTGCTATAGTCCTGAAATTTAGCCACGATATTCCTTGGGGTTTTAATTTTTGGGTCTCTTTCAGGAGGTGATCGGTGAATTCTTTCTATGGTGATTTTGCCTCCTGATTCTAAAACATCAGGGCAGTTTTCTTTCAAGATTTCCTGGAAGATAGTGTTTAGATACTTTTTTTCATCATGGCTTTCAGGAAGTCCAATAATCCTTAGATTGTCTCTCCTAGATCTATTTTCCAAGTCAGTTGTTTTTCCTAGGAGATATTTCATATTTTCTTCTGTTTTTTCATTTTTTTGTTTTTGTTTAACTGATTCTTGAAGTCTTATTGAGTCATTCACTTCCATTTGTTCAATTCTAATTTTTAATGTATTATTTTTTTCAGTTACCTTTTTTAGCTCCTTTTGTAATTGGCCAATTTGTTCATTGCATACTTTTTCTGTTTCACCAATTTTGTTTTTCAGTGAATTGGTGTCTTTTTCATATTTATTTTGTAGAGCATTATATGATTTTTTCATCCCTTCTTGCAATGATCTCATTTCATTTCCCCATTTTTCATCTAACTCTCTTTTGAGATTCTTTATGCAATCTTCCAGGAATGCCTTGTGAAATGGGGACCAGCTCATGTCTCCCTTTGTGGCTTCTTCTGGAGTTGTTTTACCTTTATGAACCTCAGGACCTGGGGTCTGTTCTTCTTTCTCTCCATAAAAGTTGTCTGTGGTGAGAGTTTTCTGTTTTTTATTCATTTTTTTTTTTTTTAAAGAACTTGAGGTCTGTTTAAAGCAGGCTGAGGTAATTTGCCCTGGGGCAATTAGGCTGATTGACTTATGGTGCTGGGCTAGGTCCTGCATTTGCAGTGGGTTACAGTCTACCTTTTACATTAGGCAGATCTGCCAAAGCACTTGCCTGCAATCAGGGCAGTGTCCCAAGAGTCTTGCAGGGACTTCCCAGGTGCCTAGAACCTGCCATGCTGAGTCCAGCCCGGTTACCTGCCCTCTCTAGGAGCTACACTCGATCTCGGCATACTTCCCGACCCCCTTCCTGTCTGAAACAGACCTGCTTTGAAGCTCCTCCAAGGTAACTTCTGCTAGGAATGTGTTGTAGTCCAAATAGTTGTGGGTTCTTTGACTTAAAAATCAGTTTAGAGGCTTAATATGCTGTTGGTTTGAGAGAAGGTGAGAGGACACAGGGAGTCATGTCTTCACTCCGCCATTTTAGCTTAGCTCTTGTGGGTCCCCCCAGGGAGGTTTTAAAAAAAATATTGTGTGTGTGTGTGTGTGTGTGTGTGTGTTAGTCCCAATTCTTTTTGGTTTATCAATTGCATTTAACATTATTGATCACACTTTCTTTTTTTGATACTTTTATCTCTTTGAGTCTTGTGTCACTACTTTTCTGTTTTGCCTGTCCTATTTTTTCTTTTCTAGTTGATCATCCTTATCATACTACTTTAACTGTGGGTGTTCACTAAGAGTCTGTCCTTGGCCATCTTCTCTTCCTCTGTAATGAGGCTTTTAAAACTTTTTCCACTTGCAACCCCTGGGATTTTTCCCAAATATATTGTCTCTTTTTGCATTTGAATTACTTCTCTGAGTAGTACATTTCATTTTCATTCTTTTGGATTAGTGGCTTATTTCATTGATGAGAATTTAAAAATCTTTCAAAGTTGTCTTTCTCTCTGATGTTATCATTGTGTAGAAATTTTTTTTTTCAGTTTTACTCATGTAGCTCAGAATCAGTTCAAAAATCTTGTCAATTCCCAAGGAAACCAGTCCATATCATAACTTCTTAGGGCATAATACTATTCCATGGTCTCCATATATTTATATACTTATACCACTATTGGTTTAACTGTTCACCAATAAGAGGATACCCCTTTTTTGTTGTTCAAATGAACTGACTCTTTGAGACCCATTACCAATTTTTGGTCGTTATGGAAAGAGATACTATAAATAATTTTTGACATATAAGTACTTTTCATCTTTTTTTGATCTCGCAAGATTATGGACCTAGTAATGGTATAGTTAGAGCCTAATGTATATAATCCATTTTAGTAACTTTTTGTTCCATAGTTCCAAAGTACTTTCCAGAGTGACTAGCCTAATGTACTGCTCTACCAATAATGAGATATGCCTCTTTTCTTGCAATCCTACTGACATTTATAATTTTTCTCTTTTTGTCATTTTTGCCAGTCGATGAATATAAGGTGGAACTTCAATTTTCCTTTAATTTTCCTTTTTCTAATTTTTACTGATTTAGAGCATCTTTTTTTATTTGAACATTGATATCTTAGATTGCTTCCTTTGATAATTGTCTCATTGTATTAATTAGTAATTTATCTGTTGTAGAATATCTTTTATTATAATAAATTCAAATCAATTCTCTGTCTCTCTTTCTCACATCTGTCTATGTATCTATCTTTAAACATCTTGAATAAAAGACCTTTATCAGAAATGTTTGCTGCAAGATTTCTCCCATCCCCTCCCCCCTGTTAATTGTTTCTTTTCTAATTTTTTCTATGTTAGATTTTTTATTAAAAACTTATAATGTAAACCCTTCATTTTATTTTGTATGGTCTCTACTGCTTGTTCAGTTGGGAACTTTCCCCCCATAACCACAGATCTTAGATGTGACTTTTTTCTTGCTTTTCATACTTATTTATTATTTACAGTATAACCATTTTGATAAAAGTATTGTATCTGTTTGGAACTTATTGTGATATATGATTTGAGGCATTAATCAGAACCTAATTTCTGCCACACTGCTTGTTTTTCTCTTCATAGCTTTTGTCAAATAATGAGTCCTTTCTCCAGTAACTCTGGTCTTTGGATTTATCAGCTATGTTTTTCTGTTTGCTTCTTTCTGTTGTTTATCTAATTCATTCCAAGAGCCTTTCTCTCTCTTTTTTAAAACAGGATCAAATCATTTTAGTGATTATTGCTTTATCATGGAGTTTGTTCTTCCATGTGAATATTATTATTATTATAATCTATTAATAGATTATCAATTATAATAGATAATTAATATATAATATAATATAAATAATATATAATATTATAATAGATAATTAATTATAATTATTATAATCTTCTAGTTCTGTAAAATGTTCTTTTGGGAGTTTAACATGGCACTGATTAAATCAATTAATTTAGGGAGTATTAATAATTTCTAAACTATTGACTTGACCTGCCCATGAACAATTACTGTTTCTTTAGTTATTTAGGCTTGCCTTTATTTCTGCAAAGAATATTTTTTATTTGGATTCATATAATTTCTGGGTGAATCTTGATGTATGTGTATGTATATATGGATATACACGTATATATCAATATGAGTATATGTATATAGATAGATTGATAGATTTATTTTATATACTCCAAAATTGCCAAGTTATTTTTTCATTAAATTTTTAATTGACATCCTAGGGTTCTATTAATAATACACCATTATATCATCTGTAAAAAACGATTTATTTCCTCTTTGTTCATTCTTCTTCATTCAATTTCTTTTTCTTATCTCATTACTTTAGCTAGTATTTCTAAGACTATGTTAATCAGTTAGTAGTGATATTAGGTATCCTTGGTTTATTTCTACTCTTATTACAAAGGCTTTTCTTGCATTATTTTTAATGGGTTTTTTTTTGAGTTAGCTGTTTTTTATTCTATTATGTGAAGATTAATTGCTTTTTATGACTTGAGAAATCTAGCCTGTGAACCTTAAGATATACTGAGAGAGTTCAGAGGTGCAGAAGAGAAAGGAAAAAAAAAAGCATCTGTAGGTAAAGAGAGAGGTACAGAGAAGGGAGGAGGTACAAAAGAGAAAAAAAATTTCTTTTAGGAGCATCTTTAGGTAAGGGTATGATACTTTATGTGGACAGAGGGAGGAAAGGAAGGAAGAAGGAAAGGAGGAAAGAAAAAGGAAAGGTGGAGGCAGGGAAAGAAGGAAAGAAAGAAGGAATCTTTTAGCTGATAGTTCTGGACCAGCTTTACTCAGAGACATTATTTGTTCCTCTTCGATTTTTTCTTCCCCATTTACCTCAAAATTCCTCTTGGGTGTCCATGCTTTCTTCCTTTATGTGCCAGTTACTACCCCCAGGAATTCCAGCTCCCTCCACTAAGAGAAGTTATCTTTTAAAACACCAAATTACCCAGATCACATCCAACACAAGATCCCCATATCTCTTCAAAAACTATCTCTTTCCTCTGATAGGAATATTCCTCAGTGGAACCCCCTCCTATCATCAAAGCATGGAGGCCTCTTCCCCATCCTCTTTGAGTTCTTCCCCATACCTTTTCACTCTCTTCTCTTACTGAGACCCCAGAAGTCATCTTCTCATGGCTAGCCCTTAATTTGCCTTGGGCACATTACACATCCTCTCACTCCCCTCTTTCATATATCTTCTGTGTTAAAATGTAATACTACAAAAAATATTGATTCAGTGAGGCAGGGTACCTCCAGATTCTGTCCATAGTGTCCTAGGCCAATCTATGCTTTCTGTTTTTGACCTGATTTCTGCTTTTACTGCTGTCTTCTATGTATTTAGATTGAAGTCTCCTGCTGGCCTCTTCTGTCACTATTGCTGAGTGTTGTTTGGGATATTTGAAAAACAGTCTCTTTTGATTTGGTTTTCTTTTTAAGAATGTATCAAACACTTCTTTATTATTGAATATGCATCCTTTTCATTTATGGTTAAGTTTAAATTCTTTCTCCTGATCAATTGCAGAACTTGTTTCTGAAATGAACTGTTTAATTTAACCACTATGTGTCTTGGATTTTTAGCCTTAGTTTTTTTTCCCCCTTAAAGTTGCTCTCTTGATTCTTTCAATTGATACTTCTTTTTCTATATTCAGAAGTCCTGGACAGTTATTTTCTTTATTATGTTAAAATATTTTGTTTTGTTGTATTGTTCTGGGAAAAAATCTGTGATCCTTAGGTTGTTTCTAAGCAATACCGTCTTTAAGATCAGTATGTTTTGCTTGCTTGGCAAGCATATTTAAAATTATTATTTTTTCTTTTTTTCTGGATCGTCTTTCCCTCCTATAAATCTATTGCGCTCTTTCTTTCTCTCGCTCTCTCATTCTCTCGCTCTCGGTGGTACTTGATGTATCTGCTTTTGTTCATGATAATGTGAGTTTTCTTTCTGGGATCTTTGTGATGGGGTGGAACCCCCCCCAAATGTTGGGGTTTAAGGGGATCCAGATAAGTGTCGCTAGGTATCTGAAAAGAATTTCCAGTCTCAGACCCATCTCCAAGTCAAGGAGCAAAGTTTATTATAATTGTTATGCCAATTAAAGTGGACTAACTTCCAAAAGAGGAAAATAGCAAAGAGCAAGCAGGTAAATTTATAGGGAAAAGCCAGAGAAACCAGGTTCTTCATGTCATTGATATGCTAATTTTATGGCTTAGAGGTGGTGTTGAAAAGTGGTCAAGTTCTTTGTGCACAGGCTTCCCACTCATCTGCCCTGGGCAGAGCTAGGGTACCCTGTGTGTTTTTAGGCCTGAAAGGTCAGTAGATCAAATTCTAGGTACATCATTATTGATACTCATTAGCTTCAAGCATCCCATTTTTATTGAACAGCAGTTTGTAATCTGGTAGATATTTTGGACTCAGCATCCTGGCTGTACAAGGTAAACTAAGGCAAGATAGTCTAAAGCCTGAACTACATCATACCCAGGGATTGGCTACCTGGGGGCTGTTACTGCAGTATTACTAAGAGTTGTACATTTCAGGGTTGCCCCACATCATTTGGTAATTTCAATCTCTCCCATCCCCTGTCCATTCATCCCTCCTGTCCTTCATTAGCCTTTGCCTTATTCGTGATTCACCATCCTAGGTCTCTGATCCAGCTCATTTTTTGCATAGATAGAACTAGCCCCAGTTGAATGGTCAGCTCTTTCCTTCAGGTTTAGTGGAGTACTGCACCTCATCAAAAAGATGTCCAGTCTCATTCCCTTTGCTTTTTGGTTCACTTCCAGAACTTTGTTACATTTGTACTGTAGGATTTGTTCTTGAAGGGCTGCCACCTTGCTGTCTGTCTCTAGGTTGTTATTGTGACCCAAGGAAAGTTCTGGAGCCCAAGCTAAGGTCTCTACAACACTGGAAAGAAGGAGGACTAGAGTTTGGGATTTGATTTGTGCTATTCTATTTGTTGGCTGCTGCATATAGCCTAAGAGTAAGCTCAGGCTAAGTCAGTTAATATTATTTTGTTATTTTTTTTTAAACTTTCTTTTGTATTTTGGCTATTCTAGCCTGTGGAGGCAATGAAAGTCGCTTTATCTTTGTATGATTCAGTTTTGGAGAGGTCAGGAGGATCAGAAAAGAAAAAGTATAATCATTGATCTTTCTGCTCACATGATCCAGAAGTCCTTTATACTTTCTTTTTGTTCTATGATCTTGAGGTGTCCACAGGATTTCTTTTTTTCCCCCAATGCTTCCTTTTCATTCATAATCTTTTTTTTTTTCCTTTCAGTTCTTACTCATTTTTCCTCTTCTTTTTCTAGACCTTCTTTTCCTTTTTTTTTCTTTTTTTCTCCTTTTTGTTGCTTCTTGTTCTCCCCTCTTGGCTCATATGCTTTGTTTTTGTGCTTCCTTTCAGGTTTTTCTCTAGATCGTTTTGCCAGTTTAGCTTTTTTTCTCCTTTTATTTTCTCTCCATCTTTGTCTTTTTCCTTTTTACTGTAATGTGGACATCCAGTGCTAGGATGCAGGGTTGCCTCTGCATCTCCTTCCTCTGACATTCTACAAGGGAAATGAGTGGTACTCAAGCAAGTGTATCTTCCCAGGCTTCTTTCCATTAGGAACAAGTTGCTCCTCTCTAGCTTGCAATTCTCATTGATGCTGCCCACAGGCATGTTGCCTTTTCAAAATCTTTTTCTTATCATGATTTGGCAGCATCAATATCTATCATTTTCTCGTGGTTTGGAGGGATGGGTGGGAGTCAGGAACAGTCATGAAAACCCTCACAGCAAAATTCTATAATTTTCTTTGTTCTCTCTTTTTGTTGGCGTGTGAATTATGGTGCTGAGTGAGAGAGCTGTTTAGGTAATTACATTCTGTAATTCATAGGTTTTTTAAAACCTTGCTTACAGCTTTTATATTCTTATTTTATTTTTTTGGTTGAGTCAAAGTGACTTTGCCCAGAGTCACATAATTGGTCATTGGTGAGGCCAGATTTGATCTCAGGTGTTCTTTTTCTTCAGGGCTGGTGGTTTATCCACTGAGTCATCATCTAGCTGCCCTGATACTTTTTATCTTGAGTCAAATACAATTTGACATGTTGAATAATTTGTATCTAACTGAGGAACATACTTGTATATTTTTAATAGATTTTTTTTTATTTTTCTAAAGCATGCAAAGATAGTTTTCAACATTCACTCCTGCAAAACCTTGTATTCCAAATTGTTCTCCTTCCCTCCCTCTCTCCCCCTCTCATAGGCAACAAGCAATCCAATATAGGTTAAACATGTTCAGTTCTTCTAAACACATTTCCATTTTGTCGTGCTGCACAAGAAAAGTCAAATCAAAAGGTGAAAGAAAAAACACACACACACACACACAAAAAGCAAGCAAGCAAACAACAACAAAAGTGAAAATATGACTTTGATCCACATTCAGTCTCCATTGTGTTCTCTCAGGATGTGGATGGCTCTTTCCATCATAAATTTATTGGAACTGCCTTGAATCACCTTATTGTTGAAAAGAGCCAAGTTGATCATCACATAATTTCATTGATGTGTATAAGCTTCTCTTGATCATACTCATTTCACTTATGTAAGTCTTTCCAAGTTTTTCTGAAATCATCTGATTGATCATTTCTTATAGGACAATGATATTCCATCATATTCATATATCATAACTTATTCAGCCATTCCCTAACTAATGGACATTCACTCAGTTTCCAGTTCCTTGCTACTACAGAAAGGACTGCTAAAAATTTTTTTGCACGTATGAGTCTATATCTTTGGGATACAGGCCCAGTAGAGACAGCTGGATCAAAGGGTATATATAGTTTGATAGCCCTTTGGGTGGTATAGTAACATTTTAAACAATTCAATTTATTGTTTATTTTTAACATTTTTATCTTTTTAAATTTTGAGTTCCAAGTTCTGTCTTTCCTCTACTCAACTAGAAGACAAGCAATATAATATCAGTTACAAATGTGAAATCATGCTAAAGCTATTTCTGTATTAGTTTTATTTTTCAAAAAAGCAGGAAAAATAAAGTGAGACAAATCATACTCAGAGTTTATTAGTTTTCTCTCTGGATTTGGAGAGCATTTTTCAAAATCATGAATCCTTTGGAATTGTCTTGAACCATTGTATTGATTAGAATAGCCAAGTTCTTCACAGTTGATCATCATTACAACATTGCTTTTATTGTATACAATGATCTCCTGGTTCTTCCCACTTTGTTTTGCTAAATTAGTTCCTATAGGTCTTGCTAATTTTTTTTTTTCTTTCTAACTAGCTCACTCCACCAGCAGTTCATTAGTGTCCTTGTTGTTCTCTCTTCTATTCTAGCCAGCATTTATCATTTCTGATAGGTGTGGGGTAGTGTCTTAGAGTTGTTTTAATTTGTATTTCTTTAATACATAGTGATTATGTGTTGTATAAATGTGTGCGTATTTATATAATTTCTCTATTTTTTTTTTATCCATAGATTAATCCAGAGAATATGGCTACAGCAATTAGAGAAGTGGGAGTGTGGAGGCAAACTCGAACTCTTTTACTCAAGAATTATCTAATTAAATGTAGAACTAAAAAAAGTAGTGTTCAGGTAAGCTGAATGGTATTATCTTGGTTTTATAAGGTAGCCAACTATAATTCTTATCTGAGGTTTTTTTTTTGTTTGTTTGTTTGTTTGTTTGTTTTCTTGTTTTAGTCACCAATTACAGAAGTGAGGCAGCTTCAGGTTGAGGGTACTACTGATTCTGATGATATATTCTGTTGTAAATAATTAGGTACATAAAGATTACAGAATAAGTGGAAGTCTGAGAGAAGGAGGTATTGGTAACTGGGGGGACTCAGAGAGGCTTCCTGGGGGAGATGAGATTTGAGTTGAATTTTGAAGCAAGTCAAGGAAACCAAGAGCTAGTGATGAGGGGTTAGAGCATTCTGGCCATGAGCAATCATTGGAAAGGCTCAGAGATAAGAGGTGGAATGGCCTATTTGAGGAATTATGAGTGGGTCATTGTTGCTGGAAAGTAGAATATATGGGGCAGCTAGGTGGCACACTGGATAGAGTAGCAGCCCTGAAGTCAGGAGGACCTGAGTTCAAATCTGGTCTCAGATACTTAACATTCCCTAGCTGTGTGACCCTGGGCAAGTCACTTAACCTCAATTGCCTCAGCAAAAAGCCAAAAAAAAAAAAAAGTAGAATATATGGAGGCTAGTTAAGGCCAAGAAGATCAGAGAGATGAGAATTTTAGTTAATTCCTCCACACAGATGCTAAATTGATATTCTCTAAAATATATATCTACAGTCAATCCAATTTAGAAATAATCACTGTTTCCTTATTGCTGCTATGAAAAAATATAGAATCCTCAGCTTATCACTGAAAACCCCTATAGTCTGATTTCCACTTTCCCCATCAATCTTATTTTCATATCCCTTTACTCTTCATTCTCAGCAAACTGACCTAACTATTTATAGTACAAAGCATTATTTCTTCTATCCATATTTTTGCATAGGTAATTTTCTATTTTTGTAATCTACTTCCTCTTCACCTTTGCCTCTTACGTTCCTAACTTCCTTCAAAGAATAGCTGTGATACCATCTACTACTACAAGCCCTTTTTGGTCTTTATCTTGCTTTGCCTGGTTTATCTTTCTTCCTTTTGAATTTGTATAGTTTATAGGTATTTACCTGTATTCATATCTATTGTGTAATAATCTCATAATTATATATTTGTTTCCTGTAATTCTTTGATATCAGACTTGTTTCAAAGTCTTTTCTTAATTAACTTTTTATCTTCTAATGACATTGATTTTTGTCTGTACAAATGCCAATTTTATGTAAGCAAATTTATCCTTTTTATTTTTTATAACCCCTTTTCTCCTAAATTTGAGAACTCTTTCCCCATTTGTGGTTGTGGAATGTACTTTGCTCCTCAAATATACACATTAAATTTTCTTCAATTTAAAAAAATCATAACATTTGCCTTTCAGTAACATTTGCATTATCCCCATTCCTTCTCCATTATTTTTAAAAGGTTAGTACCAGTGACTTAGCAATTACAGTTAATTTCTGCTTAGTGACTTAATATTATTCAAGAATATTTTCTCTTAAGTTTCTGTTCTCTATGGCCATTTTTATTCTGTCCCTTAAATAAGGCTTAAAATAAATAGTGAGGGTGGTGAACTATATTTGTATTTATCCTGGTTACTAAGATTGGACAAGATCCAAGCAATTATGTAATTAGTTTGCTAATAACAATCTTTAATAATAAAAAAGTTAAAAAAAACTTTACAACTCTCGAGATTTTAAAAAAGAGTAATTTCTCCCAGAATAAAACTTATTTTAATTTTAATTCTTATAATTCTGAAATGGAAATTTTGGGGGATCTAAGAGGGTTAGTACTCACCAATCTGAGTTCTTAAAGTTGCAGATAGATTACAATACTAAGAAATCAATTAAGAGTGAAGGAGGTAGCCATTTCTTCTAGCTGACTGGGGTAGATATGGAAATGGATGGCACTACAATGAATCTGGTATAAAAATTTCCTTATATACATATTTTTAGGGCATCATTCATAAGCTAAACATTTTTCAGAAGTATTGTGTGAAACAGAGACATATGGTTTAAAATATAAGTGGTTTTACAAAAAAATAGTATGTTTCCTGGAGAAAAATGGATTACTTAACAGTAGGTAGATAAGGGAGTTGTTCTCCAAGTGTAACTAGTTTTACTAACTCAAAGAAATCTGTCCAATGGCAGAACTATAGGGAGGAGAACTTTTCTAAGACTGTGGAATCCTCCATCTTCAGCAGCTGAGTCTTTTTAAATTGATAAGAGGCAAAAAAAGAGATACAGAGGGATGTTAGAAGCTACTGTTAGTCTTGCAGTTTGTAAGTAATCATTTATAGCAAATTGACCAGTGCAGAACAAGGTGGACTCAGCATGTCTTAAAATGTTTCTGAGGAGGGGAGATTTTATGTGTTACACAGACATATCAAGGAAGTTCATGGGAATGTTAGTAAGGGATATGAGGGCAAAGGAGGTAAGGAGACTTGGCCGGAAGCTGTCAGCCTCAAGAAACTTGCTAAGGGCAGTCTCAGGGATTCATCTGGAGAAGATAATTTGGGCCACTTTTTCCATAGTACATATAGTAACAGTATTATAATCTTTTTCCTTCTTTAATTTTAATTTCATGTTCATGGAATTGTTCACTTTTTCCTCCATAGCTGTAGCTTTGAGCTTTAAAATCCTAATTGTGCTTGAAGACATAGCTGGTGCTAGGACCAATTTTTTCCCTCCATTTCAGAGGCAGTCTTTGTGATCATGGCAGCTATGTGGTTACCAGAACACAGCATTATCTTTCTTCACAGAAAAGTATAGTAATTTGTCTCCCTAATTTTTAAATATAAGCTTACTTTTCCTAAACCTGTTTAATAATTCTTTGCCATGATCTCTAGTCCTTCCAAATTTCTCAGTACTTTCCTGAGGCATGACTGCTTCTCTGATTTTACTTCTTAATCTTAACCTTATAGTTAAATAATTTAACATTATATTGTCTTCTCCTCTTAAATTCCTTTTCCTTAAAGGCAGCTAGATGGTACAATGGATAGAAAACCAGCCTTGGAGTAGGGGGATCTGAGTTCAAATTCAGTCTTCGATACTTAACACTTCCTAGGTGTGTGACCCTAGGCAAGTCACTTAACTCCAATTGCCTCAAAGGAAAAAAAAAAGAAAAAAATTCCTTGCCCTTTTGACCTATTACCAATCATATCTTGCCATCATTTTTATGATTATTTCCATCATGATTATTTCCATCATTTTTTTCCTCTTCATCTTGAAATAATTCTGGCAGAAGTGGCATCCATGATGATTAAGTTCCATATAGATTTGTTTCTAATGTTAACTGCACCTTCACTGCATAAAGCAATGCTTTTATTCCTTTCTCATTGATTCTCTATTGTGGTCCTCAGTATTTTATTCAAACTTTTTTTGTTCTCTGCAACGTTTCTAATGATATGTTAATTGAAATGTCCAATGGTATTTTCTCAGTCCTCTCTTTCTAGTCCCTTCTGTAGCATTTGAAACTGTAGTTTTTAAGCTTTTCTTTTGTAATACTTTTAACTTTCTTGATTTTCATGACTCTACTCTCTCTTCATTTTTCAACTCGCCTAGCTATTCCTTCTTGGTTTCATTTACTGAATCATCAGCTTTCCCCAATTATGTATATTCTAAAAAAATATTCCTCTCCTTTTGGCTTCTTCCCTTTACATAATTTTTCTTTTTGACCTGACCAACTGTTGGGTTCAATGATTTCTGCACATAGTGCTTTGTTTATATATCCAACTTCAGACTTGCCAGAACTTGTGTTGTTTCACAGAGTGACTATTGGACATTTCAAACTGATTGTCTTATATACAGTCTTCCCCTGCATTATTTTGTATTTATTGTATATGTGTTTTGTATATACTTACGTGCATTTGTTGTCATTTCCAATAGAATGTAAACTTTTTAAGACTGAGGTGGTTTGTTTTTTTTATTTGTTTCTTCAGTGCCAAGTACAATGCCAGACTGAGTGATTATGTTGTACTCTAACTTTGTAAGTTACACACACACACACACACCCACACACACACACACACACACAATTCATAGTTGTATTTATTACTGGTTAATTAAGTATATTTAGGTATAGTAATGGTTTTGGAATACAGTGGTATTAGTTCATGCATCACCTTCATTTATCCTAGGCTTTAGATTTTAAAATATTTTTATTGTATTGAAGGCAAAGGAAGGACCATATAATAAGTTTAGAAAGTTGCTTTAGGTAGATAACTCAAAAATTTCTAATTCAAGAATATTCATATTTTTAACATTTTAATCACATTGTTTCTTTTTAATTGCAGGAAATTATTTTTCCACTATTTTTTTTATTTTGGTTAATATTAATAAGCATGATGCATCCAAATAAGAAGTATGCAGAAGTACCTGATACAGAACTTGACCCTTTGGATAAATCTGTCCTGTCTGACTTCATTATTGCATATGCTCCAGTGACTAACGTTACAAGAAACATCATGAATATAGTGTCTTCTCATTATCTTCCTGATGGTATTGTGAGCCTATATATGTATTTTTCCAGCTTCATGTGGTAGTTTTTTAGATTACTAATATACTGATTATACTGAGTTAATGCAATTCTTTATGTGATATATATTTTTCTTTAATGAAATTTGTGGATTTATAATCATGGCATAATTTAAATTGTTTGAGTGGCTCTTACTGTTTATTTTAACAAAACTGACATTTTTGCTGGCTGATATATTTAACAATAGAGAAAATATTTAAAATATTTAAATTAATATTTTCTCTGATTATATTTGCCTTGATACCTCTTAGAAAATAAGCAATTCATGAAATAACTATTTAAATACTTCACATTTTTATTCTAGTCTAGCGATACCTTCATATATAAAGTGATAAAAATATTTTCAATATTAGTAATTAGTAACTGTACATAGAGCAAAAAATGATAGTTATAGCTGTAGCTCAGAAAATAAAGCCATCTGACTCTCAGTTTGCGAGCAGAGAAATGATATAAGCATTATACTTTTGGAGAAGCTGCAATGCCAGATATATAGGTCTTTGTTGCTGAGTTTTGGCCAGAGGCTGGCTTATTGTTTTCTTGAATTACTGGTATGGCAGATGAGTATGAATCATATCATGTTTTATGATTGCATGACTTATTGAAAATTTATATTCAGAAAATTATCAGAAACAACTGAAATAACAAATTGGAAAGAATGGAAGGGAAAGGCATCACTTGATCTTCACTTTCATTTAAACTGGTCAGAAGAGAGAACAAAGAAAATTTGAAATAGGAATATATTCAACTCGTCAAGAAAATAGAAAGAAACAGCAATAGGGGAAAAGGGATGAGGTATAAGAGGGAGAGTATATTCATGGAAGAATGAATCATAAGCAAAACAAATCCTAAGCCTGGTGATAGGTGCCACAGACAATGAATTAATTTCTGTATTTAGCATATATGTACTAAATGTCATTAATTTTAATTTCTTAAAAGCAATAGCTAAACGATTTTAAAAAGAGACATTTTAGAGAAATATGAAATAAATTGAGCGTAAAAGTGTAGTAATTAGATACTGCATTGTACCCTTTTAAGTTGTAGGTAAAACTAACCAAAAAATAAACAAAAACATAAAATTTTTTAAAAGTTAGATATGATGTAATTCTGGCTATTGTATGAAAGTACAGAGGAATATATGTAAACATGTATGTGTGTGCATAAAATATGTATGTTAGCTTTTCAAGGTACTTTTAAAAAATATGCATTATATATAATAGTAAAACCTAAAAATGCAGAAAAATATTAATTGCATTCTTTATGTACCATAACAATGAAATTATATTAGATAAAAAACTGCTGAAAAAAGGGTTAAGAATTAGTTGGAAATTGAATAATTTTACCCCAGAGAAATGGGAAATAAATGAATAAAGAATAGAAACAAATAGATCATTTCCTTAAAGACAACAGTGAGAAAGACCAGAAATTCTGAGATGCAGCAAAAACAAAAAAACAAACTAATGAAAATATCATTTATCAAAAAAAAAAAAAAAACCCAACATGAAAAGCTATCAGTGTACAAATTTAAAACAAAACAAAACAAAAAAAAAAAACACTAGAAAAGAAATTCAGAAAATCTAGGAAGAGATTAACAATCGAAAGTTAAAAAAAAACAAAAACCCTAGAAACTGAATTAATAAAAGTAGGAGTTTCTTTGTTTTTGGAGGAGAAAAATCATAATAAAATAAACAGCTAATTTTATTAGAAGCTTTTTCTTCCTGAGCCTAATAACGTTTTTACTAAAAGTATAAATGATGAAAGAATGCTTACAAAGTGTGTGAGTACTGAATTGGGAAATGTGGGAGATTGGCACAATAATAAGAATTATGAGGAGCTCAAGAAATGTAAAAAAAAAATCATGTGGTATACTGGAAAATGGACTTGAAGTCATATGACTTTGGCTTCTTTCCTTGTATCATTACTTTGAGTAAGTCACATCACCTCTCTGGACCTCATTCACCTCATTTGTAAAATGCAGTCTTGGACTAAATCACCTCCTCAATCTTTTTCCGTTCTAAAGCTCTGATTCTGGAACAATTAGAAAAAATAGGAAAAAAAAAAGAAATTCTAAAATAACTTCTTTAAATAGGAAGAATGACTGTTTCTATTTGTACCTAAATTACATGGCATTTTCACAGAAATGCCAGCATCAAACTAAGATATGTGTGTAAGGAAGTAGAACATTTACACATTTGAGGATTTTCCTTATTATTTTCAACATTATTTAGATCTTTTTTTTAAAGTTGTATCTTACTTATAGAAATGTGAATGATATGTAGAAAATTCAGAAAAGAAGATTAAATGTTTGAAAATAGGTCCATGAAAATAGAGCTTAAATGTTGGGACTGGAAAAAAAGAAGCCTGAATGAATAAAGCAAAGATAATATTTCTTTAATGGTGGATCAAGAAATATTGGGTTTAAATGGTAACATCAGTAATTTCTGTTGCAAGTAACTTCCCTAAGCTGTTAAATTGTACAATGATTTAATCAAGATTACTGTAGAAGTTTAGGTATTGGCAACTGTATAGAATCTTTATTTTTCAAAGAGATAGATCTGCCTTGAGATTGAATTTCATCACCTTTCATTCTTTTAATTCCATCATTATCTGTAGTCTTCTCATGTTTAATTTAAGAAACAATATCATTTCAATTATAAATAGCCCTTCTCTGCCTTCTAGTTAAGAACTAAAAAACACTAACCCTGAAATAAATTATATTTATCATTGGAAGTATTTATTATTAGACATTTTTATGCCTTTGGAAGAAAAGTACTATAGAAATTTCAAAATTTATTAGAATACTTATGTATTTGAATTTTTAGCAATTTCTTAATTTCAAGGAGCACTAAAAACAAAGTTTTATAAATGTTTCTTAAAATGTGTGAACATTGGACTTCTGTGTTTTACTTGTTCTAGTTTGTGAACAATAACTATATTTATAACATTTTTATAGTCATAATTACTGAAAAGTATGCAAATGAGAGAGAACTGCAAGAAGCCAGTCTTTCTAAGCCTACCACTTTTGTGGGTGTGGTTTTCAAAGACTTCATGTCCTATGAACTGCGTTTTTTCCCTGATATGATCCCAGTATCTTCTGTCTACATGAATTCCAGAGGTAAGTATCCCCAGTCAAATTATTGAGTTGTATCAAGTAATTTTGTTATGGTTTTGATGCATATTTGAAATTACTAAGTAAACCATATTAAACATTTTATATTAATACTTATTAATATATTGTGTTATGGAAACATTTGTGATATATTTCTATATGCAATCCTTTCCAAGTTTTCTTTTCCAGTTAAAATCCCGGATCCACTATTTTTCCTTTGGATCTCGTTTCCTCATCTTATAATATGGGCAATGGTCTAGATGACCTTTTAGGTGCTTCCTTGACTCCCAAAATACATAATCTCATGATATATTGAATTAGCCAAGTTTATTTGCTCAGAGTTACATTGTCAAAAGCAGAAATTTGTTCTTTTGTTTCTAGGAATCTTTGAAGTTGATAAGTGATTGTGGCAAATTTAATTGATAAAAGAAAATTACATTTTTTTGGATAACTCTTCATGATCAGTTTTACTCCTATTTGTGCTAATTGATAAGACTTTTAATGTCCTATTGCATATAGATATTTACCAAGACAAATAAATGAATGATCAGAAAGTCATATATTTTAAAACAATGAGTTTGTTTTCTCTGACTAATAGAAATTGGTAAAGATATTGTTTCAGTAATCATAATTGGGTGTGTGTAGACTGTATTATATTACCAAACATGAATTTCTTTACAAGAATTGAAATAAATTAATATTGTCAAGGAACCAGGTTATTGGAGAAGAAGGTGAACTAGGCTTTGTAGCAAGAGGCAAGGGATAACAGAGGGACAGCCTGAATGAATCTTGTACTCATTCCCAAAGATGTTGGACAACCTAAAAGAAAGCCTCCAGTTTATTAATTAGCTAAACCTTTATCATGGATTTATCCATGGATTGATGAGAGTCAGAGAGCAGAATACCACAGGATGAAGTATAATTGAATTGTGATTTACACTGATAGCATAAGTATTCATTCTTATGATCAGGGTATGTCATTAGCTTATGTATCATTCCTATTTATGTTGTCTTTAGAGTGGAATGTTAATATCATTTTGCAAAATTGTGTATGCCTTTTGTTTTCTTTGTAGCTGGTTGTTCAAAGTCATGTGAAGCTGCTCTATACTGGCACTCAGGGTTCATAGCTTTACAAACTTCCATTGATGCTGCAATTATACAGGTAAATATGAAAAAGTAGTCATTGGAAATAATGTTTTATATTTTTTGCCAAGCAGCTAACTTGTAAAAAATAATACACAATTTTTAGTAGCTGTGTTGGATTTGGAATAGGGTAAGAAGTAAAAAGTTAAGCTTTATAATACTTGCAAAGATCTAAAATTTGAAGGTCTAATTTTAATTAGATTTCTGTTTTTATGAGATTTTAGCAATCAATTTTTTGGTATAATTTCTATAGATAATACTTATAAAAGTTCCATATGTATTATTTTCCTTAAATGATTTTTATTAGCTTAAATAGTTGATACAGTTCTTTAGATAAAATAGTACTATGTATGTATTTTGTACAGAATCTGTTTCTGTATGTATGTATGTGTACATTTCTACACAGATACACTTATATACATATAATAATGGAATGCCAAATATTGAGAAAACCTTAATATGGAGATTTATAGACCAGGTGACTCTGGTCAGAACATATTTTGTGTTAAATAGCAGTATTTTTACCTATATTCCATGTTACTGTTTTTCCCTCCCTCATTTTACATTATTAATTTTTCTCTTTCTCATTTTGCTGTTTTGCCTACTAATTTTAATCAGGCTGTAAGTAAGCTTTATTTTGAGATGGACAACCAGATCCTGGCTCCTTCCCTTAGGGACTTTAAACTTGATGGATAAATAACAACAATTTCAGTTGTAAAAATTTAAGTAAAAACTACTGTTTTTAATATAATTAAGTTTAAATATATTTGTATATTAAGTATAACAGGTTCTATTTGAAAGAATATTTCATGGAAACAAAAACTGAATTTTTTTGTAACTTGAATTTCTTAGATTCAGTTCAACAGCAGTCTGGCAGAAACTAGTTATTAAGTATTGAGGAATGTTAAATGACAAGACCAGTTTTTCACCGCATTTATCAAGAGAAACTTCAATTAAAACATAATCTTGACTTAAAGGGTGACATTATAAATAATTCTGAGGCGCAAATCTATGACTAGGGAAAAAGTTCATGACCAAAGGAAGATCATGGAAGAGAACATAGATAATTTTGTTTCCATAAAATTAAAGAGTTTTTGTCACAAACAAAGCTAAGTGCAGTGAAAATTAGAAAGGAAGCAGGTAAAACTCAGGGAATTAATTCAAATTTATAAGAATGAGCCATTTCTTTGATAAATAGTCAAATGATATGAATATGCAATTTTTGTCTGAAATCCCAGCTTTTAATTATGAAATGAAAACCTTTAGAAGAGAGTTTGGAAAAGGAAACATTAAAATTACATCTCATGAAGAAGCAAAAAAGACCTGTTACAATTGAGGAAAAGAAGGGATGGGGATGAGCATTGTGTGAATCTTACTCTCATCAGCTTTGGCTTAAAGAGAGAATATGACACATTTAGCTTCACAGAGAAGCTTATCTCACCCAATAAGGAAGTAGGAGGGGAAAGCGGAAAGAAAAGGGGGAGGCTAAGTACTTCTACTACCAAGAAGTAGAAGGGGAAAGGTATGATAAGAAAGGGGAAAGAGTTATGAAAGGGGAGAGCTGTTTGAGGGAGGGAGTGGTCAGAAGCAAAATACTAGGGAGGAGGGAAAGGGGAAAAGGAAAGAGAAAAGATTAACTGGAGGAAAACAAAATGGCAGGAAATACAGAGTTAGTAATTTTAACTGTGAATGTGAATGGGATTAATTCTCCCATAAAATGAAAACAGCAGACTGGATTAAAAGCTAGAATCCTACAATTCATTGTTTACAAGAAACACATTTAAAGCAGAGTGATACATTTAGAGTTAAAGTAAAAGGTTGGAGCAGAATCTATTATGCTTCAGCTGAAATTTAAAAAAAAAAAAAAAAAGCAGGGGTAGCGATCCTGATCTCAGATCAAGTAAAAGCAAAAATACATCTAATCAAAAGAGATAAGGAAGGAAACTACATCCTACTAAAAAGTACCATAGATAATGAAATAATATCAATACTAAACATATGCACCAAGTAGTATAGCAACCAAATTCCTAGCAGAGAAGTTAAAAGAGCTGCAAGAAGAATTAGAAAGCACAACTATTCTAGTGAGGGATCTTAAGTTTGTTCTCTTAGAACTAGGTAAATCAAAGCACAAAATAAAAAAGAAAGAAATAAAGGAGGTAAATAGAATTCTAGAAAAGTTAGGTATGATAGTCCTTTGGACAAAATTGAATGGAGATAGATAGGAATATACTTTTTTCTTGGTAGTACAGTACCTATACAAAAATTGACCATGTATTAGGGCATAAAAACCTCAAAATCAAATGGAAAAAGACAGAAATAGTAAATGCACTTTTTTTTTTCAGATCATGATGCAATAAAAATCACATGCAATAAAAGGCCAGGGGAAAATAGACCAAAAATTAATTGGAAACTAAATAATCTGATCCTAAAGAATGAGTGGGTGAAACAACAAATCACAGACACAATTGAAAATTTCATCAAAGAAAATGACAATAATGAGACAACATACCAAAATTTATGGGATGCAGCTAAAACTGTTCTTAGGGGAAATTTTATATCTGTAGATGCTTACTTGCATAAAATAGGGAAAGAGAAAAATCAATGAATTGGACATGCAACTAAAAAAGCTAGAAAAAGAGCAAATTAAAAATCTCCAATTAAATACCAAGTTTGAAATTCTAAAAATAAAAGGTGAGATTAATAAAATTGAAAATAAGAAAACTATTGAATTAATAAACAAAATGAAAGAGTTGGTTTTATGAAAAATCCAACAAAATAGATAAACCTTTAGTTAATTTGATTAGAAAAAGGAAAGAAGAAAATCAAATTGTTAGTATCAAAAATGAAAAGGGAGAATTTTCCACCAATGAAGAGATAATTAGAGAAATAATTAGGAGTTATTTTGCTTAACTATGTATCAATAAATCTGATATCTAAGTGAATGGAGGAATACTTAGAAAACTATAGATTGCCCAGATTAACAGAAGAGGTAAAAATTACTCAGTCCAGTTTTAGAAAAAGAAATTGTATAAGCTATTAATCAACTCACTAAGAAAAAAATCTCCAGCACAAGAAGGATTTATAAGCGAATTCTGCTAAGCATTTAAAGAATGATTTAATTTGAGTACTATGCAAACTCTTTGAAAAAATAAGGAAAGAAGGAGTCCTACCAAATTTCTTTTATGACACCGATATGGTGCTGATTCTTAAAGCAGGTAGGGTCAAAACAGAGAAAGAAAATTATAGACCAATTTCTCTAATGAGTATTGATGCAAAAATCTTAAATAAAATATTAGCAAACAGATTACAGGAAGTCATCCCTAGGATAATACACCATGACCAAGTAGGATTTATATCAGGAAATGCAGGCCTGGTTCAATATTAGGAGAACCGTTAGCATAACTGACTATATCAATAATCAACCTAACAAAAATCATATATTTATCTCAATAGATGCAGGAAAAGCATTTGACAAAATCCAACATCTATTCCTTTTAGAAACACTAGAGATTATAGGAATAAATGGAGCTTTCCTTAAAATAATCAGTAGTATCTATTTAAAATATTCAGCAAGCATAGGTAATGGGGACAAACTAGAATCCTTCCCAATAAGATAAGGGGTGAAAGAAGGTTCCCACTATGATCATTTTCATTCAGTATTGCATTAGAAATATTAGCTTTGACAATTAAGAGAAGAAAAAAGAGATTAAAGGAATTAGAGTAGGTAAGGAGGAAGCCAAATTTTCACTCTTTGCAAATGATATAATGGTGTACTTAGATTGTTTTAGAGAATCACCTAAAAACTCACTAGAAACAATTCACAACTTTAGCAAAGTTGCAGGATACAAAATAAATCCACATAAATCATCAGCATTTTTATATATTGCCAACAAAGTCCAGCAGCAAGAAATACAAAGAGAAATTCAATTTAAAATAACTGTCAATAATATAAAATATTTGGGAGTTTTTCTGTTAAGGCAAAATCAGGAACTGTATGAACGCAATTACAAAACACTTTCCACACAAATAAAGTCAGATCTAATCAGTTGGAAAAACATCAAATGCTCATGGGTAGGCCAAATGAATATAATAAAAATGACAATACTACCTAAATTAATCTACTTATTCAGTGCCATATCAGTGAAACTCCCAAGAAATTATTTTACAGATCTAGAAAAAAATAATAACAAAGTTCATCTGGAAGAACAAAAGGTCAAAAATTTCAAGGGAATTAATGAAGAGAAATGCAAATGAAGGTAGCCTAGTTGTACCAGACCTAAAACTATATTATAAAGCAGTGGTCATCAAAATTTTTTGGTACTGGCTAAGAAATAGAGTAATTGATCAGTGTAATAGGTAGGTTCATAAGACAAAATAGTCAATGACTATAGTAATCCAATGTTTGACAAAACCAAAGACCCCAGCTTTTGGGATAAGAATTTAGCATTTGACAAAAAATGCTGTGAAAATTAGAAGTTAGTGTGGCAGAAACTAGGCATTGACCTACACCTAACACTGTATACCAAGATAAGGGTTCATGATTTAGACATAAAAAGTGATATTATAAGCAAATTAGAACAAAAGATACTTTACTTCTCACATTTCTGGAGAAGGAAGGGATTTGTGGCCAAAGAAGAATTGGAATACATTATTGAACACAAATTAGATAATTTTGATTATATTAAATTAAAAAGTTTTTGTACAAGCAAAACCAATGCAGATAAGATTAGAAGGGAAGCAAGCAATAAACTGGGAAAACATTTTTTTATTCAAGGATTTTGATAAAAAGCCTTATTTCTAAAATATATAGTGAATTGACTCAAATTTATAAGAATTCAAGCTATTCTCCAGTGGATAAATAGGCAAAGGATATGAACAGACAATTTTCAAATGAAAAAATTAAAATAATTTCTAGTCATACGAAAAGGTGCTCTAAATCACTATTAATCAGAGAAATGCAAATTAAGACAACTCTGAGGTACCACTACACACCTGTCAGATTGGCTAAGATGACCGGAAAAGATAATGATGAATGTTGGGATGTGCGAAAACTGGAACACTACTAATGTGTTGTTTGTGGAATAGTGAACTGATACAACCCTTTTGGACCTATGCCCATTGGGCTATTAGAATATACACTCTTTGATCCAGTAGTGTTTCTACTAGGCCTATATCCCAAAGAGATCATAAAGGAGGGAAAGGGACCCACTTGTGCAAAAACGTTTGTGGCAGCCCTTTTCATAGTGGCAAGAAATTGGAAACTGAGTGGATGCCCATCAGTTGGAGAATGCCTAAATAAGTTGTGGTATGGGAATGTAATGGAATATTATTGTTCTATAAGAAACGATCAGCAGCATGATTTCAGAGAGTCCTGGAGAGACAGACGTAAAAGAACTGATGTTAAGTGAAATGAGCATAACCAGGAGATCATTGTACATGGCAATAAGAAGATTATACAGTAGTCAATTCTGATGGATGTGGCTCTTTTCAGCACTGAGATGATTGAGGCACTTCCAATGATCTTGTGATGAAGAGAGCCATATACATCCTGAGTATATATGAGTGTGGATCCCCACATAACATTTTCACTCTTTTGTTGTTTGTTTTTATTTTGTTTTCTTTCTCATTTTTTTCCTTTTTGATCTGATTTTTCTTGTACAGCATGATAATTGTATAAATATGTATACATATATTGGATTTAGCATTTTTTAAAATATGTTTAACATATATTGGATTATTTGTCATCTAGGGGAAAGGGTGAGAGTAAGGGGGGAAATATGGAACGCAAGGATCATTGTTAAAAAATTATCCATGTATATGTTTTGAAAATAAAAAAGCTTTAATAAAAAAGAAAACTTATAAAAAAAGAATAATTTTACAGTAACAATAACATTGTAAAGACAAATAACTTTGAAAGACTTAAGAATTCTAATCAATGCAGTGATCAAATATTATTCCAGAGGGATGATGATAAAGCTTACTTTGTTCACCTCCTGACAGAAAGGTGATGGATTCAGGCTGAAGATTGAAATGTGTGTGTGTGTGTGTGTGTGTGTGTATATATATATATATATATATATATATATATATATATATATATATTTTTTTTACATGATTAAAGAGGGAATTAGTTTTTGCTTGACTATTTATATTTTCTATGAGGGTTTTTGTCTTTTTATTTTCTTTTTCAGTTAGGAGAGTGAGGAAGAGAGAAAATAGATTTTGTCATTTAAAAAAGGCCAAAAATTCAGTTCAACAAATATTTTATAGTTATGTGTCTGTATTTTAGTATATTAACTTTACTTTAAAAAATTCTGATTTAGGGGCAGATAGGTGGTACAGTAGATAAGAGCACCAGCCCTGAATTCAGGAAGACCTGAGTTCAAATCTGGTCTCAGACACTTAACATTCCCTAGCTGTGTGAACCTGGGTAAGTCACTTAACCTCAATTGCTGCAGCAAAAAGCAAAAAAAAAGGTCAGATTTATAACTTTTAAACAAATATGGTGTAATTTTCTTGTGAAAATTTGTTTCAGCCAGTCCTTTTCTAATTTTATATTTCAGGGGAAGGTCTTATGCTTCTTGTTATGTTAGATTAAGGAAATCTTTTTCTATTTGGTAGAATGATATCAGGGTTATTAATTTTCTTTAATTCACTTGTGTGGTCTGTTTAAGTTTGCTAAAGTTCTTAATTAGCTAATTATTTTACAGTTTTTCTTTATTTTTCTTAGGGATATCTATTAGAAACCAAATTGACTAAAAGACAATTTTTTTTTTTTTTTAATAGCTAAAGACCAATTATTCAGCCTGGGAAGAATTGGAGTCTACTAAAGCAGTTGTCATGGGAGAAACTGCTGTTATAGAAATAGATAACTTTCCTCGAGGAGTAATTTTAATTTATCTAGTTATAGCTTTTTCCCCTTTTGGATACTTTTTGGCAATTCATATTGTGGCTGAAAAAGAAAAAAAGTTGAAAGAGTTTTTAAAGATAGTGGGGCTTCACGATACTGCTTTTTGGTATGTTTTTTTTTTAATGTTTTTAACTTTGTATTGTAATTAATAATGCTTATAAATTATTACTAATTTTATATCTGCTAATTTGTTTAACTTTACTTTTACATGCTCATTTCCTCAGTATTAGAGATTAACTTGATAATATCAAATCAGATTCAGACAATTGTTTGTGTGTTATTAATAAAAATACGTTTATTTCATTTACATTTTTGGCAAGGTGACATGTTGAAGATGAATTTGCTAATCTCTAATTTTTTCCTCCAAATTTTGTGTGATGCAGATGATACATTGTGAAAGAAATCAGTGGATTATAGATAAATGGGAATGAGAATGACTGATCATAGCAGTATACACTAACTTTAAATTTTAAAATAGTAAATTTTCTCATTTCTTAGAATATATGAATATATTTACATTGGAAAGGATCTGATAAGGCCATTTCGTACAACTGAACTCATTTTATAGGTGATGCAGCTTAGATTTATAAGGAGGCTAAATGGTGCCCATGATCAAACACCTAAGAAGTGTCAGAAATGAAATTTCAACCCAAATATTCAGGATTCCAGGTTCAGTTCTTTACCAACACAATAATATGACCCTGTCTGCTAGTCTATCCATTTTGTAGAAATAGGGAATAAATGTGGCTAAGGCAAATTATCATCTTTTTTGTAATGTCCCTGCATTGCCTTTCATAATTCATAGCATCTCTGCTAGATGATTGCTCCATTGACTCAGCTTGGGTGTGCACTTTTGCTTTCCTGCTCTTCCTCTCTTTTTCTCTCCTTCCTTTTCTCTTTCTCCCCCTCTACATTATTCTTATGGATTTCATGGTTGGGTACAATTGGTGTTTAAAGATGAGTTAAAATATAAAGATGATAAACACCTTTGGGATGTTGGTATATAGTACATATATGTGACTGCTCTCTTTCAGTTGATGATTGATAATTTATAAATTCAATTCAGAGGCTGATTTTTTGCTATCAATATTGTTTTGGTCTTAGTATTTGCTCAATTTGCCATCATGGAACTTAAGACAGTCATAAATTTTATATAATTAATTGAGCTGATAATGCTAGATTCAGTTTCATTGTATACTTTCTAATCTGTGTAAAAATTTTAGATAGAAATTTAATTCTTGGGAAGCTAGAAAGTAATTAGTTAATTATTTCCCAAATACTATGATTTATGTGCTTTAAAAATGGTTTTCAGTGTATAGAATATGGACTTTTCTTCCCAAGTAGTCAGAGTAACATTGAGAAATTAAAATGTGGTAAATGCAAATATTATAAGAAAGCACATAAAAATTTTTGTTCTTATTTGATCCATAGTTACAAATTCGGTTTAGTGAGATTTCTATTTAATTTTGGTAGGTCAGTGTCTTTACGGTGATTAATAAAAAGACTTGTATATTTAATGTTAAAGAACATAAAAAATTATAATATGAATATGCTAATTTCAGATTATGATGAATTATGTTAAACCTGATTTTCCTACCATGTAATAGGCATTTTGCATGGAAGAAAAAGAGTAAATAGGCAAATTGTCATTAGACCAAGTTTATAAACCTATTCAGTTATACAGAGCTAGCTTTATACCTGTTTTATAAAAAGAGTGTCAGGCAAAAATACTTAGGTTCTCTCTTTTTTATTTCATTCATTATTTGGGGGGGAATTTTGAAAAAAGTTTTTAAGTCTACTGGAGTTTGAAAATTAGTTTTATTATTATTTTTGTTGTTTTCAAAAACTTCTCATAATACTTGCATAGATTTAAGCAGGTCATTTGATCTTGTCACCTTTTTTCCTTCCTGAAAAACCATAGTATTACACTAAGTAATCTAGTTCTCTTTTAGCTTTAAAATTCTCAGACACATCCCAAAAACAAATTGTAAATTTGTATTCAATTGACAGAATGTAAAAATTAAAAAAAAACATATTAAATAATTCAGCTTTTCCACTGAACTTTGAGTTTTATACAATTCAGGTAAAAAGAATGGATTTGGCTAATAATGCAATGGACATTATGTTGTTCTCAAATGCTTTGATGATGGAGGGTTTCTGCATACAGTCTTTAAACTCATAAGTTTGACTTTTACCACATGTCTTAGAGAAAAGTATCACACTGACTTTATTCTTTTATATTTTGTGACAATTTGATTGCAATTCTGTGTTATGTTGCTCTTTAGAATAGCCCTTTACCATCATTTGATGTTATTTTAAAAAAAACTGTTAGCTGACATTTTTAGAACTTTTAAAGATTTGTAAAGATAATAATAGTTATATTTTTATTATTTTTTATTTTATATTTAATGAAATTTCTAATTTTAATATCACAACTGTATTGTTTATGACATATAATTTAACACATTAGTGATGGTTTTTATAGATAGCTGAGTAAATTGTTTAAATATCTTTTGAAAATAATTAAGATGCTAAAACAGTTTGATAGTATGGATTCTTATGATTCCAGGTCTGTATACTTGGATCTAAATGTATTTGTATTTTTTCTTTTAGGCTTTCTTGGGTTCTATTATATACAAGTTTGATTTTTATTATGTCCCTTCTCATGGCAGTCATTGCAACAGCCTCTTCATTATTTCCTCAAAGTAGCTGTTTTGTGATATTTCTTCTTTTTTTTCTGTATGGATTATCTTCAGTAAGTATTTAACTTCAAAATTATGCATTAGTTGAAAGAGAGATAATTTGGGGTTAGTTAGTTGTATTACATTTAGGAAGTCATCTAGCCTCTAATTGTCTATCTGCATTGGTGGAGGAAGTTTCCATAATGTGTTCCCTACATTGATGAAATTAGAGTTCCAAACTCTCCCCTCTTTCCTCATTTAATTAGGTAAGTATTTTTATTCCATTAAAATACTAACTTGAAGATATTCCTGGTATGGAAGATATATCAAATTCTGAATTTATTGGTTAGTCACTTTTTGCTGAAACCATATAAAAATATACTATAGCTTGAAAACAATTCTTTGGTGTTTGTCAGAGTTTCATGCAAGGTAAATATTTAGTAAATAGTTACAGAACCCCTCATATATATATTTATGAGAATAAAGAACATGGATACACTTTCAAATCTTTTATTATTTGGACATTTTGAGTCTAAGTTTTTTAGCATTTACTGTACATAAGATGGTCTATGAAAATTAAAATGTTTTACTCAACAGCTTAAAATTGATTTTATTTTAGTTAACAATTTTTAATTAAAATTAGTTTATTAATTTTTTTTTTTTAGGTTTTCTTTGCCTTAATGCTTACACCCCTTTTTAAAAAATCAAAACACGTGGGAATAGTTGAATTTTTAGCCACAGTGGCATTTGGATTTGTGGGCCTTTTGATTGTTTTGCTGGAGGATTTCCCTAAGTCTTTAGTATGGCTCTTTAGTCCCTTCTGTCAGTGTACATTTTTGATTGGTATTGCACAGGTGAGTAAATTAACTATACTTTCATTGAATCTTCGCTTTTCATATTTCAAGAGAAGTTTTTTATATAACACTATATAACACTAGAAAAGTTTGGATGTGTTGCAAATGCTAAATTTTTGAATATGAAAAAGTAATGATCAGATATATTTTATTTATGACAATTTATATTCTTATAGTTTTCCATAACTTATTAAACCCTACCTTGTTATTTGAATGTCTAAATAAAGCATTTATTTATGAGTTTATTATGTGCAAAGCATTGTGCTAAGTGCTAGAGATGCAAATAGAAAAACAAGAGTGAGGGCCTCTTATCCTCTTTGCATAATATAATCATTACTGGAAAAAAAAATCAAGAGCTCATGCTTTTTATTCCTGTCAGGAATGTTATTTTCTTTTATAAAGTATAGATCATCATTGCTATAGTGATGACTTATTTTTTTTTCAAGATTTTATTTTAGATGTTGCATGTAGTTAAAATTTTAAGACAATTTTTAGGAATATAGATTTAAAAAATATATATCAGATTGTATTAAATTGGGTTATATTTTTACACAAAGAAATGGTAAAACTAAGTTTGTAGTCCTAATAAAAGATCGATGTTTCAATCTCTGATGAAGAGGTTGTCTTTCTTCTCTAATTGATTGCCTTCATTAAATCACTTTAATATTCAGTATTTCCCTCTCCAGTGAATCTTTCCATTTTTTTCTAGAGAAATGCTTACTCTGAAAGTTTTGAAGTCTGTTTCTATGTATTTATTTTTAAATGATGTTAAAATTCAGTTTAATTCTTTTCAGGTCATGTATCTAGAAGATTTAGATGAAGGTGCTTTGTTTTCCAACTTGATCAAAGGTCCTTATCCTCTTATCATTGCCATTATAATGCTGGTACTTAATAGTGTATTTTACATCCTCTTAGCTGTTTATCTGGATCAAGTCATTCCAGGTATGTAGGTTATAAATAATTAAGGACATCTTTAGAATATATGTGTATGTATGTGTGTGCATGTGTATATATAAAAATATATATGTATGTGTGTATGCTTTAAAGCACAGCCTTTTTTTTAAGAGAAGAGCTCCCTTTTAGAATAGAATTAGAAGTCATTTTAATGATTTAAGTTTTTATTTTTATGCATGAGTCATTTCAAATAATAGCTTATATCAAAGATAGAATAGTTTAGGCTTTTAAATACTTTCCCATCAGATAAACAAGTGTATGTATTACTTGTAAGGTAGATTAAAAAGAAGAGAGAATTTTGGAATTCCACTGAATATTTTATCTTTGCTTTGAATTTTAGGTTTTATGGTTTTAGGTTCTAAGTTGTTTTAAGTTTCACATGGTTGCTATTATCTGTGATTCACAAACTAGCTAATAATAATTGTAATAGGTGTTGGAAAAATTTTTTTTTTCTTTTCAGGTGAATTTGGACTACGAAGATCATCTTTATATTTTTTGAAGCCTTCATATTGGTCAAAGAACAAAAGAAATTATAAAGAGCTATCTGAGAGCAATATTAATGGAAATCCTGGTTTTAGTGAGATTATTGAACCTGTTTCTTCAGAATTTCTAGGAAAAGAAGCTATTAGGTATGAATAATTTGTACTCATTTGCAATTTAGACAAATCAGAATGTTCCAAGAGAATGAGTTGATGCTAGTAAGGAAAGTTAATAAAGACAAAAGATATATTTTGAAATTTACCCTGGGAATAGAGAAGAGTACTAAGATAAAAATTACTGCTCTAAATAGAAGGGAAAATGTTAACTGATGACTGAAAAAAGGCAGAGTTAATTTAGTCTTCTATTACTTGTTTGCCAAATAGAGTCATTTTGGAGTGGTAAAGGATAGGACTAAACTAGCTAGTAGGGAGCTGAGGCCCTAGATGAATAAACAGATAGTTAGGCAGCACTGAACTGTTCTTGATGAATTGAAATCACTGAGTCTACTCTGTCCCCTGCAGTTAAATTTCACATCACCAGCTTCCTACTGGATGTTTTAAACTGGATGTCTCTGAGACATCTTAGATTCTGCATGTTTAAAACAGAACACAATATTTTCCCCTCAATTCCATCCCTTCCAAAGTTCCCTATTTCCATGGAAGGTGTCACCATTCTTCCAGTCTTTTAAATTCATAAATTTAGGTTTATAATTATCTTTTTGTGCTTCCTCACCTTTTGTATTCAAGTTGTTTCCAGATCTCTTCCTTTCTACCAGCACAACATCTTTCATATCTAACCTCTTCTCTTTATTCCTTCTGGTTACCATGTAGGTCAAACCTTCATTACATCTGCCTAGAATATTACATTGGTTTCCTAATTAGTCTCTTTGCCTCAAGTTTTTCTCCATTCCAGTTTCACTGGACTTAAAAACACCAATCAAAAGAATTGGTCTTTAATGAAGAGGCAATAGGAAGATATTGGAATTAGTTGAATAAATGGAGTTTCATAGCCAAATTTTCATCAGAATTTCTTTTGCAGTTATGTGAAGGAGAAATCTGATGCCAATCTATCTTTGCAGCCTCAATGATATTATTCACCTTCAAGTACTTTTCAGTGGTTCAGAAACAGTAATCATTTCTCTGTTCCTCTCACATGATACTCTATATCCTATCTTCTGTATTTGTACTGCCCATCTCATGTGCCTGGAATGTGTGCCATCCTAACCTTTCCTTCACAGAATTCCTTTCTTCCTTGAAGATACACTTTATTACTTTTTATTATATTATCTTCCTAATGGCTAGTACCTCCTTCCCTATCTTGGTTTATTTTATATTTATTTAGCATATACTTATATGTATTTATTAGAATGTAAATTCTTTTTATTTTTTTCTTTTTGTAACCCCACTGACTAGCACAGAGCACATAATAGGTGCTTGACAAGTGCTTATTGATTGATTGAAGTTGTGAGTGTTGGACTATTGTCAGTGATTTTTGAAACATTTTTGGAAAATGGAAGAGATATTAAAATGCTTAGAGAAGGAAAAAAACTCCTTCATTTTCCACAGAAAGAATAATCTTAGAAATAAAGGCCAGTGGATTTATCTTGAATTTCTGGCAAATTCTAGAATATTGTAATAATGAGATTGTAGTGAACATCTAAAAAATGCAAGTGACCATTTATGAACTTTGTCAGTGATAAGTTATGCCAAACTAATCTTTCCTTTTTTCCCCCATTATATCAATGAAATGCCATAGATACATTTTTTCTAAATTTTAGCAATGCATTTAATAATCTGGAACTCTGTGATGCAAAATTGAATCATATAAGTTAGATGATAGCTTAATTATGTGAATTTGGAAGTAGTTGAATAACTGTACCCAAAGAGGAGTCATCAATGCAGATGATATTTACTACAAATAAGTCTTTAGTTGAGTTCTCCAGAAATCTGTTTTTGGCCTTGTGATATTTAGCATTTTTTTCAGTGACTTGGATAAAAGAATAGAGGCAATTCTTAATGGATATGCAGATGATAACAAAATGGAAAAGGATAGCTAATATTAGGATAACAGGATTCAAGAAGAGTCGATGGACTAGAATATTGGATTCAATGTAATAAAATAATCTCCATGATGATAAAGTCCAAAGGAATGTAGCATATAGCTGGGTGAAAAAGGAAGAGACGGCTGAACTGAGCTGCCTTTTTATGGAGGAGCTTCTCTTCCCACCATCCAGAGTATTGATAAGGTGTGAATACCAGGGCGGACATATTCTTGTTGGGTGATGAAGAGAATTGAATTGAAGTTGGAAACTTCAATTTAACTTGGAAGTTAAATTTAGGCTTGATGTAAGAAAAAATTGCTAAGAATTAATTAACCTACCCAAAGTTGGATACCCAGTTTCAGGGGATATTGGCTTCTGCCTCACTGGAAGTCTTTAAGCAAAGACTATTTGACTAATTGTGTTTGTTGAGGAGGAAATTGATCATATATAGATTGTTCTAAATGACTTCCAAGTTGCATTCTGCTTCTGACATTCAGTGATTTTGTAAAGATACTGCTTATCTTGCTATTGCAGACCAGAACATTAAAAATATAGCATAATCCAAATTTTATTATATATTTAAGGACAAATATTTGTTAATAGTAAGGTTAAACATTAATAGTAAAAATAAAGCTAAAACATTTCTATATTGAAGGATAGATCATTTTTGTAATTGTTTGCATTTTTATATATTGTCAGATTCAAAAGGATTAAAACAATTCATATTTTTTTATCACCTGTTATAAGTGTATTTCTTTTACCATAATTTTGACACTAGAGAGTTTTGTTGGCTTTATTTCTTTTGGCCAAGTCAACAAGCAATTACTGATGTATAAAAACCTTACATTTTTTAAAAAAATTGCATTTCTTTAATTGTGAGATTGAATATTTTTTCAAATCTTTATTTAAAATTTGGATTATTCATTTTAAACAAAAAATACTTTTGTTCATCAGTTTTCTTCAGGGAATCATTTTTCTTTGGTTTACATCACAGAAAACTAATCAAATAATTTAGAGTAAGAAATATCTTGAAGGTTCACTCACTAAAAACTTTGAAGCTGTGTAGATAGTGATAAACAGACTAAAGCTTTCTTCATTTTGTAGAACTGAAAAGAACAAGTAGAATAAATGTTACTTTTTATGATTTCATTTATTCCTCTTTTTCTCCGCATAGCATCTAAAATAGTCCTATATTTTATTGTGGCACTTTCTAACATATTAACATAATTGAAATCTCAGTGAACATATTTTTAAAACCAAATTAATTGAACTTTAAAATTTTACTTCCCCTTGACTTATCAACCAAAAAGAAGTCATGGGGGGAATGACTGGAGAGAAAGTCTTATTCCATATCTGAAATTTAAGTGAGCTATGTAATTTTAAGGCCCATAGGAAATTCAAAGTTTCAAGATACAATTTTATTGTAATACCATGAGTCTTTTATTATCTGTCCTGTCTACTTCTAATACCATTGCTTTTTAACTGGCTTCTCTCTTATGCTGCTTGGACTGTGGAAGAAGACATACATACATTATTGTTGCTTCCATAGAAATAAAAGGAGGCATAAAATAGCAATCAAAAGAGAAATTACCTAATTGAATTTTTTGGAATTCTTTTCTACACATACTTACAGGGAACTAGATTTAACTCATAATTTTTCCCTCCTTTCTGAAGGATTCAGCCCTTTAGAATTTGTCAGAATGAACTTGCCCCCTGCCTGAATTAGAGAGATTCTCTATTTAGCCAGTGAAATCTACCTTACTCTGTTGTTGCTCTTCTAAACCAGTGTCTGTTCTCTAAAGCATATTTTAGGTATAATTAAAGATTAACATTCATTCAGTACTTTCGTGTTCAGTATTTTGTATATTGCAATGTCTTGAATTTGTGAAACATCCCAGTAGACAGTTCCTGGGAACTAGAATTGGCTTTTCAGTACTGTTAGTTATCATTGTTTCCATTTTAAGAAGGCCCAAATCATGCCTTTAGTAATGTATTTTTGAATTTTTCCAGGAATAAAATGAGAGGTTTGCTAATCTGTAATTTATTTTCTTTCCTCATTTCAGAATTGTACCACATTTTCCCATCTTCACTTATATGGAACCTTTGATTATACATGATTTTTACTTTTTAAATGTTATTGCTTTACTATGTTTTAAAATAACCTTTACTTCCAAATAGATTCCCCTTCCTTCTGATTCCATTATCTAGCAAACTATCTATGGTAATAAATAATAAAAAAGGAAAACAAAAAGTTCAGGAAAACTTAGTCTTAGTATAAACAACATTCTATATGCTCCATCTCCTGCAAATAAGGGGGTTGAAATTATATTTTCTCAACTAATCTCTACAACCAAGCTTGGTCATAATTATGCATTATTGATTTTTTAAAAAAATTTTGTTGTTATTGTTATAGTTAACATATATTTTCAATTCATAATGACTTTTTAAAAAGGTCATTAACAGTTCTTTAAGTAATGGCATCTTAGTTCTTTCAGTAATGCCTGATATTGGTCTGATAAAAATTTTATGAGGAAGAAAATGTTTAAGATTGACTTTCTTATTACTATCAGTTTGAATTGAATATTAAGTCATTGAATTTTTTTTTGAGAGGGCTGAAACTGGAGCAAAATGACTAGGTGTGTGTGTGTGTGTGTTTGTGTGTGTGTGTGTGTTTATACACATACTAAAATAATGATATACTATTGATAAGAAGCATGTATCAATAGTAATGATATACTATTGATAAGCTGTTTTTAGAGTTTCAGAGAGAACATCTTCAGACTTTGAGAATGGAAGGGAATGTTTTCCTTTAAAGTTTATAAAAATAATTCAATTTTTGGTCATTTATTAAATTTATTATGTATTTATCAGTGTTTGATTCAAAATGGTAGCATATTATTGTGTTTTCTCAATTTTTGTTCTGTTTTCACTAAAATATGTCTTCCAGAATCAGTGGTATTCAAAAAACATTCAGAAAGAAAAGTGAAACTGTGGAGGCACTAAGAAGTATGTAATTTTCTCATTTAACTTACATTGAATTTAAGAACAAATAGTTTAAAAGGTATTATTAATATTTTTAAAATAAAATTTTAATGATGCCTTTAGTTTTTATATCATGATCATTTCTGAAAGTGTTAAACCCTCCTTTGTAGCAATGTCCAGTTATTGTCAGATGGTATCTATCACATTCTGCCTTTTAGTCTCTTGCCTGTTCTGAGGGAAGTAAGATATATATCATTATCTGGTTGCTAAAAACATTATTTTTTTAATATTGCTCAGGGATTGGCTTCTTTTTAGTGATCTTTTAACTTATGGTGTTGTAATTGTTGTGCATATTGTTCTTCTGGTTTTGCCTTATTACTTTATACATCAGATCATTATCACTATTATGATAGCACTTTTATAGGGCTGTAATGTTAGCAAAGGGCTTTCCAAATATTATCTGACTTTATTCTTATAACAACTCTAGGAGGTAAGTACTATCCCCATTTTACAGTTGAGGAAACTGAAGCAGATAGCAGGTAAGTGGTTTGCCTAGTGATTTATATTTAATACGTGACAAACTGGATTTCAACTTAGATCTTTCTAACTGAAGGTCCAGGGCTCTGGACCTTTCACTTGTCTCAAGTTTCTTTCAGTTCCTCTTAATTGTGATTTCTTATTGCATAAGAATATGGTTGTATTCATACCACAGTTTAGTCACCCATTAATCAGTAGGCACCCACTTTGTTTCAAGTATTTTTGTTGGCATATAAAAGTACTCCTCTAAATATATTGGATAATAAATATTTAAGTCTTTATTGGATATTTATTTATTTATTTAACCTCTTTCTGTAGGATCACTGAATTGAAGGGAGTGAACAGTTTAGTCTTTTTTCTTTCATCATTCCAAAATGATGTTAGACTGATTCATAGTTCCATTGGTTATTGTGTAGGATCACTGGATTGAAGGGAGTGAACAGTTTAGTCTTTTTTTTTTTTTTCTTTCATCATTCCAAAATGATGTGTTAGACTGATTCGCAGTTCCATTGGTTATTGTGTCAAATCATGTAGTTTTAATAATCTCAATATTAATTTTCTGTTTTTGAACTGGAGTAAATGCTTTTTAGGTTTTGGACCTTCTGTCCCTGATGCTTTTTGGGCCTCTGCATTCAGAAAATTTCCACAAAATCACATATTGTGCTAACTATTTTGGGTTTAATTTAAGATTAAATGAAATTCAGGCTGTTTATCTCTTAATTCTCTATCCCTCTTCTTCTGCAGTACAATATAAATGGTTTGACATACCAATTCATATCCAGAAGAAATGTTATCTCCCTAGTAGTTTTTATAACTTTGTAATATATATTGAAGTATAACAAATAAAGCTTAAGAGTAATAGAAACTCTTCAGTTCTCATTGTAATTCTCACTTATTTAGAATATTATTATTTATTTTGCTTCAAAATATGGTGACAGATTTAAAATTTTTTTTTGTTTTGTCATAGTTACTAAATGATGCTTTACTGTTGTAAACCCTTTAATCACTATTAATTTTTTTCATCTGTACAATTTCTGTGTTCATAGTTTTTTCCTTCTTTAATTAGATTTATCATTTGACATATATGAGGGTCAGATTACAGCATTACTTGGCCATAGTGGAACAGGAAAAAGCACATTAATGAACATTCTTTGTGGACTTTGCCCACCTTCAGATGGTAAGAGTTTATAACTTCTGTCTTTAAATATTTCACATTGATGGTTTGTTATTTTGTAAAGATATAATAGTTTTATACTAGTGGTCTTCAAAGTTTTTCATAGTGCACTGTTACCATTAATTTTTCTTTTCCTAGGGGAATAATACTAGAGATGAGGAAAGAGACATGTTTTTTTTTTTTTTTTCAGTGACATTTGTACATATGCTGCTAAGAATCTCCTTTTGGAGTCACATCACTACCTCTCTGAAGGGGGAAAGTTAGAATGTGACAGTAGCAGAAGGAGGGAGAATGAGTGATTTGAGCTGCAGTTGGTGAAGGATAGGTATTATGGTGTTTGAGACAAGCCCCATGATTGACAGTTGCTAGAATAGGATGTTAATTAACTTTCTAGCCTTTCCTTGGTTAATCTCACAGTTCTTAATTCCAGTGAACATTTTGTAAGTCCTTTTTGAGAACAAGATCCCCAGGAAAATAAGCCCTACCTTGGAAGACAATTGGTATGCTCTATTGTTATTTGATTTGAACTTATAAAAAACAATCCACATTGTTATTGATTTTATGCAACATTTTCCTCTTTTAAGCACATCAAGTGTTTTTAAAATTGATTTTGTTTTGGTCTCCCCAAACTCCTCCCCATCCTGTCCCTCCCAGCCAGTATGAAGTAGCAATAGCAGGAAGATTTTAAAGGGGAACCCAGAAATCATATGCAAACAGTCCTAAAGATCAGAGAAGTATAATTTCTAAATTGTATCACACATTGGATAATATGTGCTGAATTAGGGGAAGCCATCTAAGCTTTGCTGTCAGGGATTTGGGGTTCTATTATATGTAAATCTCAGATATAATCTAGAAAACCTGCAGTACCAAATGATACTGATATTTTGAGTTGATATGAATGTGTTAACTTTAAAGTTTTACCAAAAATTTTGAGATAATTTATATATGTTAATTAATTAACCCCAACGTAGCACAAAGTCTGTTCTACAAAAAAATCCTATAAAATGAGACTTCAAACTTTCCTCCTCCCCATTCCACTTTCAAACACTCTTACATCTTCATCTGGGTCCAGGCTGCTGAATACTCCTGACTCTGATTCATGCTTATGTAAGTGATCATCTGTGCCTCTCCTGCTCTCCACACTTGCAGCCTTCCTTCACCATCCTATCTCTCATTCCTACATTGTCTGTTTTTTGCTGCTTATCTCTGTACTTTCTGTGCCATTTGCCCTGACATTCTCAGTGTCTCATCAAAGTTCCCACTGCCATTGTGGCCTTTCTTGGTGAATACTCAAAGAACTGGACATTCCTGTCCTATTTCATAATTTTATAAATTAAGTATCAATTCATAGTAGTTTGGATAATGCTAATCAGGACACTAAAAGTGAAAACTAAAAAACTCCTTAAATCTTATGAAACATCAATATGATTCAGATTAAATTTTGTATCTTGTTATAAATAAAATTCTAAACTCAAAAAGGATGTAGTAAATGAACAATCTCAGGATGAGTTGAAGCAATTTAAATTTTTAATAAGCACCTGCAGAAGAAAGTGTAAAAACTGTGAGTTTACATCCTGATACAGAAAGGAATTTATACTCTAAACTTAGCCCTACTTCTCTCTTCAGAGTTCTGGTTTACAGTCTTCCTCACCAATCCCATATATGTTGTTGCTACACATGCTTCCTCTTCCTGGTCATACATCCCGTGCTCCAAAATGGTCATTATCTCTGCCCTTGAAGTGTGTCATACTATGCAGTGAGACTATTAAGCAAGTACAAAAACCTTCTCCCCATCACTGACCCTAGCAGGTTTAAGCCACTTTCTAGCCTAGCCCTGTTTAAAACTTTGTGGTTAGGGCTAGTTCTTTCTTCTGAAAGCTGATTGATCAGTAGTACTTGAAATTTGCAACATATGTGGAAACCTAACTGAGTATTTCTCACATTCTCTTAGATGTTATCAGTCATTATATGTGATATATATTTTTAAGTCAGTATTTTCATCAGTTTTAGATCAAGATTAAATGAAACTCAGAAAATTATACACTTAAGGAAATATTTCTAAGCTTCCAAGGTATATGACACAAGTAGAGAGGATAGGCCAAGATTTCACTAAGATTTCACATTTGAAGAATGTTCTTTGGGACTATTACCTATAAAATGATAATTCTAAATTTGTCTTGTAAACTAAAAGAATTACTGAAAGATAATGTGGTCTGGTAGGTAGGATGCTGGACTCAGAGTCAGGAGGGCTTAGGTTCAAACGTCACTCTGACACTTATTACCATGTCCTTTTAACTTCTCTGAGCCTCAGTCTATAAAATGGAAATAATGATGCCTGCAGTCTGTGTTTCGAGGCTCAGATTAGATGATTTACACAAGAGTTCTTTGTAAATGTTCAAGTGCTTTATAAATGTCAGTTATATAAAACAATATAATAGTTTACTTTGAAAAGTAAAACTTTCACATTTTATTATCTGGTATTTTTATTTATAAAAAGTTACTTTAATTTTCAGTTGTTTTATTTTATTCTTACCCCTCAATTTAGAATAATTAAAGAATTCAAAGTACAAATGAAAAGGTATGCACTAATATTTTTGATAGAAATTGAAACTGATGAGTACCATTTAAAAATAGATCTGTATCATTAATCACTTAATAGCTATAACAGGAATATAGTTCTGTCTTATTAAGAATAAAGGTTTTAGGTTTAAAATAATTTTTATTCCTATGCTTTTAGGGCTTGCATCTATTTATGGACATAGAGTCTCAGAAATTGATGAAATGTTTGAAGCAAGAAAAATGATTGGAATTTGCCCGCAGTTAGATATAAATTTTGATGTACTGACAGTGGAAGAGAATTTGTCAATTTTGGCTTCTATCAAAGGGATTCCAGCCAACAGTGTAATTCAAGAGGTGTGTTACTCAAATAGAAAATCATACCTTTACTTCGCATACATTATTAAATAGTGATAACAAGCCTGTACCCCTGAAGACAAAGTACCTCATGCCAATTAAGGAGGTTATATCAGTTTAAAAACAAACAAATAGATAGTGTAGAATACTAGGATAAACTTTGGCAAATTTTTGTTCATACCACGTTTAAAAACTGCTATTCATAATGTGGAAAATATTATTCTATCACAGTACTGAGTGTACTTAATCTGTTTAAAATTTTTTTTTTTTGGTAAATATGTGTCAAAAAATAATCCTCCTATCTTCAAAGCAGTATTTATAATTAAGCAAATTGTTTTCACTCTATCCACGTATACACATACATACATATGTATACATATACACAAATATGTATAGTAGGGAAAAATACACTTATTTTGTCTGCATTAACAATTTTTCTCTTTTATTGGCCATCTTTTGTCCCCATTGAATAATAACATAAAAGGAAAAAAACATCCTTTATCATAAACATACATAGTCCAGCAAAATAAATTTTTATATTGATCTTGCCCCAAAGGGTATGTGTCCTTTTGCATCTTAAATTCATCTTACTAAAGGGGGTCATATTTTATCTTTAGATTTCTGGACACAAGTGGTTTATCATTTAATTGATCAGTGTTATTTTTTTTTTTTCTATAATGCTTATTATCATTGTATAAATTGTTCTCACAGTTCTATTTATTTTGTTTTGTATGAGTTCATAGTGGTCTTTCCCAGTTCCTCTGAAACTGTCCATTTCATAGTTTTCTTATGGAACAATGACATAATTTCTCCCTGTTTCTTATGAAGGTACAGAAAGTTTTGCTAGATTTGGATATGCAAGCCATCAAAGATAACCAAGCAAAAAAATTAAGTGGAGGTCAGAAACGAAAACTATCACTGGGTATTGCTGTTCTTGGAGATCCCAAGGTAAATATTTTAAAATATTAAGGTATTTTAATTGTATCCATAGGACAACTACAACATATTCTACAAATTGGAAAATAGAAAAGTCATATAGAGGCACTTGAGATACTTAGTATTTCTGTTGAACAATACTCAGCCTGTTGAGAAAGCCAAATCAGTTATGCCAAGTTATTTAACTTATACTTGCTGTTTGATTACCAGATAAAGTAATTCCCTGAGAAATGACGTTTGCCAAGACATTTATATTATATAACCAAAATGAATCTTAAACAGAAAACCATTAGCATTAAGCAATTCACATTAGTCCTGAGCTTTATAATTTACACAAAGCCCAAAGAGATTTGATTACTCACTATGGTGTCTCCAACTCTTAGCTAAATGCAATTAGAATAATTTTTTCTCACATTTTACTATAATTTTTTGTTGTCTTATTTGTCCTTTTAAGCTAAAATTAATCAGTATTCACTAATCAATAAATCTGAATAAGTGCAACTGAAATGCTATAATGAGGCTTATTTTGTATTAGGCTAGTGGTTAATTTTCACATTGATTTCTTAGAAATGATTATTTATGCATTACCTCTACTTCATCATTGAGGCAGTGCCCATAATAATGAGGCCATAGATCTCTGAAAGTATTGAAGTATCTTTTCTGTCTTCTTATACCTTGTATCACTTCCTTCCTCCATGTTTTTTCAGTATGGTGCTCTTTGTTGTTTCTTAAACAAGACATTCCATTTCTCAAGTAGGCATTTTCACTAACTCTCTCCCACGTCTGAAATGTTCTCCCTCCTCATCTCTATTTCCTGATTTCCTTCAAGTTCCAGTTAAAATCTTACATTGTACAGCAAACATTTCCTAATTCCTCTTGAGTCTAATGCCTTTCCTTTTGTTGATTGTTTTCAGTCCATCTTGGATGTAGTTTGTTTGTACCAAGTTACAGTGAGACATAGGCACTCTTCTACTTTGAAACTGATTGAATTCAGTACTGGGTGCATTTCAGGGAGAAAAAAATGTTTCAGCACTCAACTTTTGCTTGTCCCTTGTTGAACTTAGGTTATTGTCTTACTTGAGCAGGAAGGATGTAAGTTTGGCTAGATATACTGCCCAACCTCTGATGCCACTGCTGCCCCTCTTCCCCAATAAAGGTGGTGGTGAATAGGACTGGTAAGATTGGAGCCCACAATGCTGAGATTGTGGGTGTTGAGATCAGGTATTGCAGTTCCTGTTGGATGATGTGGATGCAACATATAGTTTCCTGCCTCCCAAAATAATAATACTGGATGGGGCGTTGTTGTGTTCGGCAGGGGGAGAAGCAGAAGAGCAATGGCAGTGGTGTCAGTGGTGAGGGTCAGGACTCCTGGGCAGCAAAAGGGATGGGACCATAGCTTCTGCCTTCACATCCCTCCCCTTTCTACCCAGGAAGCTTGAATAGTGTGGAATGGGGCTATAGGTTGAGGTTCCTCTTACAGTTGTGTCAAAAAGAGAGGATCCTGGCAGGGCTGGGCAGGGATGGCTTGTTTATCCAAAGGTGGAAGCCTCACTTACCCCTTTGGGGAATTAGGTGGGGAGGAATAGTTGGAGAATGCAGACATATACCAAATTTGTTTGGTACTTGTCATTTTCAGCATTCATTGTGCCTTCTGGAACCAATTAATAGTGATTACTGAGGTATCATTGTATTTGCTTTTCATTGGACTGTGAGCTCTCTTTGAGAGTGGGGACTATCTTTTACCTTTCTTTGTATCCCTAGCATTTATGGCATACTACTTGGCACATGAAAGGCCACATACTTTATTTACTGGCTGACTGCTATTTCATATCTTTTTTTTTTTTTTTTTTCCTGAGGCAATTGGGGTTAAGTGACTCGCCCAGGATCACACAGCTAGGAATTGTTAAGTGTCTGAGTCCAGATTTGAACTCAGGTCCTCCTGACTTCAGGGCTGGAACTCTATCCACTGAGCCACCTAACTGCTCCTGCTATTTCATATCAATAGAAAGAAAACATTTTATTCTACTGGTCTTGAACTACAGACAAACTTCCTTATATTCATCACATTTTGAAAAGTTTTGTATCAGTCAATAAAGGAACATTTATAAAGTGCCTGCTATGTACCAGGCACTGTGCTAAGTGTTAGGGATACAAAAAGAGGTGAAAGATGGCCCCTCCCCTCAAGAAGTTTATAATCTCTTGAGGGATAATAAGGAATAATTTAAAGTGGGAAAGTACTGGAATTAAGGATTAGGGAAGTCTTCTTGTAGAAGGTTTTGAAGCAATATATGAATCATAAAATAATTGTTGAAGCTTTATCTTTTTCTTGCAGTATATGACAATAAGAAGAGAACAAGGGATGTCATCATCTCTGTTGGGAACCATGTTGCTTTAACTGTTAAAGAATAGAAGTTCCATTTACAGCCCCATTCAAGTTTAGAGGTTCATTCTGTCATTGAAATTTTTTGCTCTAGAATCTATGTGTTTTGCTCTGAGTCATTGGGGATGGGGGAGAACTGGGACTTGAGGTAAAAATGTCTTTGCTTGACTGGTGAGGATGGATATCTTAGCTCTTAGTAGAGGGAATAAGTTTGGATGCTGCTCCCTAATATTGAGATCCATTGCCTGAGAGTATGCAGCTACTCTGCCTTGAATCATTGTAAATAATGCATTATTCAGTTCTTTCATACCACTGAATGGATTGGATTTCAAAACTTGAACCTATTGCCATCTGTGGAGTTAACTATTTTGCCTAGCTTTGCCAAAACAAATGAGAAAAACATCCCCTTAGCCATTCATGACTACTGAATGGTCCAGACCTCCAGACCTCTTATTTCTTGGTGAGCACAACATTCAGACACTAGGCCTCTTACTTCTAGGACCTAGTGTAGAAATTGAGTTTTAATATATAAGGCTAGGTGAAGAACAAATTATATTTCACATGTAGGATTTTTCTAATTATACATTGTTTAGAAGATAATCCATAAGTGTTTATCCTATTTTCCTTCTCCTAAATTTTATTATTTCAAATATACAATTCTCTTGCCCTCCTCCCATCCATTGTACTCTCCATCTGTGTTCCCTTAACCTTATCTTTTGCAGAGCATATTCTCCTTTGGTGGAGCTTCTTTTCTTTTCTTTCCTACTTTCCAGAGCTCCAAATTATGTTAAAACATACTTCCATTCATCTTAGACATTTCTCTCAAATATTTCTTCTATCTTTTCTGCGCCTATGGAAATCACTCTAGGATCTCCCTCAGAATAATACTGGATCTCAGGGTATCTTCTTCAGGTTTGAGTATACTTTCTTTTATCCCCCTCAATATCTGGGAGAAGCAAGTGTGGGCATTCTGTACTTTTTGCTTTTTGCTTCCTTCTGTAGCATCCATCTGTAGTACCCTATCCAAATCTATCAGGCACCAACTGACTTATTTTTGTATAGGAAATACACATATACATCTGTAGAGACATGGAAAGAGAGACTGAGACTAAAGATTTAGGTAGAAAAATATAGCATATTCTACATTTTGGAAATATCACTTAAATTTTTTCAGTAGCATTTTATTTTCCAAATAATTCATTTTTGTAAGACTTTGTGTTCCAAATTTTTCTCCCTTCCTTACCTCTCTCCTCCCCAAGACAGCAAATAATATGTAAGTTAAATATGTTATGTTCAATTCTTTTAATCATATTTCCATATTTGTTATGTTGTACAAGAAAAATCAGACCAAAAATGGAAAAACCATGAGAAAGAAAAATAAACAAACAAAAAAGTGAAAATACTGTGCTTCAATCCATATTCAGTCTCCATAGTTCTTTCTCTGGATATGGATGACCTTTTCCATTCCAAGTCTATTAGAATTGCCTTGAAGCACTGTATTGTTGAAAAGCTCCAAGTCCATCACAATTGACCATTAGATAATCTTGTTGCCATATAGAATGTTCTCCTGGTTCTGCTCATTTCACTCAGTATCAGTTTATGTAAGTCTTTCCAGGCTTTCTTGAAATTAGTCTGCTCATCATTTCTTATAGAACAGTGATATCCATTATACTTTATATCATAACTTACATACCATGTATTATAACTTGGGAATGTCATTTTGGAACCTATATAGAGAATGCATTGGAAAAAGAAGAGACTGGAAACAGAAACTAAATAAAAGACTTTTATTACAGAGCAGGCTAGAGGTAATTAAGGAATGAACTAAAAGTGGAAGCTGTGTAAATAAAGAGAAAGGGCATAGCTGTGAGAGAGATTGTAGAGATAGAATAAAAAAAATGTGACATGATTAGATGGGGATGAAGGATGAGAAGGAGCAATCAAGATTGACTGCAATATAACAAATCAGGATGAATATAGAGGGATAGTGGAAATAGAGAAGTTTAGAAGTGGAATGAATTTTGATGGAATTATGAGTTCTCTTATGTATGTTCTTAGTATTTTTGATATTTTGGAACATTAATATATGGAGATTAGTTAAACAATAAGAGTTTAGCATTTCCTTAATATATGCCAGACATTAAGTCTTAGGGTACAAACATAAAGGATGAAATAATGTGAAGAACTTTAGAGAAGGAATTTATATTTGAATGGGAGAGACAAAAACATATAAAAGTATATATATATATATATATATATATATATATATATATATAACATAAAGTCAGGAAAAGTATTGAGCAGAAGGTGGTGCTTGAACTGCATCTTAAAGGAAGGAAGAGAGTCTGAGATAAAGGAGGGAAAGAGTGTCCTAGACATATAGTATGACTGTGGAAAGGTTTGGAAACTGGAGATGAGTGTCCTATGTTTGAAATAGAATGCCATTTGACTAGATGGTAGAGTATCAGAAGGGACATAATTGAAGATGAAGCTGGATTGGGGTAAGGTTCTGAATGGCTTTAAATGCTAAACAAGAGTTTAAATTTAATTATGGAAACAATAGAAAACTTTTGGCATGAATTAAGTAGAGAAAACACATGATCAGCTCTATCCTTAAGGAAAATGATATTGGCAGCAAGTATGTAGAATAGAGGAAATGGTGAGAGACGTGACAAGAGCTTCATTAGAGACTGTAGAATTAGTCAGGTGAGAGGTAATGAGGGTCTGAATTAAGCCATGTGAATGCAAAGAAGTTAGATTTGGGAGATGTAGAGGTAGATATGATAAGATTTAAACACTAATTGGATATGTAGCTTGAAGGAGAGTTGAGTCAAGGTTAATGAGATTAGAATGGGGGAACCTGGAAGAATGGCATTTTCTTCACAGAAACAATGAAGTTTGGGAAAGGATATAGATTGAAAGGAAAAGATAATGAGTTCACTTTGGGATATATTGACTTTAGAACTCTCAAAAGACAAATTAAAATATTGATACTTTTGAAGCAGAATTTGGCAGAATAGAGATGACAATTAAACCTATGGGAGATAATAGCTGATTAAATAGTGAGATTGTATTGAGAAAAAATTAGAAGGCCCAAGAAAGAGGCTTGTGGGTTACACCCATACTTAGTATGTAGAAGGAATATGATTATCTATCAATGGAAATCAGAATTTGTCTGAATAGAGATGACAATTAAACCTATGGAAGATAATAGCTGATTAAATAGAGAGATTGTATTGTGAAAAAATTAGAAGTCCCAGGAAAGAGGCTTGTGGGTTACACCCATACTTAGTGTGTGGAAGGAATATGATTATGATTATCTATCAATGGAAACTAAGAAGGAATCTCTTATTTTGAGTGAAGGATAAGGTAGTATAATTTACTGTTTCCTGGCTATTGGACCAAAAGCATAATCTATATATACCTTGAACAGAACTTCACCCGAAATCTAGGAATGAAGGTGTACCCAAGAAATATTATTAGAAATGGTATCCCATTTCACAGAGAACCCTAGTGCTTATTTATATATTAGAACTTTGAAATTCCTCTTTGTCATAGGCTCCCATTCTTCCATTTTTCTTCCTCTCTCATATAGCTGTAGACCAGAACAAACCACCCTTTGTAGATTTACTTCACAGTATTTTACTTGATGTGGTCTCTGTCTCAAGACTTACTTGATCTTTACCAAACTTGATGTCCAATCTCCTGTCCTTGGGCAAACTGTCCCGTGTGTCTAGAATACATTTCCTTCTCATTCTACATCTTAGAATCCTTTGCATCCTTCAAAATCACAATTTAGGTGACACATTTCTTGATTCCCTTAGTTGTTCATGCTTAAATGCCTCCTCAAGTAATTGTGAATTTACTTCTCCTTTTGCATGTTGTATCACCATAATGCAAGCTCCGCAAGTGTGGAGATTGTTTTTGTTTTTTCCCTGTTGACTAGCACAGGATCTTGCATGTAATAAGGACATAATAAATATGTATTGCGTTACAGATAGACTTGAATAGCCTTTGGATATCTTTGTGTTAAGCTCACTAAATAATTGTCTTGGCATGATTTGAGTTGTGATTCTAGTAAAACAGTTTGATAAATTTTTACAAGAATCAGAGATTTTTGTATTTTGTTTTCTTTTCTCTCTTATTTATCTCTTTATTTCCACTTGTTTTACACATTTTATTGCCAGAATTTAATTTTTAAAAAATTTCAGTATTAAAATATGTTCATATCCAAAATGATTGTCTCCAATCAAATTGGAGACATCTATAATCATTTTTTGTAATATATTTAGTAATTAAAAATCACAGGTAGAAAAACTAATAAAATAAAAAATCCACTTCTGCTTTGAAATTTTATTTTATAAAAGGAAGCCTTTGGATACATTCAGATATTTTGGACCCTAAATTTCTAGGTCTCTAATTATATGTTTTCCTATGAATTTTTAAATATTTTCTTTTGATACAGGTATTACTACTAGATGAACCAACTGCTGGAATGGATCCTTGCTCACGTCATATTGTTTGGAATCTCTTGAAATATAGAAAAAGCAATCGAGTGATAGTACTTAGCACTCATTTTATGGATGAAGCTGACATTCTTGCTGGTGAGATTTTTGTTTTAAAGAATAGGGGTCTGTGGATTATGGATGCTATGAAAACATGTCTTAAGTGTTTCATTAAAGTTTAAGAGTATTACCTAAGGGCATTTACTCTAGGCCAAAATTCCTAACCTGGTGTATATGGACCAAGGGATCTGTCCATAGATTTCAAGAGGTCCAGGAAAGGGACAAATACCATCTTTATTTTTACTAATCTCTCATTGACATCAAAGTATTATTCTAAAAAGGAATCTGTAAGCTTCAACAAGACTGCCAAAGAGATCTGTGACAAAAAAATTAAAAACTTTTATTCTCTGTGAGTAGGCAGTTTTTCTGCAGTACAGATTCAATAGCACAAATAAATAGATAAATGACACTAATTGAGGTGGAAATTAAAATTCCGTAATCTCTGCCACTTATTTATATCTGGGAAGTCACTAATCTATTCATCAGTGTTCTTTTTGTTAAAGTCTAATATTTTAAATATGTAATTATGAAAACAAAATAACAAGCACCAAAATATAGTTGTTATGAAAGAGGGAATTCTTCAATTGTAAATTTCTTTACAGATAGGAAAGCTGTGATATCACAAGGAATGCTGAAATGTGTTGGTTCTTCTTTGTTTCTCAAAAGTAAATGGGGAATTGGCTACCGACTAAGGTATTATTTTAAACATTTGCATTCCATTGTGTGAATTCAAAGCAATCATTTAAAATGAACTGTTTTCCTAGTTTATCATGTAATAAATATCATTATGATTTCTGGGTTTTCTTTAGCATGTACATAGACAAGCATTGCATCACAGAATCTCTTTCATCACTGGTTAAGCAGCATATACCTGGAGCTAACTTATTACAACAGAACGACCAGCAACTTGTGTATAGCTTGCCTTTTAAAGACATGGATAAATTTTCAGGTATTGATTTGTTTTTATGATTTCTTGACTGGCTAACCTTATTTGTGATATTGAGTTGAGATTGAGGACTAATACAGACAAGTTTTCTCCCTGATTATTTCTCCTTATGATATTTTGTAATTGTGCTAGTATTCTATAATTCTTTAATTTTTTCTCTGAGGAAAAGGATGCTTTCTTCTATTTTACTTTTGATAGAAAAATGTAGCAACATTCTAAGTTATCTTCCTGGTATGAATTGTGTTTACATTTCTTCTTCTTTTGTTCTATATTCTGAACTTGACAGTTTTTTAGGCCTCCTTTCAAGTAGATTTCTGAATTTGTTGTTTTCACAATAATTAAGATATCTAATAAATAATATCAAGATATTACAAGATCAGAGCTGAGAGTCTGTCTCACTGAGACTAAGAATTTTGCTGATGAAAATGATATCATAATTTCTAATTTATACTGTGGCAGAAGATTGTTTGGGAGTATGTTCTGTCTGGATGAAAGATGTCTTATTAACCTAAGTTGGGGAGAGTTGAGTGGGAGGTGTGTTTCATTTTCTAAAAAAAATTTGTTTAATGTTGTTTTATATTACTTTCATTTCCAAATAATTCCCCTCTGTCTTCTCAGTGAATCTTACTGACTTTAATGAAGAGTTTATAAAGTATAAGAAGAATGAGTATTTGAAGGAAACATGGTGCTCCGAGTTTAGTTGTAGCCCTAAGGAGTAGAAATGCACTTGATAGGGATTTTTGAGTTTCCTTCCAGCTTCAAGGTTCTGATATTAATAGTTTAATGAAAATTTAAGTATAATGGTAAAGAAGAGGATAGTGAAGTCTTTGTTTATTGTAGTTAAGCCATTTACACATACTGTTATGAAAATAAATATTACTCTACTGCATCATCCTGACATAGAGATTTGTGATTTTTTTCAAAGGCCATGGCAACTGAGGTTAGATTTTGGGAGATTCTGCCATTCTGCCATGCTTCTAATACCATCCCAGCAATAGACTCCTAATATTCTCTGAAGACTAGAGTAACAAAGAAACAAATCACCATTAGGTTGCATGCACTAGATAATTAATTCTTAAAAATAACACTTGATCTCTTGCAGCCCTTTTCAAGTTCTGTAGTAATAGTGGTAAAGTGGCAGAAAAGAGGTTAATGTTAGGTTGGGGCTAAGAATCAGACAATTTTTTTTTATATACACATAAATTTAACAGTAGATACATTAAATGTTTGATTGTCCATTGACCAAAGAGTGTATATACTATTTTAAGACTGAAATTAGAACAATATTGATAGCTTTTACAATAAATGAAGTAGAAAAGTTGTAATTAAATTGAAAGATTATGTGTAGAGTCTCCTTAGGGATGTAAATACACAAATGAACCAAATTGATTTCACATCATTTTCCAAAAAGCTGTAGGAAATATAATTTCATTAGATACTTGTTTGTCTTAAATTGAATTGCTCATGATAAACCATAAACAAAAAAGATCACGATGAAGATAGTTAACAACTTATGTATCAACATCTAATGTAGTAAATAATAGAAAACCTATAAAGAACTTTACAAGTCTTCTAATTCAAGTCAGTGTATATTTTGAAACTTGTTGACTTTGATGGAAAGAGAATAGTTTGTTGGAAAATATAGCTCAAGTTTGACAATTTAGGAGAGTCCACTGGGTTTATAGTTTACTCAGAAGTCTCATGTTTATGTATCATAAATATGTCCAGAAGAGATTTGAAAAGTGCTAGATATGATCAGCCCTGAACACCAACAGCAGAAATAATATTATTGACAACATCTTACCATGCAGGAAACTAATATTTATTAATATGAGAGATGTCAGAATGAATTTGGATATAGTTAAATTATTGAATAATGAGACTAAGGTCAATATTACCAACAAGTTAGGAGAAAAGATAGTGATGAAAAAGTATAACACACAACTGCAATAGCTTCAAGCTAACATATTTAAATGACCTATCTTTGATGAAAAATGGAAACTTTATTTTAAAAATAGAAAACCTTGATTATAACTTTCTCACTAAAATTTGTAATATAATAGCTGCTACAATAAGGAGTGTAAACAATCTCAGCCACTTGTTCTCCTTGCCAAGGAGAGAATCATGGTCCCTGAGGGTAATCCTGGGTTTACAGTGAGGTAACTACAACCCCAGTTTTTGAGGTCATGGGTTTACAAGAACCAGATCCAGTCTAGGATTAGATAACTCTTTCTCATTTGACTTGTGCCTCCTCTCTGAATTTTCTTTGGGAATGTTAGAATTTGATCTGCATCTAGATCTTTACAGAAAAGATAAAGGAAATTTAGCTTTAGCAGAGAGTTACACACCATCAAACACTGTGTAGACTTTAACTTGAAAAAAAAATAAAGCTGTAAAGACAGCTATCTGTTTCCTCTTGAATTTGCCTGCCTTCCTAGTTTTCTTTTCATATATAAAACTACCCTGGAGGAACAAATAAAAGCAGGTACTTGCTTAAGTTCTCCCCCAAACCTCCAAATACGATTAAATAATGAATCTAAACAAATTCTAGAGTAGCAAAACAGATGGAGAGAAAAAACTTTCCAGCCTAGGACAAACTGGAAGGTCAGTGGGGAAGGTTTATTGTACCAGGGTGAGAGTGGAGTACAGTCTGGTACAAGCTGCCACAGCACAGTCCCAGTCCCAGCAAACTAGGTACAGACCTCAGTGCTATTGAATCAGTGACAGCAGTAGTGGTTTCCAGACCTTTCTAAGCTCACAGATGCCAACAATAACTTAGAAGGCCAAAGGAAAGGTTTGTCATACTTGGATGAGAGTGGAACACAGGCTGTTCTAGGGTATCCCCTGCTCGTGAGATCCATTGAATTAGTAGCAACAGCTATTGAAGTTCTCAGCCCACAGATAAGGGAGTCATACAGTTGGTTAGAAGGAGATTACAGGGGTCTCTTTGCTAACAGCAAGGTAGAACTCGATTGCTTTGCTCATTCTCAGATCAGAGTCATAGTCCTGGCTGGTAATCCCAGGGTGAGAAAGAATACTAGTGCAGCAGAACTTGCAATCATAGTGGAGTGGGGACCTTCCTCACAGTTTCTGGACAAAAAAGAGTGCTGATGGTCACTCACAAACTAGAATACAGATTAAGGTAGTAGTAAAGACATCTCTCCTTAGATGTAACTGAAAAGAAGGACTCTTGCAGGTCCTTAGAAGTGTCTCTCAAAACAGCTACATAAAATCCCTGAAGCTTGGGACAGTGTACCCCCAATCCCTTTAATAAAAAGTTAAAAGTCAAGTAATAGGCTGATAAAATGAGTAAACAACAGAAAAATATTCCAACCAGAGAAAGGTTCTGTGGTGACAAAAAAGATCAAAACAAACACTAAGAAGATAACAAAGTCAAAGCTCCTACATTCAAAATCTCCATGAAAAATATCAGTTGGTCTCAGGCCATGGAAGAACTCAGAAAGAATTTTGAAAATCAAGTAAGAGATAGAGGGGAAACTGGAAAAAGAAATGAGAATGATGCAAGAAAATCAGGAAAACCAATCAACAGCTTGGTAAAGGAGATGCTCACACACAAAATATAGAAGAAAATAATACCTTAAAAAGCAGATTGGTAAAGGAAGTACAAAAAACCAGTGAGGAGAAGAATGCTTTAAAAAGCAGAATTAGCTAAATTGGGGGATAATCGCTGAAGAAAAGAACTCCAGAAAACTGGAATTGAACAAATGGAAAAGGAGGTACAGAAGTTCATCGAAGAGGGGGCAGCTAGATGGTGTAGTGGATAGAGCACCAGCCCTGAAGTCAGGAAGACCTGAGTTCAAATCTGACCTCAGACACTTAACAGTTCCTAGCTGTGTGACCTTGGGCAAGTCATTTAACCCCAATTGCCTCAGCAAAAAAGCAACAACAACAACAACAAAAAAGCTCAGTGAAGAAAATAATTCCTTAAAAATTAGAATTGAGCAAATGGAAGCTAATAGGTTTCTGCAAAGTCAAGAAACAATAAAACAACCAAAAGAATGAATAATTAGGAGACAATGTAGAGTATGTCATTGGAAAAATATCTGGATTGTAAAATAGGTCCAGGAGAGATAATTTAAAAATTGTTGAACTACCTGAAAGCCATGATCAAAAAAGAAGCTAGACATCATTTTTCGAGAAATTGTCAAGGAAAACTACATTCATGTTCTAGAACCCTAGGGTAAAATAGAAATTATAAGAATTTGCCAGTCACCTATTAAAAGAGATTCCACAATTAAAACTTCCAGGAATATTATTGCCAAATTCCAGAGCTCCCAGGTCAAGGAGAAAATATTGCAAACAGCAAGAAAGAAAGAAATAATTCAGACATAATGGAATCACAGTCAGAATAACAAAGGATTTAACAGCTTCGACATTGAAAGCTTGGAGAACCTGGAATACGATGTTCTGGAGGACAAAGGAGCTAGGATTGTAACTTAAGAATCACTATAACCCTTGAGGAGAAAAAAATAGATATTCAATGAAATAAAGATCATCCAAGCATTTTTGATGAAAATGCCAAAGCTGAATAGAAAATCTGAATTTCAAATATAAAACCATAGAATCATAAAGTAAACAGGAAAGGGAAATCATAATGTGATCAAACAGTTACTATTCATACATGAAAAAATGATAACTTGTGACTCATAAGAACTTTCTTATCATTAGGGCAATTAGAAAGGAGTATATGTAGATAGAGGGCACAGGTTTGAATTGAATGTGAAGGGATGAAAGCTTAAAAAACATAAAATTATGGGTGAGAGAGTACATTAGAATGGAATGAGGTAATTATCTCACATGACAGGGGCAAGAAAAAGCTTTTTCAATGAAGGGGGAGAGGAAAAATGTAAGGGGAAGTGAATGAACTTTACTATCATCAGAACTGACTCAAAGAGGGAATAACATTACACATGTGAGTATAAAAATTTGTTTGCCCTAGAGGAAAACAGGACAATGCTGCCCATCCTCGGGGAAAGAACTGATGATATCGGAATGGAGATTTTTTTTAACTCTGTTTTTCTTGAGAGTTTTTTTTTTTGTCTATTTTCTTTTACAATATGACTTAGGAAAATGTTTTGTATGACTATTCAGGTATAATCTATATTGAATTGCTTGTATTCTCCATGAGGGGGAGGCATAGGGAAGGAAGAAAGAAAATCTGGAACTCAGAATTTTAAAAACAAATGTAACTGGGGAAAAAATAGAATACTGAAAAAAAGTTTAAAACAAAAAGCACAGCAGCAGTGAAAGGCATGTAGTAATTGTTTTGTCAAAAACTAGTACTGTATAGGTTTAAAAAAAAAAGGGATATGAGTATGGATAGTGTATTACAGTAGAAAAAGCTTCAATTCTGAGTTGCTAAGATCAAATCCAGTTTCTGATATTAGTCCTTACATTATTATAGTTAAGTCACTTAGTCTTTTTGGGCTTCAGTTTTTTCATCTTTAAAATAAAGGGGGTAGAACCTGGAGAACAACACCTATAAAGCTGTGAGATGATTTTTCAATGTATTTATTGAATTTAAGAAGAAAGGACCATCCATTCTTAGATGAAGGATGGCTAACTTGATCAAGAGGAGCCTAGATTCATCATTGTCAGCAAAGAGTAAAAAACAAAACTTCTTTCTCCTTTTTAAATACTTAATTCATTTAATGATTTGAAAAATGTTTGTTTTATTGATTTGCATATTAATTTTTTCCTTTTAATCATATCAGTAATGAAATTTGCAATTGTTACAAAACCCCATAAAATAAAATTACTTTGGATCTCTTTTCCCTTTCCCATGCAGATATTTGGAATTGCTAAGAGTGGTCCTCGTGTACCTCTTCATGCTTTAGTCTTATAACACTACTCTGGGTAGAACCTTGGCTCCCAAAGGAGAAGTAAATTCAGGTAGCTAAAAGTCAAGCAACCTTCCCTTTCAGTGAACCACTACTTCATCTAAATAACACTTCACCAAGCACTATAATCTTCCAGATATAATGGTTTTAGGCTAGGTAGATTGATACTCTCTTAAAAAGGAAAGCATTTGGAGTTGTTGCTAAACAAACCATCATCTGTGAACCTTACTTCCCAGGAACCTATGTTAATTCTCTAAATTGGGTTTTTAAAAGGGAAAGCAGAGATGGGAGGGAGATATTTTTATAGAAGTATTTTGTACCCAGATGTAAGCTCTTTATTCCCTGCAGGGAAATCCTTTACTCCTAGAAGGTGTTTACTAGGAAGCAGAGGCTAAAGAGAGGGGTAATGGTATAATAGTTTTGTTTTGTTTTTTTAATTTTTTTAATTTTTCAAAATACATGCACAGATAGTTTTCAACATTCACCTTGCAAAATCTGGTCTTCCAAATTTTCTTCCTTCCTTCTCCCCTCCTGCCTCCTCAAGACAGCAGGTTATCCAATATAGGTTAAGTATGTGCAGTTCTTCTAAACATATTCTTGATGTGCAAGAAAAATAAAATCAAAAGTGAAAAAAATGAGAAAGAAAAGAACCAAATTATCCATTTTCCATTTCATAATGTTTTCTAGTTCTTCTTTGGAAGTTCTATTTTCCATAGATCTGAGAGTTATACTATCCCTTGTTCTCCTTATTTGTTTATGGTATCATCCTTTATGTCTAAATCAGGAACCTATTTCGACCTTATCTTGGTATAGGTTGTTAGGTATTGTTAAATGCCTAGTTTCTGCCATATACTAATTTCCAATTCTCCCAGAAATTTTTGTCAAGTAGTGAGTTTTTATCCCAGAAGCTGGGGTCTGAGTCCCAGCCCTGATGTCAGGAGGACCTGAGTTCAAATGTGATCTCAGACACTTAACACTTCCTAGCTGTGTGATCCTAGGCAAATCACTTAACCCTAATTGCATCAGCAAAAAAAAAAAAAAAAAAAAGAAGAAGTAGCAGCAGCAGGATCTTTGGATTTATCCAATGCTATATTACTCTGGTCATTGACTATTGTGTTTTGTGAACCTAACCTATTCCACTGATCCAGTATTTCTTATCCAGTACCAAATGGTTTTGATGACCGCTGCTTTATAGTTTTAGGTTTGGTACAGCTAGGCTTCGTTTGCATATTTTTTCATTAATTCCCTTGAAATTCTTGACCTTTTATTTTTTCATATGAATTTTATTATTATTTTTTCTTGCTATAAAGTAATTTCTTTGTAGTTTTATTGGTAAACACTCAGTAAGTAGATTAATTTAGATAGAATTGTCATTTTTATTATATTAGCTCAGCCTACCCATGAGCATTTGATATTCTTCCAATTATTTAGATCTAACTTTATTTGTGTGAGAAGTGCTTTGGATGGAATAGTTTTGAAAGTGTTAATGAGTACCAATAGAAGAGTTCCTTTATTAAAAAAAAAAATTGAAGCAAGATATGGAGCCACAATGAAGAGCCAACTATTGGTTTTGCCCTTTTGTGGTGTAATATTTTCTGGACTACACAGTTTAGAGGAAAGGGGTCATGTTAACTTTCTAGTGATCTTGAGTTTTTTCCCCATCAGTGGGAGACTACAGTAGCACTGTAAATCTAGAGGATTATGTAGTTTGGTTCAATAAATGAGGCTCTTTGGAGGGTATAATTGAACTCCCTAGAAACCCTGAGTACTTTTTCTTCTTGAAGAGGAAAAGGAGAGACTGAGAGGATGCTACCCTAGAACTCCAGATTTAGTTTAGTTTTCATCTTTTGCTTCATTCTTTCCATCTACTTTGGAAGAATTTTGGCCTAGACATTCTTTTTCTAAAGTTTTACTGATACTTATGGAATTACTCTTCTGGGTTTACTACTTCATATTATTGTATTAAGTTTAATTTAGTTTACTCATTTCTCCAGTTTTAGTTTCTTAATTGGAACAGAGTTAGATTGTGCCCTCTCCCATAGTCCCTTGAATGGGATGCTAGGTTCCAGTTTTATCCTCTCTATAATCTGGATGCTACTGTTGCTGACTTGAAGCAATTCAAGATGGAGTTAACTGCCTTCTGGGACCTTTCTCCATCATATATTTAACCCCTAGTCTAGAGCAAGGGACAAGACCCCTGCTAGGACCAGACTCTATTCTTTGCCTCATTCCCTGGTTTTTGCCTCTCTAGCCAAAAGCTCCCTGACTTTGCTTCCATCTCCCTGAACTAAATCACCAACTATATGTTGGCAACCTCTTACTGCTGTCACAACTGGATATCAGAGATAGTGCCTGCCAGATAGCCATGGCATGGACAGCATCTCTGTTCCATTTACATTTTCTTACTTAGCTACCTATAAGATACTGACTTCACTTTGTTTGGGATTAAGATATCCTTGACTTCAAGATTTTTTTTTTCTTGTTTGTCTTTTTTTTTTTATTAAAAGCTTTTTATTTACAAAACATTGACCTTTGCAAAACTTTTTTTTGTTGTTGTTCCAAGCTTTACCCCTCCTTCCCCCACCCCCACCCCCACCCCTAGATGACAGGTAATCTAATACATGCTAAATATGTTAAATTATATGACAGATCCAATATATGTATACATATCTATACAGTTATCTTACTGCACAAGAAACATCAGATCTAGAAAGAGGGAAAAAAAAAAAACAACCTAAGAAGGAAAACAAAATGCAGGGAAATATTCACAGAAAGTGTTAAAATGCTGTGTTGTGTTTCACACTCAGTTCCCTCAGGCCTCTCTCTGGATGCATATGACTGTCTTCATCACTGAACAATAGGAACTGGTTTGAATCACATCATTGTTGAAGAGAACTATGTCCATCAGAATTGATCATCGTATAGTCTTGTTGCTGTGTATAATGTTCTCCTGGTTCTGGTGATTTCACTCAGCATCAGTTCATGCAAGTCTCTCCAGGCCTCTCTGAAATCATCCTGCTTGTTGTTTCTTACAGAATAGTAATATCCTGTAACATTCATATACCATAATTTATTCAGCCATTCTCCAATTGATGGGCATCTTTTCAATTTCCAGTTTCTTGCCACTACAAAAAGGGCTGCCACAAACATTCTTGCACATGTGGGTCCCTTTCCCTCCTTTAAAATCTCTTTGGGATACAGGCCTAGTAGAAACACTGCTGGTTCAAATGGTATGCACAGTTTGCTAACTTTTTGAGCATAGTTCCAGATTGCTCTCCAGAATGGTTGGATCTGTTCACACTTCCACCAACAATGTATCAGGGTCCCAGTTTTCCCACATCCCCTCCAACATTCGTCATTATCTTTTCCTGTCATCTTAGCCAATCTGACAGATGTGTTGTGGTATCTCAGAGTTGTCTTAATTTGCATTTCTCTGATCAATAGTGATTAGGAGCACCTTTTCATGTGACTAGAAACAGTTTCAATTTCTTCATCTGAAAATTGTCTGTTCATATCTTTTGACCATTTATCAATTGAAGAATGGTTTGAATTCTTATATATTTGAGTCAATTCTCTATATATTTTAGAAATGAGGCCTTTATCAGAACCTTTAAATGTAAAAATATTTTCCCAGTTTATTGCTTCCCTTCTAATCTTGTCTGCATTCACTTTGTTTGTACACAAACTTTTTAACTTGATAATAGTCAAATTTATCTATTTTGTGATTAATGATGATCTCTAGTTCTTCTTTGGTCACAAATTCCTTCCCCCTCCATAGGTCTGAGAGGTAAACCATCCTACATTGTTCTAATTTGTTTATAATATCATTCTTTATGTCTAGATCATGAATCCATTTCGACCTTATCTTGGTATATGGTGTTAGGTGTGGGTCAATGCCCAGTTTCTTCCATACTAGTTTCCAATTTTCCCAGCAGTTTTTGTCGAATAATGAGTTTTTATCCCCAAAACTGGGGTCTTTGGGTTTATCAAACACTAGATTACTATTGTCATTGAGTATTTTATCCTGTGAACCTAATCTATTCCACTGATCCACTACTCTGTTTTTTAGCCAGTACCAAATGGTTTTGATGACCACTGCTTTATAATGTAGTTTTAGATCTGGTACAGCTAGGCCACCCTCATCAAGATGTTTTTTGCTGGAGCTCACATTAGCTTCAGGCTCCCTGCTTGTACTTTTGACCAGAGTTTCCTTAGGCTTACAACCATCTTCTTTTGACCTTCTAGACTAGGTAGAAGAGTTTATTTTGAATTAAGATCAGTTGCCCTTTTGAATATTTCCTGGTATGTTTCTAAGAGGAATCAACTTTAGCTAGAACCTTTCACATCACTGTAATTTTCAGAAGCTTGAAATACTCAAAAGAACTATATTAATCCTTGGAGGAAGTGGAAGCCTACTGGAGACAGGAACAGTGTCTTAAATGTTTATGAGCTTGAATGTACAAGCCTTTGTTTTGTGTTTTATGTCGTGTGATATAAAATAGTTTCTTTGTTTGATATCTTTTAGAATTGATTGCTTGTATCAGAGTTGCTTTTTTCTTTTTTGAGGCCTAAGCACAACATAAACCATAAATGAATGTTTCCAAGTGGAAAAGTCAGCCAAATTCTCATGTTCCCAGGAGAAATACTGGATGAGAAATTAATAAAAAAAGAAATTACATCATGAACTCACATGAATAAAACGAGTACTTATGACTGTAATTTTAATTCTGGTTAATAGTTCTGGCAATCCTTTGTATAACATTGCAAAGAAACTTGGTAAATTATAAATTGTATAGCTTTGAAAACAATGAGAAAAGGACTAGAAGTAAAAAGAGGTCTGGAAAATGCTTAGTGTCAGATTCAACTGAACCACATTATCCTAATCATTGATAGATAAAAATGACAAGAGAATAGCCAGTTGGAAAATGTAACAAATTTTTTAGTCATCAGTCATCAGTGATAAAGAGTCAGCACATTTGGACCATAACATTTCAGTGCCCAATAAGAAATTGGAATGATACCTAAGAAGACAGAAATCAGGGAAATGATTCATAAGACTAAGTATATACAGAAGAAATTTGAGACTACAGTTTGTTAAATCATTTTGAAAGCATTACAGGCTTGTCTTACAGTTCAAGGAGGAAAGGATGGATGCCCAAGGAACAGGAAAAACAATCATAAGCAAAAGTAACATAGGCTGTTATACATGTAAAGGAAGTGGTTGATGCTGATATAGATAGTTTTCCTCAATACTGATACGTCTACATCTTTCCCTAAAAGAGGAAAGGTGGGTGGATGAGTTGACTATATTCCTTTTAGGGAAATAGTGTGGGATAGCTATTCAGTGAAATCTCAGTACCATGTGTGGTATTCCTGAGGTACATTGATAGCCTTAAGCCTCTTGTGTGTATATGCTTGCCTGCTTTCTTGTACCTACCAGTCTACCAATAATTATCTGGGTACCTTTACTCTCTTGGATTGCTCTAGAATATAAAATGTAAAACTCCTTTATGTGATATTTTATAAATTTATCAAAATTGACTTATGCTTCCAGTTTCCCTTAATTATTCTCATCTCTAAGCTAACTTTTTTATGATGGAAAGGAAGATACACTGGTCTCATAAATTGAATGCTTTTATTGAATGAAATCAGAGTTTCAAAATACAATAATGCGGCTCATGGAATGCTCATTGTTCTGGTAAAGAGCTGAAAAAGTCCTATTTCTCAATCTTGTTTTGGCTATTCCTGGCAAATTCAAAGGGTCTTTCAGGAGCATACTATTGATGATGAAAGGTGAAAAGTTGTCTTGTAGCATCCACCCTGGTTTAATAACCCAGCCATCAAAACATTCACTATCTTAGTATTCTTCTAGCAGTAGTTACTATGGAGTTTTCCTTTGACATCTTCTCTGCAGCCTCTAACTTTTCCTCTAACTAGACTCATGCCCCTGACCTTGGAGGCCTGTGAGAGAAATGAAAAATTCCTTTATTGATAACAGATCATTCTCTTTCCATCATGTTGTAAGCTCACTATGTAGTCTCACTGTGTATGTCTGTCTTGGTGTCATAATAAACAAATATATTCTTAGTTCCTTGGTTCAAACTGCCCTGCTTAGTATTATAATTAACAATTTTTTGTCCATTTTCTTTACATTGTGAGTTACAGGTATTGCATGCCTGTGTTCTGTATAGTTGGTATTCCTGTCTTGGTTGTCCAGAAGAGAAAATGATGAGAACTATTAAAAGAAGCCAGCTTGATTACAAGTGAAAAATCTCTAAAAAGATGGAAAAAACATTAATAAATCTCTTAATGTTTTCCAAAGTGTATCTTAGTACTAGACTCCAATTGACCAGTTTCCTCATTTCCTTTCCAATAGTAGAAATGTGTCCTATATATTTTGCTTTATTAGGAGATAATTTGGTTCCATGATGTTTTTGTAATAAATTTTGGTTTTAGAAAAGAACTTAGAAATCCAGTTCTCTTTTATTTATTCATTCATTCATTCATTCATTCATTTATTTATTAAAGTTTTTTATTTGTATGACATATATATGGGTAGTTCCCCAACATTGATCTTTACAAAGCTTTCCATTACAACTTTTACCCCCAGTCCCCTCCCCTCCCCTAGATGGCAGGAAGTCCACTACATGTTAATAATGTTGAAATGCTTGAGAAGTTATGCAAGAAAAATCCTATCTACAAGAAAAAAAAAAGAATCCGAGAAAGGCAACACAATGCAAGCAAATGTCAATAGAGATCATGAAAATGTTACGTTGTGGTCCATATTTCATTTCCCTCTCTCTGGGTGTATATGGTTTACTTTAGTGAACAATTGGAACTTGAGACAATTCTTTGTTGCAGAGAGCCATGTCCATCAGAATTGATCATCATGTAATACTGTTGTTGCTGTGTATGATGATCTCCTGGTTCTGCTCGTTTCACTCAGCATCAGTTCATGCAAGTCCCTCCAGGCCTCTCTGAAATCGTCCTGCTGGTCGTTTCTTACAGAGCAATAATATTCCATAACATTCATATACCATAATTTATTCAGCCACTCTCCAATTGATGGGCATCCCTTCAGTTTCCAGTTTCTAGCCACTACAAAAAGGGCTGCCACAAACATTCTTGCACAGGTGGGTCCCTTTCCCTCCTCTAAGATCTCTTTGGGATATAGGCCCAGTAGAAACACTGCTGGGTCAAAGGGTATGCACAGTTTGACAACTTTTTGAGCATAGCTTCAAATTGCTCTCCAGAATGGTTGGATCCGTTCACAGTTCCACCAACAATGTATTGGTGTCCCAGTTTTCCCACATCCCCTCCAACCTTTGTCATTATCTTTTCCTGTCATTTTAGCCAATCTGACAGGGGTGTAGTGGTACCTCAGAGTTGTCTTAATTTGCATTTCTCTGATCAATAGTGATTTGGAGCAACTTTTCATATGACTAGAGATGGTTTTAATTACATCATCTGAAAATTGTTCATATCCCTTGACCACTTATCTATTGAAGAGTGGCTTGAATTCTTATATATATGAGACAATTCTCTATATATTTTAGAAATGAGGCCTTTATCAGAACCATTAAATGTAAAGATGAAATCCAGTTCTCTTGTTTGAGAGATGAGGAAATTGAAATTCAGAGAGGTTAAGAAATGTGCCCAAGGTTATAGAAGATCTGGAAACAGTTTTCACATTCTCAGATTAAGCTGCTCAAAATTTTATAGTGTTTCCACTGAGACAAATTTGTAAAAAATGGAACATTAGTGTACTTAAGTGTTTTTTAACTTTATTTTTCTTTTAGGTTTGTTTTCTGATCTAGAGACCCATTCTAATTTGGGAGTTATTTCTTATGGAGTTTCCATGACAACTTTGGAAGATGTGTTCCTAAAGCTGGAAGTTGAAGCAGAAATTGATCAAGCTGGTAAAAAGCCTTAACTTCTCTGACAACTCAGAACCAGAAATTCAATTCAGTTTAACAAACATTAAACACCTACTATGTGCAAGGTATTGTGCTAAGCACTGGGGATAAAAAGACAAAATGAAACAATCCCTGCCCTCAGAGAGCTTGCATTCTTCTGGGGGGCTACAACATGTACACAGATAAGTAAATACAAAGTAATTGTTGGAGGGAGACACTGGTAACAAGTGGGGGATCAGGAGAGATTTCAGTTAGGAAATGGTATTTAATTTGCATTTTGAAACAGATTAGGGATTCTTTTTTTTTTTTTAATTTTATTTGCAAAACATATGTATGGGTAATTCTTCAACATTAACCCTTACATAGCTTTCTGTTACATATTTTTCCCCCTTATTCCCCACCCCTCCCCTAGATGGCAGGATATCCACTACATGTTAATTATGTTAAAATACTTGATAAATCGAATATATGAATACATATCTCCACACCTATCATTGTTGTGCAAGAAAAAACATATCTACACGAAAGACATCAGATAAAGGAAACACAATGTAAGCAAACATCAATCGAGAGCATGAAAATGTATGTTGCGGTCCACATTTCACATCCCTCTCTCTGGGTGTATATGGCGTTCTACAATGAACAACTGGAAGTGGTTTGAAACATTTCATTGTTGAAGAGAGCCATGTCCATCAGAATTGATCATCATATAGTATTGTTGTTGTCATATATAATGATCTCCTGATTCTGCTCATTTCACTCAGCATCAGTTCACGTAGGTCTCTCCAGGCCTCTCTGAAATCGTCTTGCTGGTTGTTTCTTACAGAACAATAATATTCCATAGTATTCATATACCATAATTTATTCAGCCATTCTCCAATTGAAGGGCATCTATTCAGTTTCCAGTTTCTAGCCACTACAAAAAGGGCTGCCACTGACATTCTTGCACATGTGGGGCCCTTTCTTTCCTTTATGATTTCTTTGGGATATAAACCCAATAGAAATGCTGCTGGGTCAAAAGGTATGCACAGTTTGATAACTTTTTGAGCATAGTTCCAAATTGCTCTCCAGAATGGCTGGATCCGTTCACAGCTCCACCAACAATGCATCAGTGTGACAGCCTTCCGACATCCCCTCCAACATTCATCATTATCTTTTCCTGTCATTTTAGCCAATCTGACAGGTGTGTAGTGGTACCTCAGGGTTGTCTTAATTTGCATTTCTCTGATCAATAGTGATTTGGAGCAACTTTTCATATGACTACAAATAGTTTTAATTTCATCCTCTGAAAATTGTCTGTTCATATCCTTTGACCATTTATCGATTGGAGAATGGCTTGAATTCTTATAAATCTGAGACAATTCTCTATATATTTTAGAGATGAGACCTTTATCAGAGCCCTTAAATGTAAAGATGATTTCCCAATTTATTGCTTCCCTCCTAATCTTGACTGCATTGGTTTTGTTTGTACAAAAGCTTTTTAACTTAATATAGTCAAAGTTATCTATCTGGTGTTCAATTAAGAGTTCCAGTTCTTCTTTGGACATAAATTTATTCCCAGATTAGGGATTCTGAGAAGTGGAAGTGAGGAGATACCAGTGCTATATGAATATCATGATGTTAATAGAAATGTGGTATTTTGTTTTTGTTTTTTTACCATTTTATAGTTTGATATATATAAATATATGATGAATATAAATATAACAGGAGGTTAGAGGATGTTTGCTTGGTCCTCCTCCATGTATCTATACTGCTTTAGGAAGACTATGCCCAGGGCATTTGTCCATATATCCCCAGGTTATTTTTAACAAGAAAAGTCTTGAAAAGGTATAATATGTTTGGAATTACATCTGTGGAGAGTGACTGAAAATCAATGAGATAGGGGCAGCTAGGTGGCACAGCGGATAGAGCACCAGCCCTGAAGTCAGGAGGAAATGACTTCAAATCTGGTCTCAGACACTTCCTAGCTGTGTGACCCTGGGCAAGTCACTTAACCCCAATTGCCTCAGCAAAAAGCAAAAAAAATTTTAAAAAATTAAAAAAAAAACTCCTTCACTTAGTTGCTTCATTTAGTCATAGGTGGTTAAAGAAAATTTGATAATTTTACTTTTTAACTGAAGCAAATCATTTTAGAAATATATAATTTAAGCATTGTATAATTTCATGTTCATTATTTAAAAGATCTGACATTATTATTTTGAATTTGGGCCAAATCAAGATAAATAGATATAGGAAGTAAATTTATTTTTTTCTGTGCACATTAAAGTGTATATTACAGAAACCTATTCACTTTTAGAAGTGTACTATTTAACAGTAATACATTTTTGTTTTGCTTTTTGGTGTATAGATTATAGTATATTTAGCCAGCAGCAGTCAGAGGAAGAAACAGATTCAAAATCTTTTGATGAAATGGAACAAAGTCTGCTTATACTCTCTGAAACCAAAACATCCACAGTAAGCACTATGACCCTTTGGAAGCAGCAAGTGTGTATGATAACAAAACTTCATTTCCTCACTTTGAAACGTGAAAGTAAATCATTGAGATCTGTGTAAGTATAATTATCCCTTCTGTCTGAATTTAGTTTTCTACTTTTAAAAGAGGTATACACTGAGCTTATCTTTACATTTTTAAAATGTAGAAAATGATGCATATAATTATGAAAGCAATAGTTACTAGTGCATATGACCAGAGATAAAAAAAAAATACTACTATTCTTATAGTTACTTTAGTTAATAGGCTATTAGTAATCTTTGTCATTTCTTTTGTCTGTAAAATGAAGCAATCGTATTCAGGTACCTTCAGTTCAGAATCTGTGCTTTAAATATTCTGTGATCTTTATTATTATAATTTGTTATTTGTATAGCACCTCCATCTTTTTCAAAGTATTTGCACACTTTTTGTTTCATTTTATCTTCACTACAATCCTGTGTGCTAAATGAGGTTCTCATTATCCGTATTTGGTGGATGAGTAATGGAAACTCAGAGAAATTAAGAGACTTCATAAGGTATGCGTAATTAGAGCCAGATCTCTACTGTAGTTTTCAGAACTCTCAGATATTCTATATATTCTCTTAGTTGGAAAACAATTTGAGATTGTGGGAAAAGACTGGCCTTGGAGTCTGTAGTGTGCATTGATATCGCACTCTGATACTTAACAGCTACCCAACTGGGCATAAGTCACCTTTACCTTTTGAACCTCAGCTGCCTTATGACTAAGGTACTACTAATGCACAGGATCGTCATGGGGAAAACATTTTCAAAGTCATAAACTAATGTATAAATATAAACTCTTATTCATGACATAGTATTCATCAACCAGATGTCTGTAAGATATCATTTATAAACTGCCTTCATGAAATAAAATTAATTAAGAATCTTCATGCAAATTGTACTTATCTTCTAAGGTTTCTTTAAAAAAACCAATAGAAGAAATTTTGTTTAATATTTTGAAATAAGGCAAATGATTTATTTTCTATGTTTTTCTCATAGATGTAAACATGTACAAGTATATATATATATATATATAAATATGTAATTAATAAATTTTAATATATAAACTATAAATGAAAAAACAGAATCACTTAGGCTGAACTTCACATTGTTACTAAGTACAAAATACCAAGAGCACATAGTCTTGAGATAACGGTTTGTGATATCTTGTAACTTTGTTCATCACCTGGATGAAGGGTAAATTGAAGAAGATAAGAATATTACATTGAAATATCTTGAAAGAGGCTGTGTGAATAAAAAATTCATACTTGCTTAATTTATGCTTAAATATAAACTATTATTTAAGTAAAATAGGACAAATGCAGGACTTTTCTCTGCCTTCACATCATTAATAAATTTGTAATCATCATGGTGATCCTATTTCTCAATCTGGGATTTCTCAAATCACAGGTGAAATACTATTCAGTCAAAAATATTTATGTGTAGGGGCCGCTAGGTGGTGCAGTGGATAGAGCACCAGCCCTGAAGTCAGGAGGACCTGAGTTCAAATCTGGTCTCAGACACTTAACATTCCCTAGCTGTGTGACCCTGGGCAAGTCACTTAACCTCAATTGCCTCAGCAAAAAGTAAAAAAAAAAAAATATATTTATGTGTATGTGTGCATATAACAGTTTAGTTTTATATGATATAATAACTGTAGAGGGTTAACTTGACTCAGAAATCTCCTTTTTACTATTGCTTAATTTCAATATCAGATAATCAGTTTTTGTACTTGGAGCTAAAGTTGTAAAAATTAAATTTCTCACAGAACTGAATATTCTATGTTTTTTTGGTTTTTTTTTTTAGTTGTGTTAGTGCCTTAATCTGTTCCTTTTTCTTACACTTCATATCTATCATGGAAATAAGGACTTGTTTAAAACATTTGCTAATAACTTAGAAAAAATGTCCTGACTTGCAAGTCTTTTAAATTAACCCTTTTTTGTTTGTTTGTTTGTTTTAAAGGTTGCTCCTGCTTTTAATTTTTCTTGCTGTTCAGGTTTTCATGTTTCTAGTTCATCATTATTTTAAGAATACTGTTGCTCCCATTAAACTTACTCCAGACTTGTATTTTTTGAAACCTGGAGAGAAAGCTCATAAATACAAAACAGATCTTCTTCTTCAAAACTCAACTGGTAAGATTTGGGGTTCAGGTAGATTCTTGAAATATTCTGAAGTGAACTAAACATAAAATCTGAATAATTTAAAACAAAGTAAATCTTGGTATTAATGAGTAATATAAAAATAGATATGACAGCTTATCTTATGAAGACAATCATAGTTATTTAATATTCCAGTACATTTTCTATGCTTATAATAAATTTGCCTTCACAACACAGTAATCTATTTTTTCAAAGTAATTAATATTTTAGTCTATAGATACAAATTGTTTAAAATTAACTATATATGTTTTTATGAGATATATTAGGGATTTTACTTTTTTTAAAAATAGAATATAATGAATATAACAATTGATTATCTTTATTGATTGTTACTTCCTTGGGTTGTATTGCATATATTGAAGTGTGTACTGTTGTTTTTTCCTTTAACACAATTGGTCTGCTTCTGTGCCACAGGAATGACTTAGGGGAATGTGTAGAATGTTGAAAAGACAAAATGCTTGAAATTTTCTGTAGAAAAAAAGTCACTTTTGATTGTTAGGTGATGTAATTATTTTTTAACCTGGAGTAATTAATACCTTCATATTTTATTACTCCTTTTTGCCAGACAGTGATATTGATGATCTTTTAAGTTTCTTCACAAGTCAGAACATCTTGGTGAATGTGTTAAATGTCAGTGACTATGTATCTGCTGCTCCTCACAGTGCAGCTTTAAATATAATGAATTCAGGAAAGGTAAGAAAAATATATGCAGATTTTGTGTGTGTGTTTGTATTGACATATAATTTTTGTTGATAAAACTCAACTTGTCTGATGTGCATTTCCATGGAATAATGAGACTGTAATTATGTTAAAATTAGTAATTAGCCAATTGAATCTGGTTGTTAAATATTGAATTTTACTTTTGAGATTATAGAAATATTAAGCTCTACATATTTCTTAATATATAATCAATAGGCTAGAGACTGTAAAGGAGTTCAACTTATTTTTCAGTTTCCAGTTTCCATTTGCTAAATATAGATAGATCTTTTAGATCTTTCAAGTTCATGATTCAAGGTTCTCTTTTTCAGAGTCATACCTTTTAATATCAATCAGGAAATTATAAGTATTAAGGCCAGGAGTCATCAAACTATCTTGTCATATTTGAAAGTCAAAAGAAACATACAGAATTTTATAATAGTTGAAAAGCAGCATATCAGTAACAGTAAACTACAAAATCAATTGTACTTAAGTAATTGTTTTTCTCTTTTGTTGTAGGACTACATGTTTGTAACTGTTTTCAATAGTACTATGATTTATTCTCTACCAGTTTTGATGAATGTTATTAGCAATTCTATTCTTTATCATTTAAATGTAACAGAAAATATCCAGATCTGGAGCACACCATTCTTTCAAGTAAGTTAACTGCAGATTCTAAGCAAATATTGTGGACTTTGTTACTAACATTAGAAATCATAGAATGGATATTAAAGTAGAAGAAAATCGGAGGGAAAAGATGTTTAATATCAGAGACAGTGCTTGAAAGTTCTAGTCTACAGTTACTGATGAATTTTCAGTATTATATCTTCATATTTCAACAAAATTTCTGCCTTTGCAGCTTGTCTATGTAGTGATTTCCTACTCTGGTGGCATATATATATATATATATATATTGGTCTTAGAAGCAATTCTCTATTGGCAAGTAGTCAATAAGTCTTGGATAGTTGCCTGGGGCACTGAACATTTAAGTGACTTGCCCATATTTTCTCAACTTTCAGGCATCAGAGACCACTTGAACCCAGGTTTTCCTGACTCCAAGTCTAATTTCTACCTACTATACCATGCAGCTTCCTGAGATTTCACATATGAGCTTAAATAGCTCATTTGATGATAAATGTCACAGGAAATTTAATAAAAGTTTATTTGAAGGTGAATGTTATATTTTATACCTTAGAATCCTAGTATTGTGAGATCCAAGTAGTACTAGACTGTAACTATCTAAGCATCAGAATTGACTCATAAGTCTTTGGGGGAAAAAATTCTACAAAATAATTTGATACTCTATTCTAATATTTCTTAGTGCAGACTAACTAGTCAGTATCCCATGTCCCCACAAATTATAAGGCTATATTTTGTTTTACCTTTTTTTTTGTTTGTTTTGTTATATTGTTATTTCATTGATGTATAGAATTTCTGGTGAGGAAAAGGCCTTCTACTCTTGCAGATCAGCAACTGTTTATCCATCTTAGAGATTTCCCTGGAACACTGAGAACTTAAGTGATTTGCCCATGGTCAGACAACTATAAGTGTCAGAGGCTGCATTTGAACAATGATTTTTGACTCTTATTCCACTTATTCCACTGTGTCATGTTGCCTCTCTGTAAGGATGCAGGAAGCAAAATGTATCAAAATATTAAAATTATTAAAAAATACATATACTTAACAAATAGTCATATGACTACTTGTAAAATTAGGTCCCATTTGAGCATCTCTTACTTTCTTCATATTAGCATCAATTCCTAGACCTCATTGTTAATGTCTTTGCTGGTCATTTTCAGTTGTTCAGTTGTCAATAGGTACTCCAAAAAAGAATTATTTGAATATTAAAGGATATAGGAAAAATCTTTGGAGAAATTGAAGAAACTCGCAAATATATTTGCAATGATAATTTTAAATTAATACAAATCTTCTTTTCTTTCTTTCCTCCCAAAGTGGGGGGAACCTCAAAACATATATAACAAATATGCATAATCAAGAAAAACAAATTCATGCATTAGGCATATCCAAAAATATGTCTCATTCTTTATCTTGAGTTCATCACCTCTTTGTTAAGAAATATAATGGTACCATTATATTATCAGCAAAGAGCGATAACTTTGGTTTTTTTATTGTGTGATTTTATTCTTTCACTTTCTTTTTTTATTATTTCTATAGCTCCATTTCTTTTTTTATGATTGAACTTCTTTTTTTATTAATACTTTTTATTTGCAAAACATATGTATGGGTAATTACTAAACATTAACCCTTACAAAGCTTTCTGTTACAAATTTTCCCCCCCTACTTCCCACCCCTCCCCTAGATAGCAGGATATCCACTACATGATAATTATGTTAGAATTCTTAAATCGAATATATGTATAGTTATTGCCACACATCATTTTTTGTTCAGGAGAAATCATATCTATAAGAGAGAATAATCCGATAAAGGAAATACAATGCAAGCAAACATCAATAGAGAGCATGAAAATGTTAAGTTGTGGTCCACATTTCACATCCCTCTCTCTGGGTGTATATGGCCTTCTTCACTGAACAATTGTAATTGGTTTGAAGCATTTCATTGTTGAAGAGAGTCATGTCCATTAGAACTGATCCTCATATAGTACTGTTGTTGCCGTGTACAATGATCTCCTGGTTCTGCTCATCTCACTCAACATCCGTTCATGCAAGTCTCTCCAGGTCTCTCTGAAATCGTCCTGCTGGTCATTTCTTACAGAGCAATAATATTCCATAACATTCATATACCATAATTTATTCAGCCACTCTCCAATTGATGGGCATCTACTCAGTTTCCAGTTTCTAGCCACCACAAAAAGAGCTGCCACAAACATTCTTGCACATGTGGGGCCCTTTCCTTCTTTTATGATTTCTTTGGGATATAAGCCCAATAGAAACACTGCTGGGTCAAAGGGTATGCACAGTTTGATAACTTTTTGAGCATAGCTCCAAATTGCTCTCCAGAATGGTTGGATCCGTTCACAGTTCCACCAACAATGTATTAGTGTTCCAGTTTTCCCACATCCCCTCCAACATTCATCGTTATCTTTTCCTGTCATTTTAGCCAATCTGACAGGGGTGTAGTGGTACCTCAGAGTTGTCTTAATTTGCATTTCTCTGATCAATAGTGATTTGGAGCACCTTTTCATATGATTATAAATAGTTTTAATTTCATCATCTGAAAATTGTTCATATCCTTTGACCATTTATCAATTGGAGAATGGCTTGAATTTTTATAAATGTGAGACAGTTCTCTATATATCTTAGAGATGAGACCTTTATCAGAACCCTTAAATGTAAAGATGATTTCCCAATTTGATGCTTCCCTCCTAATCTTGTCTGCATTAGTTTTGTTAGTACAGAAACTATAGCTCCATTTCTAATACAGTATTAAATAATAATGGTGATCATAGACATCCTTGCTTCATTCTTGATGTTACTGGAAAGACTTCTAGTTTATCCTCATTACAGTTAATGTTTGCTCTCAGTTTTAGAGAGATACTACTTAAAATTTAAAGAAAGGCTCTAATGATTTCTCTGCTTTTTAGTGATTTTAATAGGAAGGAATATTGTATTTTATCAAAGGTTTTTTCCTACATCCATTGATATAATCACATGATTTTTATTGTTTTTATTATTGTGATAATCATTTATGCTCATAGTTTTCCTGTATGGAATTAGCTCTTCATTCCTAATGTAAATCCTACCTGGTCATAGTATATGATTTTTTGGATATATTGTTGTTGTCTCCTGGCTAGTATTTTATACTACTAATATTTATTTAAAAATTTTTTTTGTATTTATATTCATTAGGGAAATTGGATTATAGTTTTCTTTATCTGTTTTTGCTCTTCCTGGTTTAGGTATCAAAACTATATGTCATAAAAGATTTGTTCCTTAAATTTTTGATAGAATACACTTGTGAAGCTGATCCTGGTGATTTTTTTTCTTAAAGAGTTAATTGATGTTTATTCAATTTAATTTTCTAAGATAGGGTTATATAAGAAACTTTTTTTTCACATAAAGTGAGGTGATTTTCCCTACTCTCCCTCTGTCTTCCCCTTTCTCCTGATTCATCCTTCTTTCTCACTGATATAAAATTTTGTAAGTTCACTTCAACATAATAGACTCACATCTCTGCCTTCTGTCTGTATAGAATCCTTCTAACTGTTCTCAAGATAATAAAGTTCTTGGAAGTTTGGTATGTCATCTTCCTATATAGGAATGTAAACAATTCAACTTGATGAGTTCTTTATGATTTCTCTTTAATATTGACTTTTTTTTTGTTGCTGCTCTTGAGGCTTAATTTTTGAAATTCAGGTTTTTTTTTTTTAATTTCTCTGGTGTTTTCATTAGAAATTCTTGAAAATCCTCTATTTTTATTAGATATTCCTTCTTTTCCTATGAAGCGTTATACTCAGTTTTACTGGGTAGGTTATTTCTGGTTGTAATGATAGCTCCTCTGCCTTCTAGACTATCATATGTTAAGTACTCTTCTTTAAGATACTAATTCTTATGTAGTATTATTGTGGTTTTGTGATATTTGAATGTTTTCTTTCTGGCTGTTTGTTGTATTTTTTATTTGACTTGGCTTCTCTGGAATGTATAATATTCCTGGAATTTTACATTTTTGAGATCTTTTTCAGATCTTGCTGTGAGTGGATTTATTCACTTTGTATTTTACTCTATTGTTAAGGATATCAGGACAGTTTTCCATTATAACTTTTTGAAATTTAATGTCTATATATAACTAGATTGTTTACAGTCTCGGGGAAGGGATAGGGAAAGGAGGGTAGCATAGGATTCAAAACTTTTAAAAAAATGTTAAAAAAAATTTTACCTAAAAAAAGAGGAATTTGAAACAACAATAAAAAAGAAATATGATGTCAAGGCTCTTTCTTTGATCATGGCTTTCAGGTAATCCGTGAATTTTTTTTTTTTTAATTTTATTTACAAAACATAAGTATGGGTAATTCTTCAACATTAACCCTTATATATCTTTCTCTTACAAATTTTTCCCCCCAACTCCCCACCCCTCCCCTAGATGGCAGGATATCCACTACATGTTAATTATGTTAAAATACTTGACAGATCAAATATATGTATACACATTTCCATACTTATCATTGTTGTGCAAGAAAAATCGTATCTACATGAAAGACATATCAGATAAAGGAAACACAATGTAAGCAAACATCATTCAAGAGTATGAGAATGTTATGTTGTCCACATTTCACATCCCTTGCTCTGGGAGTATATGGCTTTCTTCAGTGAACAATTGGAAGTGGTTTGAAACATTTCATTGTTGAAGAGAGCCATGTCCATCAAAATTGATCATCATATAGTATTGTTGTTGGCGTATATAATGATCTCCTGGTTCTGCTCATTTCACTCAACATCAGTTCATGAAAGTCTCTCCAGGCCTCTCTGAAATCGTCCTGTTGGTCGTTTCTTACAGAACAATAATATCCCATAATATTCATATACCATAATTTATTCAGCCATTCTCCAATTCTCCATCTATTCAATTTCCAGTTTCTAGCCACTACAAAAAAGGCTGCCACAAACATTCTTGCACATGTGGGGCCCTTTTCTTCCTTTTTGATCTCTTTGGGATATAAGCCCAATAGAAACACTGCTGGGTCAAAGGGTATGCAGAGTTTGATAACTTTTTGAGCATAGCTCTAAATTGTTCTCCAGAATGGCTGGATCCATTCACAGCTCCACCAAAATGCATCAGTGTCCCAGTCTTCCCACATCCCCTCCAACATTCATCATTAACTTTTCCTGTCATTTTAGCCAATCTGACAGGTGTGTAGTGGTACCTCAGGGTTGTTTTAATTTGCATTTCTCTGATCAATAGTGATTTGGAGCACCTTTTTATATGACTACAAATAGTTTTAATTTCATCCTCTGAAAATTGTCTGTTCATATCCTTTGACCATTTATCTATTGGAGAATGGCTTGAATTCTTATAAATATGAGACAATTCTCTATATATTTTAGAGATGAGACCTTTATCAGAACCCTTAAATGTAAAGATGATTTCCCAATTTATTGCTTCCTTCCTAATCTTGACTGCATTGGTTTTGTTTGTACAAAAACTTTTTAACTTAATATAGTCAAAGTTATCTATCTGGTTTTCAATTAAGAGTTCCAGTTCTTCTTTGGACATAAATTTATTCCATCTCCATAGGTCTGAGAGGTAAACTATATTACGTTCCTCTAATTTACTTATAATATCACTCTTTATATCCAGATCATGAACTTATTTAGATCTTATCTTGGTATCTGGTGTTAGATGTGGATCAAGCCCTAATTTCTTCCACACTAGTTTCCAATTTTCCCAGCAGTTTTTGTCAAATAGTGAGTACTTATCCCAGAAGCTGGGGTCTTTGGGTTTATCAAAGACTAAATTGCTATAGTTATTGCCTAGTTTGTCTTGTGATTCTATCCTATTCCACTGATTGACTACTCTATTTCTTAGCCAGTACCAAATGGTTTTGATGACTGTTGCTTTGTAATATAGTTTTAGATCTGGTACAGCAAGTCCACCATCATCAGCCTTTTTTTTTCATTAATTCTCTTGACACTCTTGACCTTTTGTTCTTCCAAATGAATTTTGCTACTATTTTTTCTATATCTGTAAGATAATTTCTTGGGAGTTTGATTGGTATGGCACTAAATAAGTAAATTAGTTTGGGTAGTATTTTTATTATATTCGCTTGGCCTACCCATGAGCATTTTATGTTTTTCCATTTGACTAGGTCTGATTTATTTGTGTGGAAAGTGTTTTGTAGTTTAGTTCATATAGTTCCTGACTTTCCCTTGGCAGATAAATTCCCAAATATTTTATAATATCAACAGTTATTTTGAATGGAATTTCTTTTTGTATCTCTTGCTGCTGAACTTTATTGGTAATATATAAAAATGCTGTTGATTTATGTGGATTTATTTTGTATCCTGCAACTTTACTAAAGTTATGAATTGTTTCTAGTAGTTTTTTAGTTGAGTCTCTAGAGTTCTCTAAGTATCCCATCATGTCATCTGCAAAGAGTGATAATTTGGTTTCCTCATTACTCTAATTCCTTTAATCTCTTTTTCTTCTCTTACTGCCAAAGCTAACATTTCTAAGACAATATTAAATAATAATGGTGACAGCCTTGTGTCCCTCCTGATCTTATTGCGAATGGTTCTAGTTTGACTCCATTACATATGATGCTTTCTGATGGTTTTAAGTAGATACTAATCATTTTAAGGAAAAGCCCATTTATTCCTGTACTCTCTAGTGTTTTTAATAGGAATGGGTGCTGTATTTTATCAAATGATTTTTCTGCATCTATTAAGATAATCATATGGTTTTTCTTAATTTGGTTATTAATATAATTGATTATCTTAATAGTTTTCCTAATATTGAACCAGCCCTGCATTCCTGGTATAAATCCTACTTGATCATGGTGTATTATCCTGGGGATAACTTTCTGTGATCTTGTTGCTAAAATCTTATTTAAGATTTTTGCATCAATATTCATTAGGGAAATGGGTCCATAGTTTTCTTTCTCAGTTTTCTGCCTACCTGGTTTAGCTATCAGCACCATATCTGTGTCATAGAAGTAATTTGGTAGTACACCTTCTTTCCCTATTTTTTCAAATAGTTTATATAGTATTGGGATTAATTGTTCTTTGAATGTTTCGTAGAATTCACATGTAAATCCATCTGGCTCTGGAGATTTTTTCTTAGGGAGTTGATTAATAGCTTGTTCTATTTCTTTTTCTTTTTTCTTTTTTTAAATTTTTTTTATTAAAGCTTTTTATTTGTATAACATATGTATGGGTAGTTCCCCAACCTTGATCTTTACAAAGCTTTCCAATACAAATTTTACCCCCAGTCCCCTTCCCTCCCCTAGATGGCAGGAAGTCCACTACATGTTAATAATGTTGAAATGCTTGAGAAGTTATGCAAGAAAAATCCTATCTTAGCAAATGTCAATAGAGATCATGAAAATGTTACGTTGTGGTCCATATTTCATGTCCCTCTTTCTGGGTGTATATGGTTTTCTTCAGTGAACAATTGGAACTGATTTGAGATAATTCTTTATTGTAGAGAGCCATGTCCATCAGAATTGATCATCATGTAATACTGTTGTTGCTGTGCATGATGATCTCCTGGTTCTGCTCGTTTCACTCAGCATCAGTTCATGCAAGTCCCTCCAGGCCTCTCTGAAATCGTCCTGCTGGTCGTTTCTTACAGAACAATAATATTCCATAACATTCATATACCATAATTTATTCAGCCACTCTCCAATTGATGGGCATCCCTTCAGTTTCCAGTTTCTAGACACTACAAAAAGGGCTCCCACAAACATTCTTACACATGTGGGTCCTTTTCCCTCCTCTAAGATTTCTTTGGGATATAGGCTCACAGAAACACTGCTGGGTCAAAGGGTATGCACAGTTTGACAACTTTTTAAGCATAGCTCCAAATTGCTCTCCAGAATGCTTGGATCCGTTCACAGTTCCACCAACAATGTATTAGTGTCCCAGCCCTCCCACATCCCCTCCAACATTCATCGTTATCTTTTCCTGTCATTTTAGCCAATCTGACAGGTGTGTAGTGGTACCTCAGAGTTGTCTTAATTTGCATTTCTCTGATCAATAGTGATTTGGAGCAACTTTTCATATGACTAG
>JAJPUD010002375.1:78417-122488 GCA_023553655.1 Myrmecobius fasciatus
TATATATTTTAGAAATGAGGCCTTTATCAGAACCATTAAATGTAAAGATGATTTCCCAATTTGATGCTTCCCTCCTAATCTTGTCTGCATTTGTTTTGTTTGTACAGAAACTTTTTAACTTAATATAGTCAAAATTATCCATCTGGTATTCAATTAGGATTTCCAAGTCTTCTTTGGACATAAATTTGTTCCATCTCTACAGGTCTGAGAGATAAACTATATTACGTTCCTCTAACGTGCTTACAAAGTCCCTCTTTATATCTAGATCATGAACCCATTTAGATCTTACCTTGGTATGTGGTGTTAGGTATGGGTCAATCCCTAATTTCTTCCACACTAGTTTCCAATTTTCCCAGCAGTTTTTGCCAAATAAAGAGTATTTATCCCAAAAGCTGTGGTCTTTGGGTTTATCGAACACTAGATTGTTAAGGTTAATGCCTAGGTTGTCCTGATAACCTATCCTGTGCCACTGATCGACTGCTCTATTTCTTATCCAGTACCAAACGGTTTTGATGACCGCTGCTTTATAATATAGTTTTAGATCTGGTACAGCAAGGCCACCTTCATCTGCCTTTTTTTTCATTAATCCCCTTGAAAGCCTTGACCTTTTGTTCTTCCAAATGAACTTTGCTACTATTTTTTCTAGATTTGTAAAATAATTTCTTGGGAGTTTGATTGGTATGGCACTAAATAAGTAGATTAGTTTGGTAATATTGTCATTTTTATTATGTTCTCTCTGCCTACCCATGAGTACTTACTATTTTTCCAATTGATTAGGTCTGATTTTATTTGTGTGGAAAGTGTTTTGTAGTTTAGTTCATATAGTTTCTGACTTTTCCTTGGCAGATAGATTCCCAAATATTTTATCCTATCATCTGTTATTAGGAATGGAATTTCTTTTTGTATCTCTTGCTGCTGAACTTTGTTGGCAATATATAAAAATGCTGATGATTTATGTGGATTAATTTTGAATCCTGCAACTTTGCTAAAGTTGTGAATTGTTTCTAGTAGTTTTTTAGTTGAGTCTCTAGGGTTCTCTAAGTATACTATCATGTCATCTGCAAAGAGTGATAATTTGGTTTCTTCATTGCCTACTCTGATTCCTTTTATCTCTTTTTCTTCTCTTATTGCTAGAGCTAACATTTCTAATACAATATTAAATAGTAATGGTGACAGTGGGCAGCCTTGTTTCACTCTTGATCTTATTGGGAATGGTTTTAGTTTGTCTCCATTACATATGATGCTTGATGATGGTTTTAAATAGATGCTACTGATCATTTTAAGGAAAAGCCCATTTATTCCTATACTCTCTAGTGTTTTTAATAGGAAAGGGTGTTGGATTTTATCAAAGGCTTTTTCTGCATCTATTGAGATAATCATATGGTTTTTGTTAGTTTGGTTATTAATATAATTAATTATGCTGATAGTTTTCCTAATATTGAACCAGCCCTGCATCCCTGGTATAAATCCTACTTGGTCATAGTGTACTATCCTGGGGATGAGTTTCTGTAATCTCATTGCTAATATCTTATTTAAAATTTTTGCATCAATATTCATTAGGGGAATTGGTCTATAGTTTTCTTTCTCTGTTTTCACCCTACCTGGTTTAGCTATCAGCACCATATTGGTCTTATAGAAGGATTCTGGCAGTATACCTTCTGTCCCTATTTTCTCAAATAGTTTGTGTAGTATTGGAATTAATTGTTCTTTGAATGTTTTCTCAAATAGTTTGTGTAGTATTGGAATTAATTGTTCTTTGAATGTTTGGTAGAATTCACATGTAAATCCATCTGGCTCTGGAGATTTTTTCTTAGGGAATTGGTTAATAGCTTGTTCTATTTCTTTTTCTAAAATGGGGCTATTTAAATAATTTATTTCCTCTTCTGTTAACCTGGGCAATCTATATTTTTGTAGATATTCCTCCATTTCATTTACATTATCAAATTTATTGGCATAAAGTTGGGCAAAGAAACTCCTAATTATTACTCTAATTTCTTCATTGGAGGAAAGTTCTCCCTTATCATTTTTGAGACTAACAATTTGATTTTCCTCTTTCCTTTTTCTAATCAAATTAACTAAAGGCTTATCTATTTTGTTGGTTTTTTCATAAAACCAACTCTTAGTTTTATTTATTAATTCGATAGTTTTCTTATTTTCAATTTTATTGATCTCCCCTTTAATTTTCAGAATTTCCAATTTGGTATTTAATTGAGGGTTTTTAATTTGGTCTTTTTCTAGCTTTTTTAATTGTAAGCCCAATTCATTGATCTTCTCTTTCTCTGTTTTATGAAAGTAAGCATCTAGAGATATAAAATTACCCTTTATAACCGCTTTAGCCATGTCCCACAAATTTTGGTATGTTGTCTCATTATTGTCATTCTCCTGTATGAAATTATAGATTGTGTCTATAATTTGCTCTTTCACCCATTCATTCTTCAAGATTAGATTATTTAATTTCCAATTAACTTGTGGTCTATTTTGTCCTGGCCTTATATTACATGTGAGCTTTATTGCATCATGATCTGAGAAGGATGCATTTACTATTTCTGCTTTTCTGCATTTGATTTTGAGGTTTTTATGCCCTAACACATGATCAGTTTTCGTATAAGTTCCATGAACCCCTGAGAAAAAAGTATACTCCCTTCTATCACCATTCAATTTCCTCCAGAGAGCTATCATACCTAACTTTTCTAGCCTTTTGTTAACCTCCCTAACTTCTTCCTTATTTATTTTGTGATTTGATTTATCTAATTCTGAGAGAGCAAGGTTGAGATCCCCCACTAGTATAGTTTTACTGTCTATTTCTCCTTGCATCTCTGTTAATTTCTTCTCTAGGAATCTGGATGCTATACCACTTGGTGCATATATGTTTAGTATTGATACCACTTCATTGTCTATGGTACCCTTTAGTAAAATATAGTTTCCTTCCTTATCTCTTTTAATTAGATCTATTTTTGTTTTTACTTGATCTGAGATAAGGATTGCTACCCCTGCCTTTCTTTGTTCACCTGAAGCATAGAAGATTCTGCTCCAGCCCTTTACTTTCACTCTGTCTGTATCTCTATGTTTTAGATGTGTTTCTTGTAAACAGCATATTGTAGGATTCTGGCTTTTAATCCAGTCTGCTACCCGCTTCCGTTTAATGGGAGAGTTCATCCCATTCACATTCACAGTTAAAATAACTATATCTGTATTTCCTGCCATCTTATTTACCCAGAGTTATGATTTTCTCTTCCCTTTCCCCTCTCTCCCTTCCCCCCCCAGTACTTTATTTTTGATTACCACCTCCCTCCAACAGTCCTCCTCGCTTTAGACCCCCTCCCTCCCCTTTACACCTTTCCCCTAATCCTTCTATTAGTCTGTCCCTTTCCTTTCCTCCTTTTCCTCCCACCTTCCCACAAGGAGGGTCAAGCTTTTCTTTGAAGCCAAATGTGTCTGATATACTCTCTTAGAGTCCAATCTAATGAGAGTAAGGTTTACACGATACTCATCGCCCTCCCTTCTTTCCCTCATTTATATTAGATCTTCTGTGTCTCTTTATGAGATTTTGCCTTATTTTACCTCCTTTATTTTTACTTTATTTTGCCTCCTTCCCCCCACTTTTTTTTTCAGAATGGTATCCTTTCCACCTCTAATTTCTTTTCCATTATTATCAAAGAAAAATTCTTTAAGGATACCTATATTAGAAATATAGTTCTCAAGAGTTCTTTCCTTTTTACTTTTTTATGCTTCTCTTGAGTTCTGTATTTGGAGGTCAAATTTTTTGTTCAGATCTGGTCTTTTCATTAGAAATAGGTGAAATTCTCCTGTATCATTGAATGACCATCTTCTTCCCTGGAAGATGATGCTCATTCTAGCTGGATAACGTATTCTTGGTTGTAATCTAAGTTCTTTTGCCTTTCAGAATATCTGATTCCAGGCCCTTCGATCCTTTAATGTGGAAGCTGACAGATCTTGTGTAATTCTAATTACAGTTCCTCGGTATTTTAACTGTTTCTTTCTAGATGCTTGTAATATCCTTTCCTTGGTGCGATAGTCCTGAAATTTTGCCACGATATTCCTTGGGGTTTTAATTTTGGGGTCTCTTTCAGGAGGTGATCAGTGAATTCTTTCAATGCCAATTTTGCCTTCTGATTCTAAAACATCAGGGCAATTCTCTTTCATGATTTCCTGGAAGATAGCATCAAGGTTCTTTTTTTCATCGTGGCTTTTAGGGCGTCTGATAATCCTTAGATTTTCTCTCCTGGATCTGTTTTCCATTCAGTTGTTTTTCCTAGGAGATATTTCATATTTTCTTCTATTTTTTCTTTTTTTTTTTTTGTTTTTGTTTGACTGATTCTTGAAGTCTTATTGAGTCATTTACTTCTATTTGTTCAATTTTAATTTTTAAAGTATTATTTCCTTCAGTTATCTTTTTTTTTTGTAGCTGGCCAATTGAATTTCTTGATTCAATGCATTCTTTTTCCATTTTGCCAGTTTTATTTTTCAGGGAATTGTTGTCTTTTTCCATTTCACCATTTTTATTTTCCAGTGAATTGATGATTTTTTCCAATTCACCATTTTTATTTTCCAGTGAATTGGTGATTTTTTTCCAATTCACCAATTTTGTTTTTCAGTGAATTGTTTTCTTTTTCCAATTCACCAGTCCTGTTTTCCAGTTTTTGACATCTCTGTTGCACTGATCTCAATTTATTTCCCCATTCTTCTTCTAACTCTTTTGAGATTCTTTATGCAATCTTACAGGAAAACCTTCTGAAAAGGGGTCCAGTTTATGTCCCCCTTTGTGACTTCCCCTGGGATTGTTTTCAGAATCTCAGGATCTGGGGACTGCCCTACTTTCTCTCTGTAGAAGCTGTCTATGGTGAGAGCTCTCTTCTGATTCTTGCTCATGTTTTTGAGCTATAAGAAGTTTAGGTCTGGATCACTTGAGGTCTGAATCACTAGCGGGGAATTCGTTTCAATTTGCCCTGGGGAAGTTTGCCTAGTTGACTTCTGGAGGGGGCTCAGCTAGATCCCCACTAGGACCACACTTTCAGCTGCTCTCAATCCACTCTTTATCAGAGGCAGATCTGCCAAAGTACCTGCCCGCAAGCAGCGCAAAGTGGCCCAGGCGGCTCCCAGGGACTTCCTGGGTGCCTAAAATCCACCCCTTTGTGGCAGCCCGACTTCCGCCCGGGGTGCACTGGCGTCTGATTGTGACCAGCTGCCAATTCCCCTGAGACTGACCTCTGGAGTTTTTTTCAAAGTAAATTGTTGATAGAAGTGCGTTGTACTACAAGTGTTTGGCGGAGCCCTCACTCCAGAACCAGTTCGGAGGCTCAATTTGTCTGCGTCTGAGGGAAGGTCTCAGGAGCTCACAGACAATGCTGTCTGCAGTTCACCATCTTGGCTCCGCCCCCTAATCCATGAATTTTTAAATTATCTCTCCTCAATCTGTTTTCCACATCAGTTGTTTTTCTGATGAGGTATTTCATATTTTCTTCTATTTTTTTTATTCTTTTGACTTTTATTGTTTCTTAATGTCTCGTGGATTCATTAGCTTCCATTTTGCCCAATTCTAATTGTTAAGAAATTATTTTGTTCAGTGAGTTTTTCACATTTTTAAAAAAAAAATTTGTCCAGTTCTACTTTTTAAGGAGCTCTTTTCTTCGGTGAATTTTTGTACCTCTTCTACCATTAGATTAATCCTTTTTTTTAAGATGTTATTTTCGTGTGTGTGTGTGTGTGTGTGTGTGTGTGTGTGTGTGTGTGTGTGTGTGTGTAGGTATACTCCTTTACCAGGCTGTGGGTTGTCTTTTTTTTTTTAATTGTCTTCCCCTGCTGTCTTTTCTGAATCCAATTTTCTTTTTTTTTTCTTTTTTTTTTCTTTTTTTTTTATATAAAGCTTTTTATTTACAAAACATATGAGTTACATTTCAACATTGACCTTTGCAAAAACTTTTTTCCCCCAACCTTTTCCCCTCCTTCCCCCTACCTCCCACCCCTAGATGACAAGTAATCTAATACATGCTAAATAGGATAAATTATATGACAAATACAATACATGTATACATATCTATACAGTTATCTTACTGCACAAGAAGCATCAGATCTAGAAAGAGAAGAATAAAAAAACAACCTAAGAAGGAAAACAAAATGCATGGAAATATTCACAGAAAGCATTAAAATGCTGTGTTGTGGTTCACTCTCAGTTCCCACAGGCCTCTCTCTGGATGTATATGACTATCTTCATCGCAGAACAACTGGTTTGAATCACATCATTGTTGAAGAGAACCATGTCCATCACAATTGATCATCGTATAGTCTTGTTGTTGTGTATAATGTTCTCCTGGTTCTGCTGATTTCACTCAGCATCATTTCATGCAAGTCTCTCCAATCCTCTCTGAAATCTTCCTGTTGGTCATTTCTTACAGAACAATAATATTCCATAACATTCATATACCATAATTTATTCAGCCATTCTCCAATTGATGGGCATCTTTTCAATTTCCAGTTTCTTGCCACTACAAAAAGGGCTGCCACAAACATTTTTGCACATGTGGGTCCCTTTCCCTCCTTTAAAATCTCTTTGGGATATAGGCCCAGTAGAAACACTGCTGGGTCAAAGGGTATGCACAGTTTGATAATGTTTTGAGCATAGCTCCATATTGCTCTCCAGAATGGTTGGATCCGCTGAATCCAATTTTCTTCCCTTGCTGTCTTTTCTGAATCCAATTTTTTCTTTATCAGTCTTGATTTGAACATCCATTTTTAGCTCTTCTAAGAATTCTTAAGTTTGTGTACAATTCAAATTTTTTCTTTGAGACTATGCTCTTTGCTACTTTGACATCCTCCTCACCATCTTCATCATACCTATCATAATCTTTCTAGTCACTGCAGGTTTTTTGGGTTTTTTTTTTTTTTTTTGATGTTTGCTCATTTTTTCTAGGTTATTTTCTTAACTTTGTTATGTTAAAGCTGCTTTCTGTTCCTAGCAAAGGGTGGTAAAGAGAAGGCCATTTGAAAACTTTAGGCTTTATTACATTGTTGTTTTCAGTGCTAGTTTGGCGACTTTAGAGGTTTTGGGGTGTTCCAGGGTTATGTTATCGAGTACAGTCACTGCTTTCCTGGCCTGTGCTCTGGTTCTTATCTAGGAAGGGTTTCTGATCACTGGGGATCTCTAATGATACTCCCCCTCATTTCCTGATCTCTTGGGACCAGAAGTGATACTGCTACTCAGGACCCTTGCTTCCTCATGATTGAAAGTGGTCTTCTCTGCCCTTAGATTTGACTAGAGGTGTGTATAGGCAATGTATTTGTCAAACAGTATCAGGTCTTGTACCTACTGCTAACACAGAGGTCTCATATAATCTTTTTCTGACTAGTTGCACTATCCATTTTCTCCCAAAGCTGCTGCTGTTGCTGCTACTGTTATTGCCATCATCAAGTGCTACTACTGGTATTATATTCATGTGAGCTCTGGGCCAGCTTCTGCTTTCATGTCACAGATCTTTTCTTGAAACTTCGTACATTGTTTTGGGGTGGGAGAATGTCTTACTTGGACCTTTTGTTAGCTCTGCTATTCCAGAACTTGATTTGAGGCATTGTTTTAAAGTTGTTTGGAGGAATTTAGAAAGAGTTTAATTATTGTGCCTTGTCTGTTCTACTCTCTTGGCTCCAACTCTCAGATCAAAGCTGTTTTTCAGAATTTTAATTTCTTTTGTAGCTAAAGTTCACACTTTTCATAGACAAAGACAGGCAGAATTAAATTAAAGGGCTATACACATCCAAACTCCTGCATTGCTGCACTTTTGCAGTTTATTGTTCATGTATTTTGTTTTCCATTAGATTCTGCCTGGCTTGTACTCACACCATGTTCTTATTATCCATCTTCTCCAATCTTTGTTCAGCCTTTTATATTCCAACATTTCCTTCCAACATTCCTGCAACTGCTTACCCTTCACTTCTTTGGTCCAGTGGCCATGTGGTCTTCCTCAAAATGTTCATGTTCATTCACTTAAGTGAAGCATATCTCATCTTTTACTTTGTGTACTTCATACTTACTGAAACAGAAACTTAAGTGATTTACCCAAGGTAATACAGCCAGTCAGTGGCCCAACTTTGACTTCTGTCTAGGTTTCCTGATCAGCTTCTACTTTTTTTTAGTGTTTTTAATGCTTTAGAAAAAGTAGTTTGATGATATAAAGTTACTTTGGAGTCTGGTTTTTTTTTTTTGTTTGTTTTCTTTTAGGAAATTACCGACATCGTTTTTAGAATTGAGCTGTATTTTCAGGCAGCTTTGCTTGGAATCATTGTGACTGCAATGCCACCCTACTTTGCCATGGAAAATGCAGAAAATCACAAGGTAACGCAAATGCTTTTTTAAAAAATGAATTTTGTATTCAATTTACATATATCCAACCTACAAAAGTTGAATTTATAAAAATAGATTTGGGAACAGCTTTTGCATTGTAAAATTTCTTTGACCAAAAATTTTGTGCCATAAGTTTCCTTTTAATATTCAAGTCTTTATATCATTATTAATAATGATTAATTTACAAATAACTTTTCAAGAAAACAATGATTAGCCAAATATATATCTGTAATTTTTTTCTTTGAAATTTTAAATTTGTTTGCTAGATTTATCCCACATTTGTGTTAGAGAGAGTTGTCTGGGGCACCAAGAGGTTAAGTGATTTTTTTATCTGTCGTCCTACCTACCACATCTGTCTGATGTTTCAGAGACAGAGCTTGACATTAACTCTTCCTAATGATAAGGCCAATTTTCAATATGATAGTAATATTAATAATAATAACATTTATATCCTTTGTATATGTCAGGCACTATGCTAAGTACTTCATAGTTATCATCTTTGATCCTTATGGGGTACCATTTTAGGTACTTTTTTTAACCAGTGAGGAAATCGAGGCAAACAAACATTAAATGACTTGCTCTGTGTCAGTAAATGTCTGAGACCATATTTGAACTCAAATCTTGCTTACTCCAGACTATGCACTCTGTCTACTCTTTGACTATAAATTGCAGAGCAGGTACCAGTCTCTGTTGGTTAAAGAAGTTCTCTTTAGCAATGAAATCACAAATTCAGTTTGGAAAAAGCAGTGATATCATTAATATAGAGCCATGTGGTGATGATTCTTGAGAACCATTCATTTAGGAAAAATAATGCAATAGTCATCTAGACCTTTTTACATAAGTCAAAGCATCACAGAGTTTGAGAATTGGAAGGGATTTCAGCTATCATGTAGTCTAACCCACATGAGAAAGAAATAGGTACTGTTGCATACTGGATAAGTGGTCATCCAGTTTCTGTTTAAAACTGTCCCAGGAGAAGTGGCATTATGGCTTCAGGAGTAATTGAACTTTTAAAGCATTATGAATCTCTCAGTGCCTGCCATACAGTGATAGGAATTGGAACTGTGATTTCATTGGTAGAGAGAACCAATAGGTGTTGAAATTCCTTTTACTAATGCATTATGGATACTTTTCCTGCAATTTCTAGCTTTAGAGAGTTTTCTTGAATGTGTAGGAGTTAAGTCACTTGAATAAGAGTGGCTGTCTAGAAAATGTCAGACAAAATTTGAACCCAGGTATTCCTAGCTTTGACGTCAGCTCTCTGTCTACTCTGATATGATAACATTTGTGTTTTACAAAATAGGTGTAAAGTACTAGTTTATTGAAAGAATGAATCTTTTAGATGGCATTTCTACTTTCCCTCAATTTTACCCATGGAGACAAGAAGCAAGTTGAATACTTTGTAAACATTTGATATAGTTTTATTTGTAGCTAATGTTAGTACCAATTCCAAAGCCAACTCAATTTTGTGCATCTTTAATGTTACTCATTCTTATGTAACATTAACTGTCATCATTTAAGCACATTCAGGTATCCTCAAAAACCTTTCCATTTCTCATGTCTTACTCCCAGGTCAGCATATGATTTCAGTGCTTCTTACATGATAATCATTCAGTAACATGGCTCTATCATATGGAAATCTCTTCCCTACTTTATTTAAATCTTTTGTCCTTCCCTCCTATTTCATTTTGTCCTACGTGATCATAATTTTCTTTTATTCTGTTGTCCAAGGTACTCTCCAGTTACACTCAGTTCCCCATACTGTTTCCATGTAGTGTAATTCATTTGTAGTAATGGTTTTCAAGGAATATTTTCCACCTCTGATGTTTATTATTAAGCTTTTGTAAATGAGAACGTGTCAGACAATAATTGTATATTGTTTCCTTTTGAAAACTTTGTAGTTATCTGAATCTCAGACTGGGATTTTGTGTGAGAGGCAGGATCAGACAGTAGGAAGAACACTGTACTCAAATCTAATGTCAGAGGCTTACTTTATAATCTCATTAGTTCCCATGAATTAAATTATTATTTCTCTGCAGATGACTATTGGCTGTTTATTGAACCTTGATTTCTTGCCTGAGCTATAGTCCATTTTCAGCAATAGCTCACCAGGGTTATAGAATTGTGTTATCTTTTAAGGATCTTAGTAGTTAATATTGCCAAAACAACTCATTAAATTTCATCACAAAGTCAAATCACTCTCTTTTTTCCATATTTCCTTATTTCTTTCAACTTTCCCTTTTTGGAAGATAGGTTACTTAGTAACCTTGAGAGTTATCCTCAACTATTTGCTCTTCCTTAGTCCATTTACCCAATCAGTTACCAAATCTTGTCAATTCTCTCTCTATGATATATCTCATATCTTTCTCTCTACTTAATCAGCGCTGTAGTTCTTGACCTTATAACCTTTTACCTGGAATGCTGCTATAGCCTTCTGGCTAGTTTCTTTGTCTTAAGTCACTAAGTCTGACTATATCACTTCTTTACGCAGTATTCCAGTAATTCTTTCTTTCTTCTATGAATAAATGAAAACTTTTGTTTGGTATTAAAAATCCTTACATTTCTTCCTTTTTTTTTTTTTAATCTTCAATATCTCCCTGTTTTCTAGCTGTTTCCCTGTTGCTTACAGATTTCTCCCTGTGTCTCTCAACCTTAAAAAAAAATCACTTTATCCTATCATCTTTTTTAGCTAATACATATATCTTGCCTTCCCTTCCCTGCTAAACTCTTTTTAAAAGTTGTCTAAACTTAGCATTTGATACCATTGATAACTATTTTCTCTGGGATACATATTCTCTGTTGGTTTTGCTGACACTGCTCTGTTCTCTTCCTAATTCTATGACCAATGTTTCTCAGTTTCATTTGTTGATTCTTCATGCTTGTCCCACCTCCTGACAGTGGATATATCTTAGAGGTGTATTATGAATCCTTTACTCATTTTTCTTGGAACTCTCTTATTTCAGTTATTTTTATCATCAGTTCGGTTATCATTTCTGTTATGAGTCCCAGACCTATCTGTTATGCCCAACTCTCTCTTCTGAACAGTAATTCCACATCTACTACCTACTGGACATTTTGAACAAAAGTTATCATCTTTCCCTTGAAATTCAATATTCTTGGAGAAATTTACAACTTCAGCATCCCCCTTGACTCTCACTCATCCATCTTAACTATCATTTACTAGATCTTATCATTTCTACATTTTTAACATTTCTGCTCATTTACAAACCATTAATATAGTTCAGCGGTTTTCCTGTCTCATGTTTTTCTCTATTCCAATCTTCTTCCACACTGTTATGAAGCTGAATTTCCTAAGCAATTCTATGTCACCTTATCTACAAATTCTTCTTACTAAACTCCAATAACCCTCTCTTACTTCTAGGATCAATTATCAAGTCCTTTCTTTAATGTTTAAGATTCTTCACAATCTGGCTCCTTTTTGAAAGTTTTCTCACTTATTTTACTCTTTTCCACACAACTCTCAATTCCCATGCTTCTTGACATTCTCTAGCTTCTTTCAATACTCAGCTCAGATGATACCTTCTGAAGTACTTTCCACTACCCTCAGTCACTTGAGCCTTCCTCTCTTAAGAGTACTTCATTTTTGGGGCAGATAGATGGTGCAGTGGATAGAGCACCAGCCCTGAAGTCAGGAGGACCTGAGTTCAAATCTGGTCTCAGACACTTCCTAGCTGTGTGACCCTGGGCAAGTCACTTAACCCCAATTGCCTCAGCAAAAAAGAGAGAGAGAGAGAGAGAGAGAGAGAAACTTTACTTTTGCTGTCTATCATGCATGTATCTTTTTATTTATATGTGGTCTCCTCAGTTAGTAAGGAAGCTACTTTGTGTTTTTGCCTTTATATCCTGAGAGCTTAGGACAGAGCCTGTGCATAGTAATTGCTTTAATAAATGTTGTTGATTGATCTTAACTGTTCTTTCTAACTCGGGTACAAAGCTGATTAATTTGACATAAAAATCCATTCCATTTATAAGTTGTATAAGTTGAATTAAGAAATTGCTAAAAACCAGATAACTTAAGGACTTAGCAGAGTATTTGTCCCCTAATTAAATGTTTTGGGAAAGGAGATGAGATGAGATACCTTTGGCATCAATTATAGCATGGGGAGGGGAACTAAATCTATTCAGCACCTTTTTTTTCTTAGTTTGAGATTATATAAAGATCATATTTGCCCTGTTAATTGTTTTTTTCAATTTTTTTTCCTTTCTCTTAGTAGCAGTAGTTTTAGTAGTTTAGTTTTAGTAGTAGCAGTCTTGATGGTAATAATCAAGTTGGTTTTAGGTTTGGGACTAATGGATTATTTAGGATAATTGTAGGAGATTAGATATATCAAATTTCCCCCTCTTCCTCCAAAAATTCTAAACCTGCCCCTCTCAAGCCTTTTTATTTCTTATTTTCTTAATCTCTTTTTTAAAAATAGCATTTCAATAAATTAAATTATGAGTACAGATAATCATTCAATAAGTATTTATTAAGCAGTTAATATTTTCTATACACTGTGTGAAATCACAGGTTGTTTTTATTTGGCTTCATGGTATCCTTTTATATGTTCATCTAAATATAAGTACTTAGAAATTTGTTATTTCACATAAATTTATGAAGGATCTTGAATTGTTAACTTTATGAATTGGAAAGTTGTTCATTTTTCCTTACTGAACTTTCCCCTTCACCTTTTTCACCTGTTTCTCACTGGTTCAAGGTTTTATCTTCTCTCAAAACTTTTCGGACTAGAAATGCTAGATATTTTTATACATATGCATATACACATGCATGCAAACATACATGTGTGTAGGCAAATATATACACATATGTATATTTTTGGGGTTTTTTTGTCTTTAAAAACATAAAATTTGAGTTTGAAAAAATTGTTGCTCTTAGTTTGGTCTTACATGCATTCTCTGCATAGATTATCCTCAAAATAGCTGATTAATTTGCTGTTTCTATTTTATCTTAGCCTAACATACTGTGATTTTCATAGTCTTTCTGTTCTTGAAGATTTTTTGTAATTCTTAAAGATGAGAAATATTAAGCCAAGTTGGTTGCTTAATGTAAAATTGTACACTTTTTTGTTTTTGGTTATGATGGTGGGAATTTCCCTTTGTTTGGATATGAGGAAATAGGGTTGAAGAGGGTAGATAGAAATGATTTCATATTTTTATTGTCATGCTTAGATTATTTCATTAATTCATCATTTTATATGTATGCATTTGTGTATATATGTATGTGTATATATATGTATATATATAATTTTAATTACATTCAGAATTGTTTGTTTGGTTTTTCCCTCCCTTTCTTATAGATCAAATCATATACCCAACTGAAGATCTCAGGTCTTTTTCCATCTGCTTATTGGACTGGACAAGCTATAATTGACTTTCCCTTATTTTTTGTTGTTCTTGTTTTGATGCTAGGAAGTTTATTTGCATTTCACTATGGAGTTTATTTTTATGCTTTGAAATTCCTTTCTGTGGTAAGTTATTGACTTTTATATTTCAGTTAGTATAATTTAAAACAATAATTGTTCTAAGTCTGCCTTTTCACATAGTTGTTACCTTACATGTTATGTTGTAGGGATGAGGGTATCCTGTGTCCCTTTTCCTATTGTTTGAAATGTATCATACCTATTGCAAAGTCCATCATTTCACAATAAAATTTAAAATGCAAATATACCTGGAAGAAGTATTCAGACACATTGAATTTACACTAATGTTTGAAAAAACTAGGTACTCTGAAGTTTAGAGGAGAGTGCTTGACTTGGAGTCAAGAGGAAGCCGAGTTCCCATCTAGCTCTAGCTCTGCCTAGCCATACAGGCACTGCTCCCAATGCCCTCATTTGTAATACCTGAATATTGCCTACTCTAGAGGGGGAGAGTTAGGATAGGATCTTATTGTTTTGGCAACTTTCAGATGAGAAAATTCTCCCTAGCAGTGCAAGTTAGTCCCTTCCCTTCAGCATTATTGTCTTAGAGAATTTCCTAGAACCCTGAGAAGTTAAATGACTTTATTGACACATAGCTGATCTGTGTCAGAGGTGAGACTTGAATCTAGTCTTCCTAGTTCCATGGCTGGCTCTCTCCTCTGCCAGGCTGCCTCTCTGTTGAGAGCTAAAGTATATAAAATGATCTCTAAACCTTAAATGACTATAAGAGCGGTAGTGTGGTATAGTGGACAGAGGTCTAAAAATTTGGGAGACCAGCATGCAAGTGTTGGGCTTACTTATGGACTGTGAGACTGGGCAAGTCCTAGGCAATTCTAAGGCTATAATGGCAGCATCATTACTGACCTGTGTGAGGGGAGAATAGGTTTCCTCATTGGGAGCATGAAGTCATAGATCCTGTCCAAAATATAATGACTCTACAAATGTCAACTACTATATGAAATTTTTGTGGTGAGAGAAAGAATAATCCAGCAAATAGAGCAGAAGGATTCAATTGTTTGATATGAAAAGGTGAGAAAGGACTTATGAAAGGAAGGCTGGAGGGTTAAAGACAAAATTTTAACTGTTTGATAGTTTATCTAATACTAGATTTTCTTGGTGGGGGTAAAAGCAGAGAAGGAACACAAATAATTTATTTCATACTAAGCAAATAAAATTTCAGATTTTTATTATGGAAGAAGATGAATTTGTCACTAACAATTAACATACTGATAAGCAGATGATCTTTACATTATGGAGGAGGAAATGAAAGTGATAAATTCAAGTGACTTTTTCAGGATCACAGGCTTACATTGGAAATCTTATTTTCTTTTTGAGATTACCAATGACTATTTTGTTTCTTACTGACTTTGTGCTTTGTTTCCCACATACTTTGATTAATAGTGCATCTGTACATTTGGAGTAGGAGAAAATATGTTATATTTGTTTACAATTCATGGTTCATCTATTTACCCATCTGGGTCTCAGTTTCCTCAACTACATTTCAGTTCTAGATCCTATTTATAATCCTGTGATAAAAAGATAATTAAGTTAGTATGTTCATTTAAGTTAATGAAAGTATATTAGTTAAGAGGATAATGGAAAAGCATTTACATATGGCTATGGAATATACTTTTGTATTTCATTTTAATATAGATTTGTTTTAGGAAGTCACAGTTCTCTAAAAATAATTGAGATTACACAGCAAAAGCTAGCCCCCAAATTCATTTTCATGATAAAAATCTCAGACAACTGCAAAGCACTAACCTAGCATAAGTATAAAATTATTTTTTTAAGTTTTTTCTTAGTGGAAATTACTGTCTTTTAGCTTAGGAGTCCTGTTGAGTAGATGCAGACATCATAGGGTAAAGGAAAAATAGACTAATGATAGTAATCAGTAAAGAACTTGAACCTCTCCATAATTACATTAAAAGCAATAAAACCTAATGGGCAGGAGATAAGGAGAAAGGTGATAGATTCTGTCTTAAATTATCAAGAGTTTGCTTTGTTCTTATTTCTTGGAAAGCCAAGTAACATAGTGTAAAGAGTAGATATTTTTGTTCTTTTAAAATATGACTGACATTCTATATTACACATAACATTTTATTGCTATTGATATTTTTTATATAAATCATAACTCTTTCTTTTTTCTGCAGGTTTTTTGCCTTATTGGTTATGTACCATCTGTTATTCTTTTTACCTATGTTGCATCTTTCACCTTCAGAAAAGTTTTAAATACTAAAGAGTTTTGGTCATTTATCTACTCAGTGGTAAGTTGTATTTCACTTTACAAAAGTTTGTTAATTCTCCAGTTTTGTCATGTTTCTTGTCCCAACAGTTATTTAATTCATTCAAATCTTTATAAGAGTAAATTATGTGATGTGGTGGAATTATTTGATATTTGTCACATCTTATCAGCACTTTTAGCAGTTTTATTAAGAATAGGAAGAGAATATAGTTAATTGTAGTTTAAATGTTTAAGGATATTTCTATTTATTTTCTCAATTTTTAGACAGCCTTGATTTCCATTGCCGTCACTGAAATAACTTTCTTTATGAGATACCACACAGTAACAGCTGCCCTTCATTATATTCTCTGCATAATCAATCCAATCTACCCACTCTTGGGGTGTCTGATTAGTTTTATAAAGGTAAGTTTATTGTATCAGTCTCTCTCTATTTCTTTTTTCATTTACTCAGTATTTTTATTTTCCCCAGTTACATGTAAAACAATTTTTTACATTTGTTTTTAAAACTTTGAGTTCCAGATTCTCTCTTTAACATTCCCTAGCTATGTGACCCTGGGCAAGTCACTTAACCTCAGTTGCCTCAGCAAAAAGCAAACAAACAAACAAAAAACATGAAAAATCCTGGATTTGATTTTTTAATGAATATTGGAGGAATCTTTCTCTTCTTTGGCTAAAAATTAGTAATATACCCAGTTATTAACTGTGGTGAGGATTTAACAAATTCCCCTTTGGGAACTTTTTAATGAGAAGGAGCATTTTTTAATATGTCATTCTTAGTACATTGTAGAAAAGCAAATATTGTTATAAGGAGGAAAGGAACGTTATTTTAGAGTTCAGACTAAATGTTAAAATATCCAGAATTGGGGTGGAAGGAAATAAAGCATAAGAGAGTTTTAAGAAAAAAGAAAATTTATTAATCCATCCAAAGAATGAGTATTTTAAAAGGTTAGGTTACTTGATTAGAAAGAAAAAAGATAATTGGTTCTGCTTACCAGAACTAGTGAATTTTTAAAATTCTAATCACTTAATAGTTGTACCTCTGTTTTTTAGTTATCTTCCCTGTCTCTAATTACAAAAATGTTTTGGGAAACATTGTATAGATTTAGATTACCCCAAAAGAAGACTTGCTGAAATACAGTGGAAATCATGTCAATGTATAAAAAGAAACCATAAAAATCTAGTTGGTGCTAGTAAAGGAATGTGTATTATTGAAAAGAAGGATCTTTAGTTTTCATCGCAATTTGATTTTCTCCTGTGAAATACAAGTTTAATGATTTAATATTTTATATTAGATTTCATGGAAGAATGTGCAAAAAAATGAAAACAGTTATAATCCATGGGACCGACTTTTAATAGCTGTTTTATCGGTAAGAATCCACTCAGTTCTTCATACTGTCATGTTATTTTGAGCATACTCTTCACTTTTACCATATTTTTTACAGTATTATTTGATTCTTTCAAAACTAAATAAATTAATGTCTGTGAAAGATAACAGTTTGATAGATTATTTGGAAGTATCTGTTTACCAGACTGAGGTCAAGCTTGGATGGTGATACTTCCAATTTCTCATATACATTTCATTAAGCAAAAACTTTTTTGTTAAATTTTTGATCATCAAAAAAGTTGAAAATGCTAATTAATCCTGAGAAAGATGATTTGGGGTCTTGGCTTATTCACCATGTTGTCATTTTTAAGTATGCTATCATTAATGCTTTTTGATCACAATCACTGATTACTTACTTATAGGCTAAAAAGAACTTAAGTTGTTTAATTTTATTTTCTTTGTTTCAGTTATGTTGAATTATTTGTATGGATAATTATTTTATACACAATTATTTAATATACATAAAAAAAGTTCTTTCATGAAATTTATAATTAGTACTTTATTTTCTCAGGAATTCTGAGAAAATGTGAAGTACCTCATGCTATAAATTGTTTAGTTCTTTTTTAATTAATATTATTTCAGTCTTTTAATCATATGAGATTCCCAAACTGGTGTGAATAGTTCTTTGATTTAATTGCATTTTTTATTTCATAGTACATGAAAATGTTAAACAATTAATGAATGCTTAGAATTTGTTTCTTTGTTTTAGCCTTATTTGCAATGCGTGGTGTGGATATTCTTATTACAATATTTTGAGAAGAAATATGGAGGCAGATCAGTAAGAAAAGATCCATTTTTCAGGTCTGTTCAAGCTTAAAGAATGAACTGATTATTAGCTAGAAATTACTGGCACTAACTTGGAAGTGTAAATTTCCTAATATATTAGTGGTTTGAAATTTCACATTGTTCCTTTATATACATGTAGAACTTTTTCGACTAAACTCAAAAATAGGAAGTTTGTGGAAGTACCAAATAATGAAGATGAAGATGATGATGTTAAAGCTGAAAGACTTAAAGTTAAAGAAATGATGACTTGCCAGTGCTGTGAAGAGGTAACCTTGTCCTTCTAAGTTATATTGATTGGAGAAATGCTCATTTACCAAGACATTAGAAATAATCTATATTTATATGTGGTATAATAAGTCAGAATAATTATTAACAAACACTTATTAAGCACTTAGTAGCTGCCAAGCACTGTGCAAAGCACTGGGGATTAAAAGTTTACAAACAGGAGACAGCTAGATTGCACAGTGGTTAAGAGTACTCTGTCAGGAGGACCTAAGTTCAAATATGGCCTCAGACTTAACGCTTCCTAGATGTGTGACCCTGGGCAAGCCACTTAACCCCAAATGCCTCTTCAAAGAAAAAAATACACACACACACACACACACCAACTAAGTCTACTAGTAATGTTGGAGGAGACAAATTACATATATACACAAAAAAAATTTTCATCATCCAAGCACATGTAGATTTTACACTTGAGTTAGTTACCATGCTCTGATTGGAAACTAAGCAGTGTATAACATTAGAAAGATACTCACAATTCAGGTCCTGATTTCTTTACTTGCATACATGCTTTGGGATTCAGGCAACTAACTTAACTGTCTGATCCTAAATTTCCTTATCTGTAAAGTTGGTATATTAGTACATACATTGTTTACCTCAAAGGGTTATTAGGAAAATATTTTGTAAACTGCAAAGCACTAGATTCATAACTATAATAAAAACAGTTGTTTATGGGGGGCAAAATTTTTCACATAAGGTTTAATGATGTTTTTATAGATTTACCATCAGGAAAGTACAAGGCCAGGTAACCCTGTTTTTGAAAATGGGGGCTACTGAACCATATATAAAAATCCTTGAATGCCATATTGTGATTTAGGAAACCAGAAATTGGTGTTATTTGTATTTTATTATTTTGTCAGATATTTTTCAGCTAAATTTTAGTTTGGCATGTAGTGGACTTCCTACCATCTAGGGGAGGGGTGGTGGTTAGGGAGGAAAAATTTGTAACAGAAAGCTTTGCAAGGGTTGATGTTGAAAAATTACCCATACATGTTTTGCAAATAAAAAGCTTTAATAAAATGAAAAATAAATAAATTTTTAAAAAAATTTAATTTTAGTTTGCTTTGGGCTTCATTTGGGAGTGTTATGGAACTTTGGACTATGTGTTTGACAGCTCTCCTGTGTAGTATAGGAAATATTTTGAAGGAAATATGGGTGTTCCACAATGTAATGGAGTTAACAGAAGTACCTTTGATCATTTGTTTCTTTTCAATGAACCACAAAGTATTATTACTTACATATGCCTTATTAAGTGGACTTATAATTTATATTGTCTAGTTTTAACTAAGGCTATTTTTCCAAAGTACACAAATGGCTTTAAAAAATACCTACCAAAAAAGAATGAATGTAAAATAATAATTAATACTATATATATGCACATTTGAAATTTATTTCCCATAATGTTTTATGTGATGAAATATCTCCTGATTTGTTTGTGAGAATAATTGGTTGATATTTAGAAATACGGAAATTTGTTAGTCAAATTTCAACCAAAAAAATCTTTGTTTGGTGGATGCAATTAGTAAATGAGTATCATGACTTAAGTGCTGCCAGTGATTCATTTCTTCTGTTTGGAAAGAGCATTCACTTAGTATTCAGAAGACTTTGTGTCAAATGCCACCTCTCATACTTCTTACTTTGGGTAACTCCTAAGTGACCTTAGGTAAGCTATTTAAAAAAAAAAAAAAAAACCCAAAAACCTTAATGGAAGTATCCTCATTTGTAAAATTAGAAAATTGGACTTGATGATTTCTGATTTAAATATATGATCCTATGATTTAGTGCTATGTGATATAGCACTAAAAAACAAGATTTTAAAAAATGAGTTAAGCATTCAATTATACTAATTTTTCTTCTTAAAATATTTTAAAATATTAATAGATATATTTTATATAATTTTAGAGACAGAAAAAGGTTTTTTTTAACAATTTACAAAATATTTATTTTATGAATATTGCTTGGTTTATTTTTTAGTTACACTAAAATTATATTTTTATTACCTTTTATAGAATATGTATATTATTGTATTAATGTAATATATTAATATAATATCATATAAGAATATAAAAGCTAATAATAATAGATAGCTTTTATATAGCATTTGAAGATTTACAAAGTACTTGACAAATATTTTATTCTTAGAAAAACTCTAGGAAATAGGTACTATTATTCTCCTTATTTCACAAATGAGGAAGCTGAGACACACCAAGGTTAAATGACTTTTTGAGGTGTGCACAGCTAATCTTCCTGATTCGAGAAGTCAAGTGTAGACCAGTGCTGATATGCTCAATATATTTTTACTGATGGTTTTAAATTAAAAAAAAATGAGACCATTTTGCTAAAAAAGGGTGTTTCTTGACAGACATATAATGGAGCTCATCTAATAGATCTACCTTGAGACTGAGCAAGGGCCAGAGATAGGAACTGCCAATGAGATTAAGATCTGCTTTGCCCTTTTAGTAAGTGGATATCAGGATACTCTCACTCTTTAGTTTTTTATTTGAGAGATAACAAATCTGCTAGTTACCTTCTTTTAAGTCTGCCACCAAATTCTTATGTGACATATCCACCCTTTAAGTAGAAAGTGATACTCAGAAAACATTCTTCAAACCTTTCTCAGCTCTTCTCTGTGTTTCACCTTATATATAAATGAACTGAAGACATGAATACTTAACATTAAAGACCAACATTTTATGCTAAAAAATTGGTCATATATCTTACTAGTGATAAGCAATGATTTTCTACTGCCAATTTGTCTAAATTTCAAATAACTCAACAATCTATTTTCAACCACTATGTCCAGTTATAAACAGTAACTTCAAAAACAGTTCTGATGCCTCATTTTGTGGGTCACATTCCCCCTGTCCAATGAGACAGACCTTTCCTGAAGTCCTTCCACAATATCTTAAGCTGGAAAATTATTACACTCTGAAATTTGTTGGTTCTGATACTCCAAAATCGGTTCAGAGAGTTGATCTAAGTGTTGATTTTGAGGGAAGCTGGGGATGACTCAAGCAATGTCTTGTGTACTCTCTTCCATCTTGACTCTGCTTGTCCTGATGACTTATATTTTGGAATGGAACTGGGTATACTTTAGACTAGAATTTTGAAATGCCCTTTTTGAGATTGACAATATTAAATCAGTTAGTAGAATTATATGAAAATAGTAGTTTTAAAAGTTGCCATCTGCTCTACTGCCACACTCTTAGGACTTTACCAATCTACAGTTGAACATTTTAATGTCATATTTCTTCCCCAATTAGATTATGAGCTTTTTGAGAAAGAGGATTCTCTACCCTTTTCTTTTTTTTTCCCCCAGTGCTTAGCATAGAGCTCAGCTCATTAAGCTTAGTGCTTAATAAAGACTTTTTCATATTATGATACTCATTTTGTTTCTAACATTAAATTTAGTATCATTTTTCCTAAATGAAACCAAGTATGGTTTCCATATTAAAGGGAAAATGCAGTGACTTCTATTTGCCTCTGGGATCTAGCTTTTAAGCCTTTTACAGCCTTTTTCCTCCTTGTCTTACCAACCTCAAACATTACTCCCTTCTGTTACTCTGCAGTGTAGACAAACAAGCTTTCCATTTTTCAACTCCATCTCTGTTTTTTCTTTACATTAGTTGTTGTTCTCCGTCCCTAAAATTCACTTCCTCTTTATCTCAGCCTTATAGATTCTTTTTTCTTCCTTCAAGATGTAGCTTTGATATTTTCCTGAAACCTCTTTGTATTTTTGAATTTCTTTCAAACCAGTTTGCATTTTATTACTCTTTGTTTATTCTCTATCATTACTTATACTTTTGTTGTTTTCCCTTTTAGAATGCAGACTATTTGTGAATATGAATTATTTTGTTCATTATGTTTATATGTCCATTGCCTTGCACAGTGTCTGACATATACTTAGTAAAGACTGGATTGAAGACATAGCTTTAAATTGATACACCATAGCTTTAAATGTAACAAGCTGTTATCTTTTCCTTTTCTGTTCAAGCATCTTTTTGATGCTGTTTTATTGCTTTTTGTAACAGTTGATTTCTGGCAATATCTCTGGCTTATTTATAGAATGTCTCTTCATTGCATATTTGATTCTTCTAGATGATTTCATAAAAATATTAATTAAAGAATGCATATGGTATTTATTCATTCATTATAGTACATAGATAATTCTTAACTTGTTCTTATTATAATGTTTCTTTTACTAGAAACCAGCTATTTTGGTTAGCAGTTTACATAAAGAATATGATGAAAAGAAAGATTTTCTTCTTACAAGAAAAAGAAAGAAAGTGGCAACTAAACATGTTTCTGTGTGTGTAAAGAAGGGTTGGTATTAAATTTTGTCTCCTAGAAAAATGGCTTCCAATTTTAACTTAATTTCATGCATGCTAATTTTTACATTTTTATTTTTAGGAGAGATACTAGGATTGTTGGGACCAAATGGTGCAGGGAAAAGCACACTTATTAATATGCTTGTTGGTGATATTGAACCAACTTCGGGCCAGGTATAGTATAGATTTTGAATTAAATTTTTACTGAAGTATTTTTCATAATGACTAGTTAAGACTTAGGCTTCTCATTAATTTCAAATCCTGTTCTAGGATTGATTTACAGTTTAGCAACAAAATTACTATTTTCTTATCAGTGAAAACATTGAGTTCATAATTTTCTTTACAAGATCATTCTGAAAATGGATAATTTGTCCATAAGATTTAATGAAAGATTTGTTAAAATGTACATATACTTGGGATATAGGTTTTGTTTTTTATTACTGACAAGTTGTGTGTAACTTTGGAAAAGTCAACTTAATTAGTAGAAATATCAGAAACCATACAAAAACAATATATGCAGATAGATGGTTTTAAAGTAAACGTGGAAGTTGAGAAATATCTCAACCAGTTATTTTGTTGTCAGAGGTATGTTTTACAGACATGAGTTGGAGATTTCCTTTTGTTGTGCACAGTACAAGGAGACTGTTGTTATTCTTCCTTCGTTCTCAAAGAAAACCAATGACATCATAAGAGTGATATCTTTTAGTTGAACCTGACTGAAGTAGAGCTGTGCAAAAGTCATCGATCTCACTCCTTTTCCAGTCCTGAAGTCCAATGGAAGGACAAATGTCAACACAGTTCATTGAGAATATTCTATTACATACATAATCACAACACAGTATCACTGTATTCATTTTTTAGAAAATTGTTAAGTTCCAGTTTTTTTTTTTTTCTCTCTCCCTACCTCACTAATGCCTTTCCAAGACAGCAAGCAATCAGGTACGGGTTATACATGTACCACCAGATTTTAACATATTTCCATGAGTTATATTGAGAAAGAAAAATCTGAACAAAAAGGAAAAGCACAAGAAAAAAACAAAACCAAAAAATAATAATAACTATTAAAAAGATAAAAATCTATACTTTGATCTGCATTCAATCTCCATGGTTTTTTCCTCTGGATGCAGATGGCATTTGGAATCGTCTTGGATTGCTGTACTGCTAAGAAGAACTAAGTCTATCATAATTGATCGTCATGTAATCTTGCTGTTCCTCTTGTAAAATGTTTTCATGGTTCTGCTCACTTTATTTAATATCAATTCATGTAAATCTTCCCCGACTTTTCTGAAATTAGCCTGTTGTTCATTTCTTATAGAATAATAATATTCTATTACTTTCGTATACTATAGTTTATTCAATCATTCCCCAATTGATGGGTATCCATTCAATTTCCAATTCCTTGCCACCACAAAAAGAACTGCTACTGACATTTTTGCACATATAGGTTCCTCTTTTATGATCTCTTTGGGAGACCCAGCATAGTTCTTCTGGCATAGATCCAAATTGCTCTCCAAAATGGCTAGATCAGTTCACAACTCCACCAACAATCTATTAGTGTCCCAGTTTTCTCATATCTTCTCCCACATTTATTATTATTTTTTTCCCATCACCTTTTTTCTGAAAATTGTTCATATTGATTATTTATCAATTGGGGAAAGATTTGTATCACAAATCTGAGAGGTAGACTCTCCCTTGCTTTCCCAATTTGCTAATAGTATCCACCCTTTATGTGTAAATCATGTACCCTTTTCAACCTTATTTTTGTATATAGGGTGTGAGATGATGTGCCTAGTTTCAGGTATATTATTTTCTCCTTTTTCCAACAATTTTTGTCAAAAAGTGAGTTCTTTTTTGATACATTTCTTGGCTAAACTTTCTAGGTGCCTTTAGCTTTGATTTGCCCAATTCAGATAATAGTGAAGTTTTTGAGATTGCCTGTTTATTACTCCTCCATCTTTATTTTACATATTTTTTTTTCCCAGTCCCTTGTTTTTACTGATTAGGTGAATATCTGCTAGCAACCCATTGTCTAGATGAGCCATAGGAAGTGGCATTGATAGAATTATCTTGTCCTTATGTGGACCTTTGTTGCAGTGGGCTCCTGTGGAATTCCTTGCTTTGTTGGGATTATCTTCACCTCCCACAGTTACCTAGCTGAAGAACCACCTATAGATGTCAGCCCTCAGGGTTATTCCTATAAGACCCTCCCTTCCCTTTTGCTAATTGCTAGCTCTCTAGGGACTTTGCCTGCTTTATGACTTTGTTTTTCTCACCTTCTCTCTTGTTAAAGAGGGGAAGGCTCATTAGGAACTTTGCCCAGCTTTGGGCTTCTGAGTTCTTTTAGAAATTTTGCCTTACTTACTCAGTATTATCATAAAGCTTTTTGTCCCTTGACCCAAAGATGACCTGAGCCTCTGAATTCTTTACAGACTGCGCACCCTGGACTTCTTGAACATTATCAGTTGTTTCAAAAATTCTATCCAACTCGGTTTTATTCATATGAATGCATGAAAAAATATTCTATTAAAGATCCATTTTTAAAAAAAATATACAATTATACTTCATTTCATAGGATAATAATATTTTTCCTTTTATGGGTATTTCATATTCCAGTCTCTCTTATTTTATAATAATTGTTGCTTAATTTTGTGTGTAATCCTGACTTTTTTAATATTGTAGTACCAATAGTGCTTTTCATGTCTCTGCCCATTGAATTTCTTTTTGCTCTCTTTTGTATGATTTTATGTGTCTGCTGCCTGATGATTAAATCAAAATATACCAGTGAGCGTAATTTTAGGAGTATAAATCCACAGAGTACCTTAAACCTGAACTAGTAGCTACCTCATGGGATTTCTGTCCTGTGAGTATATGGCTGGAGAGGTGGCCTCAGAGGAATGTACTTATATGTACATGTTGTTTACTGTGATAGAATGTCAGATCCTTTGAGGACAGTGTCTGTTGCATTTTGCATTGTATCCTTAGCAACTAGCACAGCACCTAGTATAAAATAGGTGCTCAATAAATTTTAGTTTGCATTGGAAATAGTAGCAAGGAATGAAGGTGTTGAAGATGATGATAAGGAATGAGGTATTTTCAGGATGGAGCCAAATTTCCATGAGCCAAACAAATTTATTTGATGCTTAAAATGTGCAAAGGCCCTGTGTGAACAAACCAGAAAAAAAAAATTAACAATCCTTGCCCTCAAAGACCTTTAATCCTAGGAGAAAAAAAAAAATAAGAGGAAGAAATTTAGGATGAAGAGGAAAGTGTGGTGTTGTTCTGTTTTGTTTTTTAAAACAAAAGAGAGTTCCAGAAGGAAAGGTTAGATTGGGAAGGTAATCAAAAGATAGAGGTTGGGGTAGGTACAAGTAAAACTTAGACATATTCTTATCTAAGAACCTGGGAAAAGTTGGCAGGGAAGGGGCAGATGATGGAAGATAAAGGCTTTTTTTTTTTTTTCAACCTAGTCAGAAGACTCCTCTAAATCAAAGAAGTTAGTAAAGCTGGAGTTAGAAATTTACTGACAATGAAGTCAGTAGTCAGTACCAATAGCAAACAGCTTTTAGAATACATCAGCTCTAGTTAACGCATTGATGTGAAGGTACCTCTGCTTATGGTTATTTCCATGTGCAGTCTTCTAAATTCATTGTAGTGATGGGGACAATAGGGTCAGGGTATTAAGGGACTAGAAACTTATTGAAATGAACCTTTAGAAGAAGTTCCTTGGGTTGAATGCAATTTTGTTTGCAATGAGTGAAAGGTGATGCCTTTTTGAAGGTTGAATAAGTTCTAAGATAAAGAAGAAGGTTCTGCTGATGACTGTGTGGAATCATCTTGTGTGTCATGGTTGCTGACCTTTGGTTTAGATATTACCATTTATAATAGTCTTTAGCCAAAAGCCATATAATTCTGATTAGTTATTAACTTAGATGATGATCAGAAATTCAATTAAACAATTCCTTTTAAAGTATGTAGTATACCAATATTTAGTAAAAAATGAATTTATATTTAAATAGGTACTTCTAGGAGATTATTCATCAGATCTGACTGCTAAAGATGATGATTCTGTTAAGTACATAGGATATTGTCCTCAAACAAATCCACTTTGGCCAGATATTACATTGCAAGAGCACTTTGAAATATATGGAGCTGTGAAAGGAATGAATAGAAGTGATGTGAAAGAAGTCATAAAAAGGTAACAATTTTCTTTGCAATTGATATTTTCACTTCTATACTTATTTAAAGTGAGTATTGGGAAGGTAAGGAAAAGATAGAGACCAGGTAGGTGTGGGTACAAGAAGAACTTAGATATATTTTTATATAAGGACATAGGATTTTTCTTGTGGAGATGATTAACAGTGTTAATAACTTTAAAAAAGACATCCTATACTTTTGCTTTTTGTAAGTTTCTTTATATTTTAAAGGTTATTATCATTTTAATTATGAAACCATATTCTTAGCAGAATGAGAAACTGAGATGGTTTTGTTATAATTTATGAATAATGGTCATCAATTAATTTCTTTTCTAAAATGACTGACATTTAATATGACTAATAAGCTTTTCTATGGATACTTGCATTAAAAGGTATTATTCTATATTGCCCTTTTTCAGAATCACAAGTGCACTTGATTTAAAAGAACATCTTCAGAAGACTACAAAGAAATTGCCTGCTGGAATAAAGCGAAAGGTATTCTTATTAGAAAATTAATATTTGCATAGTACATTGTATTATTGTGATGGAACCTCAGGGAATCTCATACTTAGCTATTTTTATTTCATTATTTCTAGTTGTGTTTTGCACTAAGCATGCTTGGAACTCCCCAGATTACTTTGTTAGATGAACCATCTACTGGTATGGATCCTAAAGCCAAGCAGCATATGTGGTAAGTATATCACAAGACAATCAAAGAACATTCAATTATATTATATTGTTAGGGTTCAAAATGCTGATATTTTGGATCAATGACACAGGTGTCCTAAAAGAATTTGGAGACTTAGATAATCTCCAAGTTAAGAGGCAAAGTTTTATTGTAATTGTAATGGCAATTAAAATGGGCTAAATTCCAAAAGAGGAAGATAGCAAAAAGCAAGAAGCAAACAGGTAGATTTATAGGGAAAACTGTTAGAGGGGGAATTGGGAGTGAAGAACAAAGAACAGAGCAGGATAAATTACATCATGGGATTGGGATTCACATGTTTGGTATTAAGTTTGGTCATGGGGGCTAACAGTGGCCCCCTTTCCTCTTTCATGAAACTAAAAAGTGCTCTATTTGGGTCCAGTTGCAAGATTGCAGCTCAGACCTTTGGGTGACAAACCAGACATATTTGAAGGATAGCTTAGTGGAATAAAGATATCAGATCCAACTCCCTCCCTTTCACATACATTCTCCAAGATTGTGTCACATCACTCCCAATAGCTACATTCTAGAGGTTTCTTGAAAAGTATTGGGGTCTCTACTACTATGGGGCTTTCCACTACATCATTCCCAAGGCCAAGTACCCTGGAGGTTATTACTCCATTATTCCTAAGGACATCAATATCCTAACTAAAACCTTTAGAGTATCAAAATTATTTGACTAAGAGAATTGTATTCTTACCTTTGAATTGTACATAGGTCTCAATTGGAAAGAATGGTGTATGGGGAAATAGGACACCTGAGTTCCAGTGCCTAGTCTGCTTACTGGCTATGTTTTGTTTTGTTTTTTTTTCTTTTTGCTGAGGCAATTGAGGTTAAGTGATTTGCCCAGGGTCACACAGCTAGGAAGTGTCTGAGACCAGATTTGAACTCAGGTCCTCCTGACTTAGAGCAGGGCTGGTGCTCTAACCACTGCGCCACCTAGCTGCCCCACTGGCTATGTTTTTAAGGGTAGTTATCTCTCTTTGAACTCTGATTTCCACATCTGTAAAACAAAGATGTTAGACTATTTGTCCTTTAAGGCCCTTACCAGCTCTAATATTCTGTGATGATTTAGGAAGAAGATGCTAAAACCATGACTTTGATTTAGTAAACTGAAAAGTCTTTTTAAATGCAATAAGAGTTGTCATTTTTCTTAAAATATGGGTTTATTTTTGTAATGACCATAAGATTCTTTAATGTGTAATTTAGAAAACAGATATAGTTCAAAAACATTTTGTAGTTCCTTATGTCTAAGCGTTTATCATTTTTAAAATGTATATTTAAATGTATACTTTATATGTATATGTAATAGTTATTAATTCCTCAATCTATATAAAATTAGTAGTCTTTCAAGAAATTTGGAATTTTAAATAGTTAAACTCTTGTCCTCTATTTTTTTCATATGTAAAATGAGGAACCTGAAATAATTTTACCTTCTTTTTTTCTGAATTGTAATAATTATAATAACTAGTATTTTTATAGTACTTAAAAGTTTTCAGAACACTTTGCAAATATTATTTCATTTACCCTCACAACAGTTCTGGGAGGGAGGTGCTATTATTATATTAAGTGACTTGCATTGGGTTACACAGCCAGTAGGTATCTATCTTAATGATAGATTTGAACTCAGGTCTTCCTATCTCTAGGTCCAGTGCTTTAGATAGTATGCTACTTAGCTGCCTATTTTATTTAATTTAATATTTTTCACTTTTAAAATATCACTATAAAATTACCAAAACTTAGATACAATTAAAACATGAGCACTTTCCTTATCCTTTTAAAACTTTGAAATACAAATGGAAATATGAATCAAACAACTGAAATTGCATGTGATGAAATAGTGACTATAATATTTGACAATTATTACAAGTCAAATATCTAATTAAACCTTAAAAAGCTTTAGTAATTACAATAAAACCTATTGAATCTCTAGTAAAACATAGAAATATAAAATTCAAACACCCATTCCTTTGAATTTCTTATAGGAGAGCAATCCGTGCTGCATTTAAAAACAAAAGGCGAGCAGCCATCTTGACTACACATTATATGGAAGAAGCAGAGGCGGTTTGTGATAGAGTGGCTATTTTGGTATCTGGACAGTTAAGGTAGGAGCTTATAGTCAATATAATATCTCAATCAAAAGCATGTAACAAATATACTTCTGTCTGTATGTTTTTTTTCTTCCCTTAATTTAGAAGGTAATCCTTAATTATGAATCAATTTGAGAATATAATTCATATAATAGGTGTGGCATATAAATTTTTGGTCATGGTTTAGGTAACTTTTTAAAAATAGTGCTTTGGGATTTAAATATGACACCTTCCATTAAAATGTATCATGTTGTTTACAAGGCTTAAGGTTTTTTTTTCCCCCCCAAACTTGCTGCAGATGTATTGGCACTGTACAACACCTAAAGAGTAAATTTGGCAGAGGCTACTTTTTGGAAATTAAATTAAAGGACTGGATGGAAAATCTGGAAGTGGAACAGCTTCAAAGACAAATTCACTATATTTTTCCAAATGCAATTCGTCAGGAAAGGTAAAAATTTAAAACTTCAGCAGTATTTCTTAATTATAAACAGTGTTTTCCTATAGGAAGATTTATTTTGAAGGGAATATATACCTAATTAAAATATTAGAAATGATAATATAGTTTTGGTATGAATTTAGATTTGATTCTACTGTTGACCTGATAATTCTTACATTCTGATTTTTAAGTTCTTTAAGAAAAAAATGGCATTTTGTGTAATTAAAACATTAAAAAAGTGAAATATTGTGATTCAGAACATTTTATATGTCAAGATATATTCCTATCCTGAAGCATCACTGATATGAATCATAAGTTCTTAAAGGATATACCATTGATACATAAGTTCAGATTCAGGATAATTTGGGCATCAGATGAGACCTGCTTCCTGAGAACTAAGCTTGTCAGTTAAAAAAAAAACTAAACCACATTTATGTTGATAGTTACTTGAAAAATTAAATAGAACACAAAAACATACTGTCTTCCCATTCCTACCCATCTTCCATTAAGCCACCAAAGTGATTTCCAGTGACATCCTCTTACCTCTGAAATCAAATATAAACAGCTCTATTTGGTATTAAAAGCTATTCATAATCTGTCCTCTTCCAGTTTCTTTACACTTTCTATTACTCCATGTATTCTCCAGTTCAACTACACTAACCTACTTGTTCCTCATATTTAATACGCCACGTGTTATCTTCGTATGTTTTGACTGGTTATCTGTCCCTTGGAATAATTTCTTTCTTTGTCTCTACCTCTTAGTTTCTCTGGCTTCCTTCAGGACTCATATTAAATCTAACATTTTGCAAGTGACCTTACCTTGTTCCTTTGCCAATTGATAGTGCCTTCCTATTCTTGAGATGGGGGATTGTTTTTGCCTTTCTTTTTATCTCTAGCACACTCCTTGGCACATAGTATGCTTAATGATTGTTGACTGACAGGAACTACTTTAGCCAACATATGCTTGGTGATGAAGCCAAAGTCATTGTAAGATCTCCTTTTTTTATGAATGATATTGAACTGATGAGTCAGACCCTGGGATTTACAGAGCTTTCTTATTAAAGTCTATTTTTTTCTAATGAAATTAGTCTATCAGTCTATATAAGAAAAACTAAATGGTATAAAAATATCTATGGTTCAGATTATAGCACAGAGCTAGTTGCCACTTTATTTAATGTATCAGCACACATATTTGAGGTAGTCACTGCAAATGAGCCATGAGTTGGATTCAGAATTTGAATAGGTATAGTAGAAGGAGGTGGATAGCATTTGGAAAATTGCATATTTCTTTTAAGGATCTCCATCTATTCACCACTGCAGTGATCCATCCTTTCATTATAATTGTTTTATTGGTAATATAGTATAATTGCAAATCTGGAATACTACAGTCTCTATGGAAAATTGTAGGTAACTCAAACATAGTGATGAGTGACATGGTTGGTGAGGTTCAGTTCCAGTGTATTTCTAGTGGTAGTATACTTTCAAGTAGTGAAGTTAGGGGATATCATTGAGGAAACGTACAAGCCAAAAAAGGAACCAGGCCCCCTAATATAATATAAGCAAAAGACAGCAGATGAATACTCCTTTCATTTTCCTGAAATGTAGAAAGACCTCAGTGACAGTTTCCATTATAGTGAGAAGATTATTTTTGGAATATTACTCAGGTTGAGAAGATATTAGAAGGGTTTTGATATGTTCTGATAAAATGAATACCCATTTCAATGAGATCACAATTTCATTGATATATTGAAAATGAATGTCAGCTTTTATTCATACATATATATATATGTATACTTGTGTGTGTGTGTATATATATATGTATGCTTGTGATTTTTATCTTAGTTTTGATTTTAACCTTCAGAACACAGGAATAGATAACTCATTTTTATGGGTTGATTTAATGTAAAGATGATCACTTTGTACCTCTTGTAATTTATGCTTTATTTTATTTTTCAGTTTTTCTTCTATTTTGGCTTATAAAATTCCTAAAGAAGATGTACAGTCTCTTGCACAGTCTTTTTCTAAGCTGGAAGAAGGTATGAAATATTTTCAAAGTTCATATAAGAAACTCCCCAATTTTATAAATATGGTATATTCTACAAGATCATTTGTAATTCTGTTGCTTGGAACTCCAGATTCAAAATGCTACTGCTAAATAGAATCATTTGTAAGTTTTTTTTGTACATAGTAGTTTATAGTAGATTATTTAGAGTGCTGGCTCTCAGTAATCTTGTACTTCCCTGAAGAACAAGCTAACTTTTCTTACTGAGCCTCCAGGTGCTTGATTATTCAACCAACAATCATTTTACTTTTCTATGCATATTGATAGAATTGATTGAAGGAATCAAAGTTTGAGATTGTCTGTTGTGCCATTTAACAATGGCATTCGACCAGACAGCTGTTGCTTGTCTCAACCATAGTAGAAATGTGATATGCTCTTAATAGATTTATTAATTTAGAATGCATCAAGTTTTTATCAATGGATTCTGGCATAGTTTTCACCAAAAAATTTGATACTATCAATCATGTACCTTTTTTAATGTTTGAAAATATGATGAGTAAATCATTCTTTTCATGTTGTTTTAATAGCTAAACATACTTTTAGTATTGAAGAATACAACTTTTCTCAAGCAACATTGGAACAGGTAAAATCATATAATTTTAATATTGTAATGCATCCACAAATGATGATTGTATGAATCTCTCTCTTAAAGACTTAAGTGCTATTTGTGTTACTACAATAAGGAAGTAGGGGACAGCTGAACTGTGGAGCAGTTTTATTACCATTCATAGGTAATAACCTTTGGGTGGTAGATCAAAGCAGAAAAAATTTCTGGGCTAGTATTCCTAAGACTCACCTGTTCCACTGTTCTTGCATACCTCATACTTTTAGAAGAGGAGTGTTGTGATCGAAATTAAGGTAAACTGAGGCAAAAAGTTCTGAGCATGTTCACTTTATTGGTAAGCCTAACAGTTGCCAATAAAAGGGTCTCTCAATTCCTTATTCAATCAAGTGACAATAAGATAGTTCTTACTAGCCTTCATGTGGTTTTGGGAAGTATAAGAGAACAAAGAACATGAAGCATAAAACATTATGATTGGTTTCAAAGTTTGAAGTATCATAGATGATGGAAAACAATATAGTTGGTTGGAAGTCAGGAACAAAAGGCTAGCAACAATTTCTCCTTCCATCTTGTTACTATGATAAACTCATTGGTGGTGTCCAGAAGTATGGCTAGTATCAGAATGATAACAGTCCGGCCTTTTTGAAGGACAACCAGCATTGCAGAGATAACAGACTTCCTAATGTCCATCTCCATTTTGCAAGGCTTCTTGGTGAAATAACAGATCTCCCTTAATTGTACATGGGTAGTAAGATGAATAGAGGTGATATATTTTCTTTGAAATAAGGTAATTTATGGGACTTTTTAGCTAGGGGAGGAAAGCTGAGCTTCTGAACTTAACTCTTCATCAAAGAAACATGACTCAGGCAATTTTACATTATTTTGTATCAAAGGTGATACAGAATAAAATTAATTACAAAATGGAATTAGAATCAGTTTGATTTTCTTAAGAGAAAGGGAATCATCCATTGTGATCACTTTGTAATAAAGCAGTGCAACTTAAGGAGTTTATTATTCCTAAGTAGCTTTCTCTTTCTTTTTGTTTCCTTATATGATATATGTCCCTAGCAACATCTTGCATCCTGAGCCATACTCCAAGCTGCTTGAGGTTATGGGTATAGAAAAGGGTTTGAGAATGATAAATATGTTAGAGACAACTTATTCCTATAAGACTATTCTGTTAGAGTACCCTTCAGAGATTCTAGATCTCTGGCTGGTATTGATTATTGAACTCCCATATTTTTCTAATTAAGTTTCATATCATACTTATATAGAAATTGTTTAAAATTATCCAAATTTCTTGGTGCCAGTAGACTCAAAATTCTTAATGCCAATGGACTTCCCTTTACTAAATCTTTTTAATCTAATTTAGTGCCATTTGTAACTGACAGTGCCATGTGAATGTGCTAATTGGAAATGAAATAATTTGATAAAGCCATGGCACAAATTTATTCTGTGTTCTTAACAATATTTTTTGTATTATAATGTCAAGAAATATATTTTGATAACTAGAATCAAAACTTAGAACCAAATTTTAGTAATTTAAGAGATTTCTTCTATCTTCTTTAACGGTACATGTATTATGCTTTACTTCTTTTCCCATTAGGTTTTTGTAGAACTCACTAAAGAACAGGAGGAAGAAGATAACAGTTGTGGAACTTTAAATAGCACTCTTTGGTGGGAAAGAACCCAGGAAGACAGAGTTGTATTTTGAACTCTTACCTTTCAAATCCTCTGAGAGGATTTTTTTCCTTCCACTTCATATTATTTTTATATTGTTTTAAGATCAAACTTTGTAACATGTCCTGTGAACCATGGAAACATTTGGGTCATAGGAAATGGTCATATCACTGCAATTCCAGAATTCTTTAATTGAAATACTATGTTACTGTGTTTTGGTTTTCTTTTGTGTAGCTAATTGTGTTTTAGTATTATTATCTAAAAGATATTTAATTCCAACTTGTATTTTGAGAGAAGTATTTAATTTTGTTATTTCCTCAGCTTTTACAAAGTGTTTTTCTATTTACATTTTCACTAATAGTGGAAGATACTATTTTAGTTCTTTTACATATACTTTTATGTTTACTTTTTTTGGAAAAATCCACCTCCAGAAAATAAGCTTATTATATTGCAGCATATCAAATAACGATGTAAACTGATACTTAGGTGGGAGACTAAAAAGGATACTATAGACTTTCATTTCTCTCAGTTTTTAGAATTAAATCCTCACAAAAAGCTGCCAATTGCAGGTCATCTTAAAGAAGCAACAGTAGAAAAGATGTCTGAAATAGAAATTCATATGAAAAAAAAAATTATGTCCACTAGATGGCAACCAGAAATGAATGGTTTTACTTCAGGTTCTTTTAGGTACTTTAGGTTAGAAAAAATATTCATTGTATTTTCAAGCTAATTTAATTGATTTCTGTTTTAGTGTATTTTCTGTGTGGGGGCTAGTGTCATTTCTTGGCCATTTAAAATTATATTATTGATTTAGCTGATACTCTGTTTTTGTGCTGCATAGATGTCTGGAACAGAGAAAACTGCTAGGCTGGGATAATTCAGTTTTCTGTTTTTAAATAGAATATTTTCTCCTTTGCTTAGTATAGAAGTATAGTATAGTATAGTATATTTGCTTCTTGAGGACCTGGAAGGAGAAAGATTAGACTTGTTAATATTTATTAGCATTTTGACTTCAGACAATCCTTATTTGGGATTTTAACCATAATTGGTTGGATTTATTATAGATAAGAGCCATTAATAGAAGTTATTGTCTATACTAGGAAGCAAAGCAGATTTTTTATCATTTTCCAGAGATAAAGTATAACAAGATTAATTTAAGCTATGATTTATTACAATTATTCCATATAATAAAATTTCAGATATACTATACAGATATCAGGCAATATGATCTTCCTATTAGATGCTTAAATCTCATTAATTTAAGCTAGACACTGCCTAGATCCACCAATGATTGTAGATAGTACTGACAGGCAATATATGGTACTGATGCACAATATATGTGGCTCACAATATAAGAAGATGAGAAGCACAAAAATAACAGCTTGAAAAGACACATTAGTGATTTATTTACATAATAAAGTGTTACTCACTTTAAAATGATTTATTTCTGGGCTCCTTTAAATAGCAAGTTTACTAATGCATTTTTGGTTATTTGATTTAAGAAAATTAATTTACAACAAACTTTTAAGGAACATTATTTGTGAAATGCTGTTTACATCCATGTTGAATAGACAGAAATATGTTAATGACTGAGTGTCCCTGTTTTATTTTTTGTATCAGTCATTTTAATGATCTTCCCAACTGATGCTTGGTGAAAGGAAACCTCAATGATCCTACTGTTCATTTTGTTTATTTCTACCCCAACTATCTCTGAATCCTAATTAGTTAAAAAATAATGAATTTTGAGTATTATTTTTCATCAGTAAAGAACTACAGCCTTGAATTTTTGTTGTTCCTTACATACTTTCTACTCAAGATTGCTAAAATTCTTTATTGTAACAAGGTTTTCCCAAGGTAATATAGAATATAATTGTTTTCTTCATTTGAGACTCTTGTCTCTAGCCTTGTTCTTTTTTCTTTTTTTGACTTAGGTATTGTTCATTTCTATACTGGCAGTATGAACTTGACTAATACTATTGCCAGTTGAAAGGCAGGCTTAAAATGAACTAGCTTGCTTTCCTAGGTAAATTCATAAATAAATATTTCATGTTTGAAAGAAATAATTGTTGAAGAGCCTTAATATCACTTAATAGCCAAAAATCATGATTTTTTTTTTAAGATTGAGAAGAGGTATCTCACTTAAAGGTATTTTTTAAATCATTGGACATAAAATGTAGAGAACAGTTATCAAGTTATATCTCTATTTGAAAAAAAAAAAACTAAGCAGAGAGAAGTTGAACGCTTGAAAAAATCCATTCACATTGAGAAAATTTAATTTAAATTTTAGGTAAAACATGCATTGTACAGAAGATCACATGGATTTTTTCATATCAAATAATTTTAATTTGGTATGTATAAATATACATAGAAGTAAGTAATTAAGTTATTTTTTTTGAAAAGTGAATTTGGATTGTTTTTTTTTTTAGTCAAGTTTATATCATTAGCCTGGTAAGTTAGTTGATTTTCTGTTGTACATGTTCTTGTACAAATTTGGGGGTTCATGAACATTTCATTTTTCATGATGTTTATCTCTGGAGCACCTATTCCCATCCCCACCCCTAATAGATTGTCAGAGATAAAGATTGATTCTATGCTTCCTTGATAACACATTTTTGCTTTTTATTCTTATCCAAGTTGAATGTGTGGCTAATATAGTCTTTTAAAAAAAAAGGAAGGACCAGTTTCAATATATTTATAGAATATAGTTCGTTTTAATGAAACAATACTGCAGTGCACCATCCAGAAATATTTATATGATAGAGAAGATATTAAATATTACAAAAAATATTTAAGATACTAAATTAAATGCTTTGAAAATATAATTTCTGATATCTTTTAAAAGAATGAATATTATATGTGTTTATTGCCCAAAAGTTGGTTTAAAAAATGACATCCATTTTACTCAAGACACATATACATATATAGATATATAGATATTGGTTTTTTGGTTTGTTTTTTGTTTTTTGTTTTTTTTTTTGCTGTGGCAATTGGGGGTAAGTGACTTGCCCAGGATCACACAGCTAAGAAGTGTTAAGTGTCAGAGGCCATATTTGAACTCAGGTCCTCCTGACTCCAGGGCTGGTGTTCTATCCACTGTGCCACCTAGCTGCCACTTTTTTTTTTTTAAGCACAAGTTAAGTTATTGGATAAGATCATCCCTTTGTAAAAATTATAAATTGAGATGTGAGGAGCAATAGATAATATTTATAGTAACTAAAATTACATAATTAAGTTTATGGGCACTTGTTTCATTAGATTTGTCTCAGAAGAAAAGTTGTCAGGTCTTCATATTGACATTTTGCCTTTAAGCCTGGCATCCTTCCTTAAATTCTTTTTATTTTAATAAGTTTATAGTAAAAATTTGATAAGCATAGAAAAATTTTTACTCAGCATTTCATGTTAATTTATTCTGTTGTGTTTGTACTAAATATATTCCATATATATATTTTAAAAATCTCATGAGAGCCTTGAGATAAGTAATAATTACTATGAATTATATAGGTGTTAATTTTGAACAAATGGAAATAGTTACGCTTTTTATGGTTAAAAATCTTAACCACATGTTACCACCTGACCATTTTTCCTTTCCCTGACCTAAATTAACTTGCCTTTCCAAGTAAAGGCCTTTATTTTTATATGCACATATTTTATTTTTACTTTATAATTGTCAATCTCTTATTTTAACAGGAGAAAATAATTTACTTATTGAAAAAGCATAAATATGAATTAACATTGTAAATATTCATCTTTATATTTTTTGGTCTGAGAGTACACATGTATCCTTTTCTTTTAGATGACTGTAACAATTTACTTTTTAATACAAGTGGAAAAATTTTTCTCAGGCTAATATTCCATTTCTTTATAAAGGTATAACTTTGGCACGTGTTGTTAGTCATCACTTCAAGCATGTGAGCAACACCTTTAAAAATAGGAAATGTTACACAAAAGTATATCTATTTTTAAAAAACAATTTATCTTTCCCAATTACTGTTTTTTAATTACAAGCTATTGTCTTCACTTTAAAAGGCTTGGGAACAAACTGTTTTGAGAACTTGAGCTACAGTTTTGTTTACCTATACTGCTAATTGTCTTAAATTTTCATACAAATATATAATTTCTTTTTATTTGGGGGAGTTTAGATATGTCATGCTCTAAAATTGGTCTTATGTGAGGCAAACCTCATTTTTCAGTACTACATCATTTTCTGGAATATTTCAAGTATACTTGATGCTGCAACCTGGTACAATTTTTAATGGAAATACTGTTACCCTTTAATAAAAGGTACTGAGATGATGAGCATTTCATTTGATCACACTGAATTTGAGAAAAATATTTAAGATACCAAACTAAATGCTTTGAAAATATGACTTATGATGTTAACCTATTAAAGAGTGAATATTATAATTCATATTTGTCTGTTGCCTAAATTCATAACTTTTATCCCACTGTTGCCTTAATTATATTTCTTTTAAGTAGAATGATAAATGGTTTTTAATCCATTATGATTAATGTAAAATTTAACTTGTTTTCTGGCATTGCTTTTTTTTTTAATGTCTAGAGGGAATTACTTTCATTTTTAAAACTTTTATTGATGGCTTTCATATTTTATTATCATTTTCCAATAAATCCTACCCTCATCAGCTCTTCAGAAGAAAGAAAATATCTTAACCAAATAAACTATGTCTAACTAGATTAAGCATTCTGCATTAATAACTACCTCTATAGAGGGAGGAAATATGTTTGATCATTTTCCTGGAGTCAAGATTGGCATTTCATTTTCCCAAAACTATATTTCACCTAAAATTAATAAATAAAACTAAATTTCTGCATCTTAAAATATTTGCTCTTCTTTGTTAGAATACAGGAACTGTTCTTCTAAGAAGGGTACTTTCTGCTTTTTTCTCCCCATTACTAATAGGAAAACAAAAAAAGTCAGACAGAATTGACCCCAATTGTATTTTAAATGTGTCTGTGTGGTTTGTTTTCCTTTATGGTAAGAATAACAAAATCTGGTTTGGTTCCTTCAGCAATGAAATGAAAACAGAACCATCAAGAAGCTGCCACAAAGAGAGTCAACAGGTTTCCAGAGAGGTGATTAAGAACTGGCAGAATTAACTTCAGCATATTCCCAAAGGCAGCAAATGCTGTTCCTCCTCCCTGGAAGAAACCGCATTTCTGCCTTGTCGAACATCTGGTTTCCTTCAAAACACAATTAAATATTGTGTCCTAAGTGAACCCTTTCTCCTTCCTCCATGTATTTTTAATTTATCTGTCTTCTCTGTACCACTATGACCCCCATATAAAAAATGTCCTCTTTGAGGACCAGGACTGTTTCGGTGATGAAACATTCCAAAGGACATGGAATATGTAAACATTGCATACTATATATACCCCTTGTAATGAGCAAACAATCATGAAGAGAAATTGCTGTTTATGTGCCCAGAATCTTTTGTAGAATAGTAGTAAAATTCTATGAAGAACTTGACATCTTCCAAATCAGATAAAATGATTATGTTTACAGGCCAGAAATTGCTGGTTATCAATGTGTGAATCACTTGAGAGTTGTGGCTGTATATATGATGAAATAGAGGACTAGGTGGTGATGATTGTTCAGTTGTGTCTGACTCTTAATGATCCCATTTGGGGTTTTCTTGGCAGAGACATTGTAGTGGTTTGCCATTTGCTTCTCTAACTCTTTTTTACAGATGAGGAAACTGATTAAGTAACTTATCCAGGGTAACGCAGCTAGTAAGTGTTGCAAGACCATATTTGAACTCAATAAGATGAGTCTTCCTGGCTTCAAGGTCTCAATACTTATATATTTTTTTCTTTATTAAAGCTTTTTATTTGCAAAACATATGTATGGGTAATTCTTCAACATTTTCCCTTACAAAGCTTTCTGTTACAAATTTCTCCCTCCTAGTCCCCTCCCTTCCCCTAGATGGCAGGAAGTCCACTACATGTTAATTATGTTAATGACAAATTGAATATATGTATGCATATTTCCTCACTTAACTTGTGCAAGAAAAATCTTATCTACAAGAAAAAAAATCTGAGAAAGGAAACCGAATGCAAGCAAACATCGATAGAGAGCATGAAAGTATTATGTTATCGTCCACATCTCATATCCCTCTCTCTGGGTGTATATGGCTTTCTTTACTGAACAATTGGAACTGGTTTGAAACGTTTCATTGTTGAAGAGAACCATGTCCATCAGAACTGATCATCACACAATATTGTTGCTGTGTATAATGATCTCCTGGGTTCTGCTCGTTTCACTCAGCATCAGCTCATGCAAGTCTCTCCAGACCTCTCTGAAATCATCCTGCTGGTCGTTTTCTTATAGAACAATAATAAACCATAACATTCGTATACCATAATTTATTCAACCACTCTCCAATTGATGGGCATCCATTCAGTTTCCAGTTTCTAGCTACTACAAAAAGGGCTGCCACAAACATTCTTGCACATGTGGGGCCCTTTCCTTCCTTTATGATTTCTTTGGGATATAAGCCCAGTAGAAATGCTGCTGGGTCAAAGGGTATGCACAGTTTGATAATTTTTAAGCATAGTTCCAAATTGCTCTCCAGAATGGTTGGATCCATTCACAGTTCCACCAACAATGTATCAGTGTCCCAGTTTTCCCACATCCCCTCCAACACGCATCACTATCTTTTCCTGTCATTTTAGCCAATTTGACAGGTGTGTAGTGGTACCTCAGAGTTGTCTTAATTTGCATTTCTCTGATCAATAGTGATTTGGAGCACCTTTTCATATGAATAGAAATAGTTTTAATTTCATCCTCTGAAAATTGTCTCTTCATATCTTTTAACCATTTATCAATTGGACAGTGGCTTGAATTCTTATAAATAGGAGACAGTTCTCAATATATTTTATAAATAAGGCCTTTATCAGAACCTTTACATGTAAAGATGATTTCCCAATTTATTGCTTCCCTCCTAATCTTGTCTGCATTAGTTTTGTTTGTACAAAAACTTTTTTAACTTAATATAGTCAAAATTATCTATCTGGTGTTCAATTAAGAGTTCCAATTCTTCTTTGGATATAAATTTATTCCATCTCCACAAGTCTGAGAGGAAAACTATCCTCTAATTTGTTTATAATATCAGTCTATATCTAGATCATGAACCCATTTAGATCTTATCTTGGTATGTGGTGTTAAGTATGGATAAAGCCCTAATTTCTTCCACACTAGTTTCCAATTTTCCCAGCAATTTTCGTTGAATAGCGAGCAGTTATCCCAAAAGCTGGGGTCTTTGGGTTTATCAAACACTAAATTGCTATAATTATTGCCTAGTTTGTCCTGTGACCCTGTCCTATGCCACTGATTGACTGCTCTATTTCTCAGCCAGTACCAAATGGTTTTGATGCCTGCTACTTTATAATATAGTTTTAGTTCTGGTACAGCAAAGCTGCCTTCATCAGCCTTTTTTTTTTTTCATTAATTCCCTTGAAATTCTTGACCTTTTTTGTTCTTCCAAATGAACTTTGCTACTATTTTTTCTACATCTGTAAGATAATTTCTTGGGAGTTTGATTGGTATGGCACTAAATAAGTAAATTAGTTTGGATAGTACTGTCATTTATTATATTCGCTTGGCCTACCCATGAGCACTTGATGTTTTTCCAACTGATTAGATCTGAGTTCATTTGTGTGGAAAGTGTTTTGTAGTTTAGTTTGTGTAATTCATGACTGTTCCTTGGCAGATAGATTCCCATATATTTTATACTATTGACAGTTATTTTGCTGTTGAACTTTGTTGGTATCATATAAAAATGCTGATGATTTATGTGGATTTATTTTGTATCCTACAACTTTGCTAAAGTTGTGAATTGTTTCTAGTAGTTTTTTAGTTGAGTCTCTAGGGTTCTGTAGGTATACCATCATGTCATCTGCAAAGAGTGATAATTTGGTTTCCTCATGACCTACTCTAATTCTTTTTATCTCTTTCTTTTACTGTCAAAGCTAACATTTCTAATACAATACTAAATAGTAATGGTGACAGTGGGCAGCCTTGTTTCACTCCTGATTTTATTGGGAATGTTTCTAGTTTGTCTCCATTACATATGATGCTTGCTGATGGTTTTAAGTAGATGCTACTAATCATTTTTTTTATTTTATTTGCATAACATATGTGTGGGTAATTCTTCAACAATAACCCTTACATAGCTTTCCGTTACAAATTTTTCCCCCCAACTCCCCACCCCTCCCCTAGATGGCAGGATATCCACTACATGTTAATTATGTTAAAATATTGGCAAATCGAATATATGTATACATATTTCCAAACTTATCATTGGTGTGCAAGAAAAATCTTATCTACACAAACGATATATCAGATAAAGGAAACACAATGTAAGCAAACATCAATCAAGGAGTATGAGAATGTTATGTTGTGGTCCACATTTCGCATCCCTCTCTCTGGGTGTATATGGCTTTCTTCAGTGAACAATTGGAGGTGGTTTGAAACATTTCATTGTTGAAGAGAGCCATGTCCATCAGAATTGATCATCATATAGTACTGTTGTTGCCGTGTATAATAATCTCCTGGTTCTGCTCATTTCACTCAGCATCAGTTCATGTAAGTCTCTCCAGGCCTCTCTGAAATCATCTTGCTGGTCATTTCTTACAGAACAATAATATTCCATAATATTCGTATACCATAATTTATTCAGCCATTCTCCAATTGAAGGGCATCTATTCAATTTCCAGTTTCTAGCCACTACAAAAAGGGCTGCCACAAACATTCTTGCACATGTGGGGCCTTTTCCTTTCTTTATGATTTCTTTGGGATATAAGCCCAATAGAAATGCTGCTGGGTCAAAGGGTATGCACAGTTTGATAACTTTTTGAGCATAGCTCCAAATTGTTCTCCAGAATGGCTGTATCCGTTCACAGCTCCACCAACAATGCGTCAGTGTCCCAGCCCTCCCACAACCCCTCCAACATTCATCATTAACTTTTCCTGTCATTTTAGCCAATCTGACAGGTGTGAAGTGGTATCTCAGGGTTGTCTTGATTTGCATTTCTCTGATCAATAGTGATTTGGAGCACCTTTTCATATGACTATAAATAGTTTTAATTTCATCCTCTGAAAATTGTCTGTTCATATCCTTTGACCATTTATTGATTGGAGAATGGCTTGAATTTTTATAAATATGAGACAATTCTCTATATATTTTAGAGATGAGACCTTTATCAGAACCCTTAAATGTAAAGATGATTTCCCAATTTATTGCTTCCCTCCTAATCTTGTCTGCATTGATTTTGTTTGTACAAAAACTTTTTAACTTAATATAGTCAAAGTTATCTATCTGGTTTTCAATTAAAAGTTCCAGTTCTTTGGACATAAATTTATTCCATCTCCACAGGTCTGAGAGGTAAACTATATTATGTTCCTCTAACTTGTTTACAAAATCACTCTTTATATCCAGATCATGAACCCATTTAGATCTTATCTTGGTATGTGGTGTTAGATGTGGGTCAAGCCCTAATTTCTTCCACA
>JAJPUD010002375.1:122588-142622 GCA_023553655.1 Myrmecobius fasciatus
GCTGCTTTATAATATAGTTTTAGATCTGGTACAGCAAGTCCACCATCTTCAGCCTTTTTTTTCATTAATCCCCTTGAAATTCTAGACCTTTTGTTTTTCCAAATGAACTTTGCTACTATTTTTTCTAGATCTGTAAGATAATTTCTTGGGAGTTTGATTGGTATGGCACTAAATAAGTAAATTAGTTTGGGTAGTATTGTCATTTTTATTATATTCGCTCGTCCTACCCATGGATGCTACTAATCATTTTAAGGAAAAGCCCATTTATTCCTATACTCTAGTGTTTTTAATAGGAAAGGGTGTTGGATTTAATCGAATGCTTTTTCTGCATCTATTGAGATAATCATATGGTTTTTGTTAGTTTGGTTATTAATATAATTGATTATGTTGATAGGTTTCCTAATATTGAACCAGCCCTGCATCCCTGGTATAAATCCTACTTGGTCATAGTGTACTATCCTGGGGATGACTTTCTGTGATCTCATTGCTAATATCTTATTTAAAATTTTTGCATCAATATTCATTAGGGAAATTGGTCTATAGTTTTCTTTCTCTGTTTTCACCCTACCTGGTTTAGCTATCAGCACCATATCTGTATCATAGAAGGAATTTGGTAGTATACCTTCTGTCCCTATTTTTTCAAATAATTTATATATTATTGGAATTTATTTTTCTTTGAATGTTTGGTAGAATTCCCATGTAAATCCATCTGGCCCCATGGGATTTTTTTTTTTTAGGGAGTTGATTAATAGCTTGTTCTATTTCTTTTTCTAATATGGGGCTATTTAAATAATTTATTTCCTCTTCTGTTAACCTGGGCAATCTATATTTTTGTAGATATTCCTCCATTTCACTTACATTATCAAATTTATTGGCATAAAGTTGGGCAAAGAAACTCCTAATTATTACTCTAATTTCCTCTTCATTGGAGGAAAGTTCTCCCTTATCATTTTTGAGACTAACAATTTGATTTTCCTCTTTCCTTTTTCTAATCAAATTAACTAAAGGCTTATCTATTTTGGTTTTTTCATAAAACCAACTCTATTTGTTCAATTTTAATTTTTAAAGTATTTTCTTCAGTTACCTTTTTTAGCTCCTTTTATAACTGGCCAATTGAATTTTGGGGTTCATTGCATTCTTTTTGCATTTTACCAATTTTGTTTTTCAGTGAATTGATGTCTTTTTCCATTTCACCATTTTTGTTTTCCACTGAGTTGGTGACTTTTTCCATTTCACCAATTTTGTTTTTCAGTGAATTGGTGTCTTTTTCATATCTCTTTTGCAGGGCATTATATCCTTCTTGCACTGATTTCAATTAATTTCCCCATTTTTCTTCTAACTCTCTTTTGAGATTCTTTATGCAATCTTCTAGGTAAGTCTTGTGAAATGGGGACCAGTTCATTTCTGCCTTTGTGGCTTCCTCTGAAGTTGCTTTCCCTTTAGGAACCTCAGGATCTGAAGTTTGCCCTTCTTTCTCTCCATAAAAGCTGTCTATGGTGAGAGTTCTCTTCTGTTTCTTACTCATTTTTTAGAGCTTGAGGTCTGTTTAAAGCAGGGGACCAGCAGCTGCTTCAGTTTGTTCTGGGACAGTTTACAGGTTGACTTCCAGTGTGGGGCTGATCGGGCTAGATCCATGTTTTCAGTGGTTCTCAATCCACCTTTTACCAAAGGCAGATCTGCCAAAGCACCTGCCCGCAAGCAGAGCAAAGTGGCCCAAGCCTCTCCCAGGGACTTCCCAGGTGCTTAGAATCCCCCTCAACCCCCCCATTCCTCTACCCCCTCCCCCCAACTCCCTCCTGCCCCAGCTGTGTGCCTGAGTGCAACAAGTGGCCCAATCCCCTGCTCCTCCGAAACAGACCTGCTTTGGAGTTCCTCCAAGGCAATTTTTGATGGAAATATGTTGTACTCCAAGTACTTGAGGGAGCTTTAACTCCAGAACCAGTTCAGAGGCTTTATCTGTCCTTGGTTTGAGGGAAGATTAGAGGAGCTCACAGAGAGTTGTGTCTACACTGTGCCACCTTGCTACTTATATTTTCACAATAGTAATTGACAGTGCTTTTTTACTTACTAAAGAGCAATTCATTAAACAAATTAGTCAAACTCCAGTAATATAAGTTGATAGCAATGAGTTACTATATTGTCATCAAATTACCAGGAATGCGTCCAATAACTATAATAACAAAGGAATTCCACTTGCATGTCAGCAAGAAATTATGTAAAAGCATCTTCTTTGGCACTAGCAAATAATAGTAATGTTCACAGTATAAGTTTAGATCCAGCCTTGTAACAATCATTCAAGGTTAAACATTGTGCAACAGAATTCAAGAAATCAAAAAAATTGAATTCAAGATCCAAATAGAACCTGGTAAAAGAATTTGACCAGAGTGTACTTAAAAAGGAAATTGTTGAAACAAAAATTAGAAAAGTAGAAAATTTATCCAAATATCTTTCTCAAAATGAGGCATTTGGACTAAATTAAAACTTTAAAGCTTATAGTTTTATAGCTAAAGAAAAAAATTAGCATAAAACATCTTTAAAGTTCAGAAAAAGCAAAATCTTGCATAGGAATATTGAATATTCAGCAATAATGCAGGAAATTCTCTAAAAGAAGCAAAATACAGAATTGGAGTATAATTTAAACCTCCAAAGAAATGAAATTGGAGGGGGAAAAGGCAGATGTAGTTCATACTTATAACCAATAGATGCTACTAAAGAGCTAATTTGTTTGGATAGGGTAGTGGCAGAATCGGGGCAAAAGGGAGAGAGTATAAGATGTTACTTAAGTAGAATCAACAGGACCTGGACGAGTTGAGCATCATGTTAGCCCCTGCCAATAGAATAGTGAATATGTGCTTAATCTTCCTAAAATATGATCTCATGTCACTGAGACATCCAGAAGCATCCTATCCTTTGAGATGCTAAACATCAGTCATTAAAACTTATCAGTTCAGTCCTCTTCTGACTTCCTATTGGATATTTTGAATTGGATGTTCTGTAGGATTCCAAACCATATGTCTCAAATTGAAATCATTATCTTTTCCTGTCCAGACCCTCTTCTTCCTAGCTTTATTACTGTAGAGGGCACCATTATCCTCCGAGTCACCCAGGGTCACAACTTGGATGTCATTCTCACTCTCCAAAATATCCACATCCTGGGGCAGCTAGGTGGCATGATGGATAGAGCACCAACCCTGAAGTCAGGAGGACCTGAGTTCAAATCTGATCCCAGATACTTAATATTTTCTAGCTGTGTGACCCTGGGAAAGTCATTTAACCCCAATTGCCTCAGCCAAAAAAAAAAAAAAAAAAAAATCCACATCCTGTTGATTGTAGCTCAGCAATATCTCTCATATACACAGTGTCTCCTGTTATTGGGGGCTTCCTGCTATAGGTTTTCATCACTTCACAATCCTTACTGTTTGGTCCAGGCTATTCTCTTTCCCAAATCTAGTGGCTCTGTTATCTCCAGGATTAAATAAATGCACAGTTCTCTAGTTTGTAAAGCCCTTCATGAACTGGTCTTCTATATTTTTAATCTTTTTATTTCCCCTCTGTTTTCTCCCTATTTCCTTCACATAGTTTTTATTTTTTTTAGGTTATACATGTACATTTTTTTTAACATATATCCTTATGAGTCATGTTGGGAGAGAAAAATCAGAACAAAAAGGAAAAAACATATGAAAAGAAAAAAAATGTGTAACTATTGTGTGTTGATACACATTTAGTCTCCATAGACCTTTTTTGATGTAGTGAGATGCTTCGCTCAGAATCAGTTCATATAAATCTTTCCAGGTTTTTCTGAAATCAGCTTGTTTATTTTTTATAGGACAATAATATTCTATTATTTTCATATACCATAATTTATTCAGCCATTTTCCAATCAATAGACATTTACTAATTTTCCAATTTGCCATCACCAAAAGTTGCTACAAACATTTTTGCACATTCCACATACTTTTTGATACAGTGACAACCTCCTTGATTTTCCTTGCTTAAGGCACTTTATCTGACTACATTTTCAGTAGCTGTGTCATGCTTGGAATTCTCTCATCTTCATCTGGTTTCCCTGATTTGGTTTAGGTCCCAGCTAAAAATGTCACCATATATTTTTAAAATTCCACCCTATTTAACAAGGCTTTCCAAATCCCCCTTAATTCTAGTGCCTGTCTTTTAAGGCCATCTCCAATTTATCTCATATAAAGCTTGCTTCTACGAAGCTACTGACATATTATTTCCCCATTAGACTATAAGTTACTTGAGAGCAAAACTAGTTTTCCGTTTTTTATTTGTATCATTATCCTTTGACATAGTGCCTGGAACAAAGTAGGTGCGTAATTAAAGTTGTTGAGTTGAATTGCCTTTAGACAGTTTTCTGTGAATAGAAATGCTGTCAGTCAGTATTTATTAATTTTACTTTGTGTCAGATACAGTTCAAGTGCTAAGGATACAAAGAAAGGTAAAAGTTGCTACCCTCAGAGTTGACAATATAATGGTAGAAACATGTTAATAACTATGTTATAGGATAAATTGGAAATTGAAGAAAGGCTAGAATTTAGTGGAATTGGGAAAGGCTTCCTGTAGAAGGTAGAATATTATCTAGAATTTGATGAAGTCAGGGAAGTCAGGAGGCAAAAATGAGGATAGAAAGCATTCTATCTATGGGGGACAGCCAATGAAATTACCCAGAGTTGGGAGGTTGTCATTTGCAAAGAACAGCAATGAGGTCAATGTCCTTGAATCACAAATATGTGATGGGATTTCACATAGCTATCAATAACTTGGATGTCTTTCTTAGAAGGGTGCTGTTTCATATCTTTTGACCACATGAATTGGGGAATAACTCATAGATCTGAATAGATTCCTTACATAATCTTGGAAGTGAAGAGAACAAAATACCCACATGCAAAACCTCAAAGGGGGATATGATTTGGTCTTAAGTTCAAAAAAGTTTTCTTTAGGAAGAGCTCAAAAAGAATTCTAGAAGTCAAATAAGAGAGGTAGAAGAAAATTTGGGGAAAGAAATTAGAGGTATGCAAAACAAAGTCAACAGCTCAAAAAAGGAAGGACAAAAAATGATTGAAGAAAACAATTCCTTACAAACTAATATTAGCCAAATGGAAAAGAAAGTACAAAAGCTGACTAAAGAAAATCATACCTTAAAAACTAGAATTGAGCAAATAGAAGCTAATGACTGAGACATCAAGAAGCAAGCAAAATAAAAAGAATGAAAAAATAGAAAATGTAAACTACCTTATTAGAAAAACAACTGACCTGGAAAATTGATGCAAGAGAGATAATTTAAGAATTATTAGATAACCTGAAAGCCATGATCAAAAAAAAAAAAAAAAAGTATCTGGCAGCATCTTTAAAGAAATCAAGGAAAATTGCCTTATAACACTAGACCCGGTGCATAAAAGACATTGAAAAAATCCACTGTTCACCTCCTGAAATAGATCCTCCAAAGAACATTATAGCTAAATTCCAAAATTATCAGGTCAAGGAGAAAATACATTTTGCAGTCAGAAAGAAAACTCAAATATCGAGGAGTCACAGTCAGGATTACCCAGAATTTAGCAGCCTCTACATTAAAGGATTGAAGGGCAAGCTTGGATTGCTACCAAGAATCAATCCAGCAAAATCTTTTAGGAGAAAGATGGAAAATTTTATCATTTGTGATGAAAAGACCAGAACTTAACAGAAAATTTGATCAACAAATACAAGAATCAAAAGAAGCATAAAAAGGAACATAAAAAGTAAACAAGAAAGGAAAGGGGAAACAAAAACAATATATTATTTAAAAGCAAAACTGTATACATCGGTATATGGGAAGATGATACTTTTAACTCTTGAGAACTGTATCTTTATTAGGGCAGTTAGAAGGGGCATACATAGCGTATGTGGGTATAAGTTGACTTGGATGTGAAGACAGAAATTAAGGGGTGGCAAAAGGATTGTATTGGGAGAAGAAAGGAAAGGCAAAATGGGGCAAATTAAATCACAAATTAAATAGTGCCTCTACTATTATAGTAGAAGGAAAGAAAGGGATGAACTTTTTTTGAACCTTAATCTCATCAGTACAGGCTCAAAGAGGGAATAATATACACAGTCAGTTAAATATAGAAATAGGTTTCACTCAAAAGGGAAGTAGGAGGGGAGGAGTTAGTTAAAGGGAAGGGTGGGGACTGATAGAAGGGATGATAGTATGGGAGAGGTGGTAGCCAGAAGCAACACAATTTTGAGTAGAAAAGGGTGAAGGGAAAAAGTACAAATAAGGAAAACAACATGATGGAAGCCAATATACAGGTGGTAATCACAACTGTGAGTGTGAATGGGATGATCTTTTCCACAAAATGGAAGGAGATAGCAGAGTGGATTAAAAACCAGAATTCTACAAGATAATGTTCATAAGTAACACATTTGAAGCAAAAGAGATATGCACTAAGTAAAAGGCTGGAAAAGAATATATTATGCTTCAGGTAAAGTTAAAAAAAATCAGAGGTAGCAATCCTAATTTCAGACAAAACAAAAGTAAAAAATAGATCTAATTAAAAGAGAAAAAAGGAAATCACATCTTGCTAAAAGGTACCACAGATAAGTAATATCAGTACTAAATATAGATACACCAAATGGAATAGCATCCGGATTCTTAGAGAAGTTAAGTTGCAGGAGGAAATAGAAAAGCTATCTAGTGGGGGATCTCAATCCCCCCTCTCAGAATTAGATAAATCTTACCACAAAGTAAATAAGAAAGAAATTGAGATTACTAGAACTTTAGAAAAGTTAGCTATGACAGAGCTCTCTGGAGAAAACAATTGGGGTATAATGGAATATATCTTTTTCTCAGTAGTACATGGCACCTACACAAAAATTGACTACATATTAGAGCAGTAAAAAGTTCACAATCAAATGCAGAAAGGCAGAAATATTAATTGCAACCTTTTTAGATCATGATGCAATAAAATTATGTGCAATGAAGTATCATGGAAAGATAGACTAAAAACTAATTGAAAAAAACAATCATCCTAAAGAATGAGTGGGGCAGGCAAAATCACAGAAAAAATAATTTCATCCAATAGCATGACAATAATGAAATATAAAGGGTATGACATAAGCAAATCAGAAGATCAAGGAATAGTTTACCTTTCAGATCTATGAAGAAAAGAATTAATGACCAAACAGGAGATAGAAAACATTGTGAAATGCAAGATGGGTAATTTTGATTATAATAAAAAGGTTTTTACAAATAAAAACCATGCAACCACAATTAGAAAAGCAGAAATCTGCATACAATTTTTACAGCCAGGGTGTCTGATAAATTGAGTCAAATTTGTAAGAATATAAACCATTCCCCAATTGATAAGTGGTCAAATGATATGAACAAGCATTTTCCAGATGAAGAAACCAAAGCTATCTAGAGACATATGAAGTACTCTGAATCACTTGTTTAGAGAAATACAAATTAAAACAACACTGACCTATCAAATTGATTAATAAGACAAAAAAAATTTGTAGCTATGCCTAAAGGGCTGTAAAACTGCACATACCCTTTGGGCCAGCAATACTACTACTAGGTCTTTATCCCAAAGAGATCATAAAAATGAAAAAGCACCCACATGAGCTAAAATGTTTATAGCAGCTCTCCTTGTGGTTGGAAAGAATTGGAAATTAAGGATGCCCATCAATTGGGGAATAGCTGACAAATTGTGGCGTATGAGTATAATGGAATACTATTGTGCTATAAGAGACATGAGCTGATGCTGAGTGAAGTGAGCAGAATCAGAACACCCAGTTACAGTAACATTGTGCTGATGATCAACTTCAATAAACTTAGCCCTTCTAAGCAATACAACATCCAAAACAATTCCAAGATTCATGATGGAAAATGTTCTACCCAACCAGAGAAAGAACTATAAAGTCTGAATGCAGATTGAAGCATAAAATTTTCACTTTTTTGTTGTTTTTTTTCTTTCTTGTGATTTTTCTTTTTATTCTTATCAAAATATGAAAGAATGCTGTTCTTTCACACCATGACTAATGTATAAATATGTTTAATATGATTGTACATATATAACCTGTCTCAGGTTGATTGCCATCTTGGGAAGGGGAATGGAAGGAAGAAAAAAAATCGAAATATTATAAAAGTAAATGCTAAGAAGTAATAAATTTAAGAAAAGAAAAAGGGAGGGATACAAAAGGAAGGGAGAGGCAGAATGGGGTAAATTATTTCACATGAGGAGGCACAAAAGAGCTATTGCAGTGAAGGGGGATATAGGAGGGAAGTGATGGACAGTACCCAAATCTTACTCTCATCAGTATTGGCTCAAAGATGGAATAATAGACACAGTCAGTTAAATATAGAAATCTGTCTCACCCAACAGGGAAATAGGAGGGGAGGAGTTAGTAAAGGGAAAGGTGACAAGTGATAAAAGAGAGAATGGAGAAATGATAGCCAGATGCAAAACTACATTGAGGAACAGGTGAAAGAAGAGAGAGGACAAATAGGAAGAAGAATATGATGGCGGGAAATACACAGATAGTAATCACAATTGAATGTGAATGGGATGAACTCTCTCATAAAATGTAAGCAGATAACAGAATAGATCAAAACCCAGACTTCTACAATTTTACAAGCATACTTGAAGCAAAGAGAATCACACAGAGTAAAGGTAAGAGGATGAAGCAGAATCCATTATGCATCAGCTGAAGTAAAAAAAATAAAGCCAAAAGCAAACAAACAGGAATAGTAACTCTGATTTTAGACAAAGTAAAAGGAAAAATGATTTAATTAAAAGAGATAAGGAAGGAAACTACATCTTGCTAAAAGGTACTATAACCAAATATGCAATTTCAATACTAAACATATGCACCAAGTAAGTGACATAGCATCCACATTCTTTTTTTTCCTTTATAATATTTTATTTTCCCACATATTATTTTCAGCATCCATTTTTGTAAGAATTTTTGTTCCAACAAGATTATGTGATGATCAACTATAATGAACTTGACTCTTTTTGACAATGAGGTGATTCAGCCAATTCCAATAAACATTTGATAGAGAAGCCATCTGCATTCAGAAAGAGAACTATAGGGATTGAATGTGGATCACAATATAGTATTTTCACCTTTTCTCATTTGCTTGCTTTTTTCCCTCATTTTTTTTCCTTTTTGATCTGATTTATCTTGTGCAACATGATAAATGTGGAAATATATTTAGAAGAATTGCACACATTTAACCTATATTGGAAGACTTGCTATCTAAGAAAGGGGATAGGAGGAAGGGAGAAAAATTTGAAACACAAGGTTTTGCAATGGTGAATGCTGAAAACTATCTTTGCATGTATTTTGAAAATAAAATGCTATTATTAAAAATTTATTTAAAGACTTTGTATTCCCAAATTTTTCTTCCTTCTTTTCTGATACCCCCTCCCCAAGACAGCAAGCAATATAATATAGGTTGAATACATGCAGTTCTTTTAAATACATTTCCATATTTGTCATGTTGTGCAAGAAAAAAACAGACAAAAAATAAAAAAAAATTATAAGAAAGAAACAAACAAACAAAAGATGAAATTCTATGTTGTATTCCACATTTAGTCTCCATATATTGCTTCTTGGTGTGGATGGCATTTTCCATCCCAAGTCTATTGGAATTGATTCGAATCACTGCACTGTTGAGAAGAGCCAAGTCCATCACATTGATCATCATTTAATCTTCTTGTTACTGTGTACAATGTTACCTTGATTCTGCTTAATTCATTCAGCATCTATTTATATAAGTTTTCCAGGCTTTTCTGAAATCAGTCTGCTCTTCATTTTTTTATAGATTAATAATATTCCATTACCTTCATATACCATAAATTATTCAACAATTCCCCAATTGATGGGCAATTACTCAATTTCTAATTCCTAGTTACTACAGAAACACCTATTACAAACAAGTTTACACCTATGGGTTCTTTCCCTTCTTTTGTTCTCTTTGGAATACAGATCTAGTAGTAAGACCAGCATCTAAATGATTATTGTTACTTTTTTGCAGTTCAACTTTTTATTTAAAAAAATCAGAATATACCCAACACATGAAGTGCTAGAATCTAAACTAATACAATAAACAGTTATTATTAAACCAACAGTGACTTGAAGTTCAATCTTTATATTTAGCATGTTCAAATCCATTTTCGCATATGACTTGAATCTTTATAGGCTGAAAATATTACTGTCCAATAAAACTGGCTAAAATGTTACTGCTTAATGTTCAAATCAACATTTATGCAGGTACAGCAAAGATAACCTATGTTTGAGGATTGCAACATGCTAGCCAATTCACTGAACAAACAAGAAACAAAAATACCCCAAACCACACATAACTAAACAAAAGTCATGCAACAAACACCTGAGAATCTGGACATTTCAGTGTTTAGAAGCGTTTCATTACAACAAGATTATACGATGATCAATTTTGATGGACGTGGCTCTCTTCAAGAATGAGATGATTCAAACCAGTTCCAATTGTTCAGTGAGGAAGAGAGCTGTCTACACCCAGAGAGAGGACGGTGGGAACTGAATGTGGTTTACAACATAGAATTTTTACTCTTTTTGTTGTTACTTGCTTGCACTTTATTTTGCTTCTTTTTTTTGTTAGTTTGAGTTGAGATTTCTTGTGCAACACAATAATTATATAAATATGTATGCAAACATTAGATATAACATATATTTCTACCATGTTTAACATATATTGGACTACTTGCCATCTAGGGGAGGGCCGGGGTAAGGGAGGGAAAATTGGAACAAAAGGTTTTGCAAGGGCCAGTGTTGAAGAATTGTCCATGCATTTATTTTGAAAAATAAAAAGCTTTAATTAAAAAAAGAGAAGTGTTTCATTAATATCTCAAGAAAAATATATCAAAACCTTGTCATGTTTTAATTTCAAATTGCCAATTTTGTTTTATTAACATGAGAAAGATATATCTATACTGTCAATACCAGGTCTGCAAATTTGACTTAAGACTTTAATATGATTTACTATCAAAAACTTACACTACTCTGAAATATATAACTTCATGCATATGGTGATATTGAACATTCAAGTGGCAATGTATTTGTGCTGCCTTTTAGTCAAGTTTCTTTAAAGTTTCAAACAAATTAGGCTTACAAAAATAATTATTTGTCAAAATGTTCAAATTATCATACAAAACTAGCAGCAAAAAGGTATCTAGAAATCTGTCATGTGCAAATAGTTTCTTCCCAACTATCAGTCCCATGGTCCCAAATAAATTTTACAATCTAGGCCCTTCCCCCTTCTAGACAAGCTGCATTCAATAATCTCTAAGAGACAAAATAAGATTGGAAGTTTAAGGACATCCATATATATATTGTATATATGTATATACATATATATGCAAATACACACACATATGTATATATATATATGTATATACATATATATATATATGCAGAGAGAGATATATAGAGAGAGAATTCTCTGAATGTGCAATAAAAGGAGAATTTTGTAAAAAGTTATGCACAAAATGTATGAGGGCCTAAACCTAGACTAATTAAAATAGCACCATGATAAATGACCTCAATACTGTGAAGTGCTCCTACTAAATAAAAGTTTTAGAATAAGCCATAATACACTTGAAAATTTATCAGCATGCAAATTCTTTTTTTTTTTTTTTTAAATTAAAGCTTTTTATTTGCAAAACATATGTATGGGTAGTTCTTCTACATTGACTCTTACAAAGCTTTCGGTTACAAATTTTTTCCCCCTGGTCCCCCTCCCCCCCCCCAGATGGCAGGAAGTCTACTACATGTTAATAATATTAAAATACTTGACAAGTCGAATATATGTATACAAATTTCCACACTTATCTTGCTGTGCAAGAAAAATTGTATCTACAAGGGAAAAAAATCTGAGAAAGGAAACCCAATGCAAGCAAACATTGATAAAGAGGATGAAAATAGTATGTCCACATTTCATATCCCTCTCTCTGGGTATATATGGATTTCTATTACTGAACAATTGGAACTAGTTTGAAACATTTCATTGTTGAAGACAGCCATGTCCATCAGAATTGATCATCATATAGTATTGTTGTTGCTGTGTATAATGCTCTCCTGGTTCTGCTCATTTCACTCAGCATCAGCTCATGCAAGTCTCTCCATCCAGGCCTCTCTGAAGTCGTCCTGCTGGTTGTTTCTTACAAAACAATAATATTCCATAATATTCATATACCATGATTTATTCAGCCACTCTCCAATTGATGGGCATCCATTCAGTTTCCAGTTTCTAGCCACTACAAAAAGGGCTGCCACAAACATTCTTGCACATGTGGGTCTTTTTCCTTCTTTTATGATTTCTTTGGGATATAAGCCCAATAGAAACACTGCTGGGTCAAAGGGTATGTACAGTTTGATAACTTTTTGAGCATAGTTCCAGATCAGCATGCAAATTCTTAAAAGAGAATTTAAGTGAGTTACAAAAAGAAATAGACAACAATACTATACTAGTGGGGAACCTGAACTGTCCTCTCTCAGATTTTGATAAATCCAACCAAAAATAGATTTGAAAGAAACTGAGGAAGGAAATAGAATATTAGAAAAGTTAGATATGACAGATTTTTTAATTAAAGCTTTTTATTTACAAAATATATGCATGGGTAATTTTTCGACATTGACCCTTGCAAAATCTTCTGTTCCAAATTTTGCCCTCCTTCCCTCTACCTTCTACCCTAGATGGCAGATAGTCCAATACATGTTAAATGTGTTATAGTATATGTTAAATCCAACATATGTATACATAGTTATTCAGCTATCTTGCTGCACAAGAAAAATCAGCTCAAAAAAGATAAATAAAACTGAGAAAAAAAAAACAAAATGCAAGCAAATCACAACAGAAAAGGTGAAAAAAACTGTTGTGGTCCACAGTCCTCTCTCTGGGTGTAGATGGCTCTCTTTTCTTTTTCTTTTCTTTTTTTTTTTTTGCTTTTTGCTGAGGCAATTAGGGTTAAGTGACTTGCCCAGGGTCACACAGCTAGGAAATGTTGCCACCTAGCTGCCCCAGATGGCTCTCTTTTCATCACTGAACAATTGGAACTGGTTTGAATCATCTCATTGTTGAAGAAAGCCATGTCCATCAGAATTGATCATCATATAGTCTTGTTGCCATGTATAATGAGCTCCTGGTTCTGCTCATTTCACTTAGCAACAGTTCATGTAAATCTCTCTAGGCCTTTTTGAAATCCTCCTGCTGCTCATTTCTTACAGAACAATAATATTCCATAACATTCATATACCATAATTTATTTAACCATTCTCCAATTGATGGGCATCCATTCAGTTTCCAGTTTTTTGCCACTATAAAAAGGGCTGCCACAAACATTTTTGCACAATGGGTCCCTTTCCCTCTTTTATGATCTCTTTGCAATATAATCCCAGTAGAAACACTGCTGGGTCAAAGGATATGCACAGTTTGATAACTTTTTGAGAATAGTTCCAAATTGCTCTCCAGAATGGTTGGATCTATTCACAGTTCCACCAACAATGTATCAGTGTCCCAGTTTTCCCACAATCCCTCCAACATTCATCATTATCTTTTCCTGGATATGAGAGATTTTTGGAGAAAACTTAATGGAAGCAGACAGGAATAAACCTTTTTTCTCAGGCATGTGGTATTTACTAAAAAACTGACCATGCTATAGTTAAAACTTCAAAATCAAATATAGGAAGGAAGAAATATCAAATGTATTCTTTTGGGATGATAATGCAATAAAAAGTACATTCAATAAAGTGGAAATATTGATTAAAAATAAATTAAAACTAAATAATCTAATGCAAAAGAATAAGTGACTTAAAGAACACATTATAGAAGTAATCAGCAATTTCATTAAAAAGAATGATAAAAATGAGACAGCATAGCAAAATCTGTGGGACACAGCCAAAGCAGTACTTAGTGGAAAATTTATTTCTTTAAATTCTTACAGCAACAAAATAGAAAAAGAACAGATCAATGAATTAGACATGCAACTAAAATAATTGGAAAAAGAACTAATTAAAAAATTCCCAACTGAGCACCAAGTTGAAAATCCTGAAAATAACAAATGAAATTCACAACACTGAAAGTTAAAAAACAAAACAAAAAAACTATTGAGCTAATTAATAAAATTAAGATCTGATTTTTTGAAGAAAAAAAAGCCAGTTGCATATTTAAGCCATTGATTAATTTGATTAAAAAAAGAAAGAAGAAAATCAAATATCTAGTATCGAAATTAAAAGTGTGAAATCACCACCAATGGAGACAAAATGACGGGAATCCCAAAATGCTCTATTGCCTAACAATAAATCTGACAATCTGAGAGAAATCAATGAATATTTCCAGAAATATATAAATTGCCCAGATTAGTAGATCAGGAAATAGAATGACTATATAACCTTATCTTTAAAAAGACATGGGGGTGGGGGGTGGAGCCAAGATGGCGGAGTAAAAAGGTGACTTTCTGCCTCTCCTTCAATCTTCTCTCAAATCAACAATAAAATAAGCCTCTGAACTGATCTTCAAGTCAATGAACTCAGAAATATTTGGACATTGCTCTCTGGATAACTTCATATCAGGTTAGTCGGACTCAGACAGAGAAATAAATAGACGACTCCTGTGTAGGCCGGAAGTGAGGGTGGGACTCAGCTCAGCTAATCACGGAAGAAATTCCAAACTCCAAACTTCAATTTCCAAACACCTGGAGTTTATCTGAGGCACTCGGGACACTCTGGCCTGATTGGGGGCAGGTGTCCTGGCAGACTTGCCTTGTTTAAGGAGTAATTCAGACTTAGTCCTAGCCCCCACCAGCCCAGCACCATAAGTCAACTCGCCGAAGTGCCCCAGGGCAAAGCTTTTCAGCTGCCTTTCAGCCGCCGTTTTTTTTCCCTACCTTAAAGAGATATCAACGCTATCTAAAAAACAAAAAATGAAGAAGCAAAAGACAGCTCTCACCATAGACAGCTTTTATCAAGGCAAAGAAGCGATGACCCCAGATACTGAGGTTCCTTTAGACAAAACTCCAGAGAAAATCAGCAAGGACCATCACTGGTCCCCTTTTCAAAAGGCCTTTCTGGAACATTGCATAAAGAACCTCAAAAGAGAGCTGGAGGATAAATGGGAAAATAAACTGAAATCAGTGCAAGAAGGATAGAATATCTTGCAAGAAGGATATGATGCCCTGCAAAAGAGATATGAAAAAGACACCAATTTATTGAAAAATAAAATTAGTGAAGTGGAAAAAGAGTACAATGAACAAATTGGCCAGTTACAAAAGGAGCTTAAAAAGGTAACTGAAGAAAACAACACTTTAAGAATAAGAATTGAACAAATGCAAGTGAATGACTCAATAAGACTTCAAGAATCAGTCAAACAAAAACAAAAAAAAATGAAAAATTAGAAGAAAATATGAAATATCTCCTAGGAAAAACAACTGACTTGGAAAATAGATCTAGGAGAGACAATCTAAGGATTATTGGACTTCCTGAAAGCCATGATGAAAAAAAGAATCTAAACACTATCTTCCAGGAAATCCTGAAAGAAAACTGCCCTGAGATTGTAGAATCAAAGGGCAAAATCTCCATTGAAAGAATTCACCCACCACCTCCTGAAAGAGACCCCAAAATTAAGACCCCAAGGAATATCGTGGCTAAATTTCAGGACTATAGCACCAAGGAACAGATTCTGCTAGCAGCTAGAAAGAAACAATTCAAATACCGAGGATCAATAATTAGAATCACACAGGATCTGTCAGCCTCCACACTGAAGGATCGAAGGGCCTGGAACCAGATATTCCGAAGGGCAAAGGAACTTGGATTACAACCAAGAATAACCTATCCAGCTAGAATGAGCATTATCCTTCAGGGAAGAAGATGGTCATTCAATGATATAGGTGAATTTCACCTATTTCTAATGAAAAGACCGGATCTGAACAAAAAATTCGACATCCAAACACAGAACTCAAGAGATGCATAAAAAGGTAAAAAGGAAAGGACTCTTGAAAACTTTATTTTTACTAGGGGGATACTTAAAGTTTGGGGGTATAATTAATTAGATATTACTTTGATAATATGAGAAAGAGAACTAGAGGGGAAAAGGTTGTCATACTGGGGAAAAGAGGGGAAAAGTGGTAAAATAAGATCTAAAAAAAAAAGGAGGTAAAAATAAGGTAAAATCAATTGAAGAGGCAAAGAAAACCTAATATAATTGAGAGAAAGAGGGGAGGGAGATGAGCATTGTGTAAATCTTACTCTCATCAGGTTGGGCTCTAAAAGTGTATATCAGACATCTGATTTCACATAGAAACTTGTCTGTTGCTAGAGGGAAGTGGGAGGGAAAGGAGGAAAAGTAAGGGACAAACTAATAGAAGGGAAAGTAGAAGAATCAGGGGAAAGGAGTAAAAACAGGGGGAGGGGATCTAAAGGGTGGAGTATTGTTTGGAGAAGGGGGTCATCCAAAGCAAAGTACTGAAGAGGGGGGAAGGGAGAAAGGGGAAAGGAAAGGGGAAAACATAACTTGGAAAAATAAGATGGCAGGAAATAAAGAATTAGTTATTCTAACTGTGAATGTGAATGGGATGAACTCTCCCATAAAGCGGAAGCGGATATCAGACTGGATTAAAAACCAGAATCCCACAATATGTTGTCTACAAGAAACACATCTAAAATATAGTGACACATATAGGATGAAGGTAAACAGCTGGAGCAGAAAATATTATGTTTCAGGTGAACAAAAAAAAGCAGGGGTAGCAATCCTTATCTCAGATCAAGTAAAAGCCAAGATAGATCTAATCAAAAGAGATAAGGAAGGAAACTATATTTTATTAAAGGGTACCATAGATAATGTAGCAATATCTATACTAAATATATATACACCAAGTGCAATAGCACCCAAATTCCAAGGGGAGAAATTAAGAGAGATGCAAGAAGAAATAGACAGCCAAACTATACTAGTGGGGGGTCTCAACCTTGCTCTCTCAGAATTAGATAAATCAAACTACAAAATAAACAAGAAAGAAACTAGGGAGATAAACCAATTGTTAGAAAAGTTAGGTAGGATAGATCTATGGAGAAAGTTGAATGGAGACAGTAGGGAGTTTACTTTTTTCTCAGCAGTCCATGGAACCTATACAAAAATTGACCATGTGTTAGGGCACAAAAACCTCAAAATCAAATGCAGAAAGGCAGAAATAGTAAATGCATCCTTTTCAGATCATGATGCAATAAAAATCACATGCAATATAAGGCCAGGAGAAAATAAACCAAAAGTTAATTGGAAATTAAATAATCTAATCCTGAAGAATGAATGGGTGAAAGAGCAAATCATAGACACAATCAATAATTTCATCCAGGAGAATGACAATAAGGAGACAACATACCAAAATTTGTGGGATATGGCTAAAGCGGTTATAAGGGGCAATTTTATATCTCTGGATGCTTACTTGCATAAAATAGAGAAAGAAAAGATCAACGAATTGGGCTTATTATTAAAAAAAACTAGAAAAAGAACAAATTAAAAACCCTCAATTAAATACCAAATTGGAAATTGTAAAAGTAAAAGGAGAAATTAATAAAATTGAAAATAAGAAAACTATTGAATTAATAAATAAAACTAAGAGTTGGTTCTATGAAAAAACTAACAAAGTAGATAAGCCTTTAATTTTATAAGTTAATTTTATAAGAAAAAGGAAAGAGGAAAATCAAATTGTTAGTCTCAAGAATGATAAGGGAGTACTTTCCTCCAATGAAGAGGAAATTAGAGCAATAATTAGGAGTTTCTTTGCCCAACTTTATGCCAGTAAGTTTGATATTCTAAATGAAATGGAGGAATATCTACAAAAATATAGATTGCCCAGGTTAACAGAAGAGGAAATAAATTATTTAAATAGCCCTATTTTGAAAAAGAAATAGAACAAGCTATTAATCAACTCCCTAAGAAAAAATCTCCAGGGCCAGATGGATTTACATGTGAATTCTACCAAACATTCAAAGAACAATTAATTCCAATACTACATAAACTATCTGAGAAAATAGGGACAGAAGGTATACTGCCAGAATCCTTCTATGAGACCGATATGGTGCTGATAGCTAAACCAGGTAAGGTGAAAACAGAGAAAGAAAACTATAGACCAATTTCCCTAATGAATATTGATGCAAAAATTTTAAATAAGACATTAGCAATGAGATTACAGAACGTCATCATCAGGATAGTACACTATGACCAAGTAGGATTTATACCAGGGATGCAGGGCTGGTTCAATATTAGGAAAACTATCAGCATAATTAATTATATTAATAACCAAACTAACAAAAACCATATGATTATCTCAATAGATGCAGAAAAAGCCTTTGATAAAATCCAACACCCTTTCCTATTAAAAACACTAGAGAGTATAGGAATAAATGGGTTTTTCCTTAAAACGATCAGTAGCATCTATTTAAAACCATCAGCAAGCATCATATGTAATGGAGACAAACTAAAACCATTCCCAATAAGATCAGGAGTGAAACAAGGCTGCCCACTGTCACCATTACTATTTAATATTGTATTAGAAATGTTAGCTTTAGCAATAAGAGAAGAAAAAGAGATAAAAGGAATCAGAGTAGGTAATGAAGAAACCAAATTATCACTCTTTGCAGATGACATGATGGTATACTTAGAGAACCCTAGAGACTCAACTAAAAAACTACTAGAAACAATTCACAACCTTAGCAAAGTGGCAGGATTCAAAATTAATCCACATAAATCATCAGCATTTTTATATATTGCCAACAAAGTTCAGCAGCAAGAGATACAAAAAGAAATTCCATTCCAAATAGCAGATGATAGGATAAAATATTTGGGAATCTATCTGCCAAGGAAAAGTCAGAAACTATATGAACTAAATTACAAAACACTTTCCACACAAATAAAATCAGACCTAATCAATTGGAAAAATAGTAAGTGCTCATGGGTAGGCAGAGAGAACATAATAAAAATGACAATATTACCAAACTAATCTACTTATTTAGTGCCATACCAATCAAACTCCCAAGAAATTATTTTACAGATCTAGAAAAAATAGTAGCAAAGTTCATTTGGAAGAACAAAAGTTCAAGGATTTCAAGGGGATTAATGAAAAAAAAAAAGCAGATGAAGGTGGCCTTGCTGTACCAGATCTAAAAGTATATTATAAAGCAGCGGTCATCAAAACCGTTTGGTACTGGCTAAGAAATAGAGCAGTCGATCAGTGGCACAGGATAGGATATCAGGACAATCTAGGCAATAACTTTAACAATCTAGTGTTCCATAAACCCAAAGACCCCAGCTTTTGGGATAAATACTCACTATTCGGCAAAAACTGCTGGGAAAATTGGAAACTAGTGTGGAAGAAATTAGGGCTTGACCCATACCTAACACCACATACCAAGATAAGATCTAAATGGGTTCATGATCTAGATATAAAGAGGGACTTTGTAAGCAAGTTAGAGGAACGTAATATAGTTTATCTCTCAGACCTGTGGAGATGGAACAAATTTATGTCCAAAGAAGAGCTGGAACTCCTAATTGAACACCAGATGGATAATTTTGATTATATTAAGTTAAAAAGTTTCTGTAGAAACAAAACAAATGCAGACAAGGAAGCATCAAATTGGGAAATCATCTTTACATTTAATGGTTCTGATAAAGGCCTCATTTCTAAAATATATAGAGAATTGTCTCATATATATAAGAATTCAAGCCACTCTTCAATAGATAAGTGGTCAAGGGATATGAACAGACAATTTTCAGATGATGAAATTAAAACCATCTCTAGTCATATGAAAAGTTGCTCCAAATCACTATTGATCAGAGAAATGCAAATTAAGACAACTCTGAGATACCACTACACACCTGTCAGATTGGCTAAAATGACAGGAAAAGATCACGATGAATGTTGGAGGTGATGTGGGAAAACTGGGACACTAATACATTGTTGGCGGAACTGTGAACGGATCCAACCATTCTGGAGAGCAATTTGGAGCTAT
>JAJPUD010002375.1:150752-218799 GCA_023553655.1 Myrmecobius fasciatus
TCAAAAAGTTGTCAAACTGTGCATACCCTTTGACCCAGCAGTGTTTCTACTGGGCCTATATCCCAAAGAGATCTTAGAGGAGGGAAAGGGACCCATATGTGCAAGAATGTTTGTGGCAGCCCTTTTTGTAGTGGCTAGAAACTGGAAACTGAAGGGATGCCCATCAATTGGAGAGTGGCTGAATAAATTATGGTATATGAATGTTATGGAATATTATTGCTCTGTAAGAAACGACCAGCAGGACGATTTCAGAGAGGCCTGGAGGGACTTGCATGAACTGATGCTGAGTGAAACGAGCAGAACCAGGAGATCATCATACTCAGCAACAACAGTATTACATGATGATCAATTCTGATGGTCATGGCTCTCTGCAACAAAGAATTGTCTCAAACCAATTCCAATTGTTCACTGAAGAAAACCATATACACCCAGAGAGAGGGATATGAAATATGGAGCACAACGTAACATTTTCATGATCTCTATTGACATTTACTTGCATTGTGTTGCCTTTCTCTGATTCTTTTTTTTTTCTTGTAGATAGGATTTTTCTTGCATAACTTCTCAAGCATTTCAACATTATTAACATGTAGTGGACTTCCTGCCATCTAGGGGAGGGGAGGGGACTGGGGGTAAAAGTTGTAATGGAAAGCTTTGTAAAGATCAGTGTTGGGGAACTACCCATATATATGTTATACAAATAAAAAGCTTTAATAAAAAAATAAAATAAAAATAAAAAAAAGAAATAAAAAGACATCGGACATTATCACTAATGAATTTTTGAATAAAAAGTCCCCAGACCTAGATGGGGTTCCTGAGTAAATTCTACCAAACATTTTTTTTCCGCTTTTTTTTTTTTTGCTGGAGCAATTGAGGCTAAGTGATCTGACCAAAGTCACACAGCTAGGGAATGTTAAGTGTCTGAGACCAGATAGGGAAAGAAAATTATAGACTAAGGAGCATCAATGCAAAAAATTCTGAACAAAATACTATAAAGGTGATAACATTAGTATATCACAAGGAATATAAAGTGTAACTAGGTGCAAAGGTAACCTAGAAATATCAGATATTAAACTATATTATAAAGTAGCAAGCATTACAACTATCTGGTCCTGGCTAAGAAATAAGAGTGGTGGATCAGTGGAATAGATTAGGTACACAAGGCACAGTAGTCAATGACCATAGAAATCTACTATTTGATAAACCTAAAGATTCCTGTCTTGATGTTAAGAACTCACCATTTGACAAAAACTGTAGGAAAACTGGAAAACAACAGGACAAATTAGTTATAGACCAAGATCTTATTCTATATACCAAGATAAGGTCAAAATAAATGCAGGATCTAAACATAATGGATGACACCATAAGCAATAGGTTAATAAGAATAGCAAAGGAATAATCTACCTTCTAGATTTATGGGAAGGGATGAATTAATGACCAACCAAGAAATAGAGAGTATTATGAATTGTAAAATAGATAATTTTGATTATATTAAATTTAAAAAGCTTTTGTACAAACAAAACCAATTAAACCAAGATTAGAAGGAAAGCAGAAAGCTGGGAAACAATCTTCACAGCAAATGTTTTTGATAAAGGCTTCAGTATATAGAGAATTTAGTCAAATTTACAAGAATACATGTGATTACCCAATTGATAAATGGCTATAGGATATGTACAGGCAGTTTCTAGATGAAGAAATCAAAGCTATCTATAGATACATGAAGAAGTATTCTAACTCATTTTTGATTAGGGAAATGCAAATTAAAACAACTTTGAGATACCACTACACACCTATCAGATTGGCTAATATGACAAAAAAAAGGAAAATGATAAATGCTGGAAAGGATGAAGGAAAACTGTGACACTAATGCATTGTTGGTGGAATTATGAATTGATTCAACCATTCTGAAAAACAATTTGGAACTATGCCCAAAGGGCAACCAAACTCTGCACACCCTTTTCCCAAGCAATACTATTATTTGATCTGTATCCCAAAGAGATCATAAAAAGGGAAAAGGAACTACATTTTCAAAAATATTTATAGCCACCCTTTTTGTGGTGGCAAAATATTAAAAATTGAGGGAATACCCATCAATTGAGGAATGGGTGAACAAACTGTAGTATATTGATAAATAACGAAAGAATAAAACTTTGTAACAAATATGTATAATCAAGACCACATTGGTAATATCTGGAAAAGGATAGTTAAGTAGTGCAATAAACAAAGCATTGGTCCTGGAGTCAAGAAGACATGAATTCAAAACCAATTGCAAACACTTTCTAAGTATGTAAGCTGGGGCAAATCAGGTAACCCTATTTTCCTCAGTTTTCTCAACTGTAAAATGATCTGGAGAAGAAAATAACAAACCATTTCAATATCTTTGCCAAGAAGTCCCCAAAGGGAGTAGTAACAACTGATTGAAAAGGACTAAATAGAAACCACAATGTCTGAAAATTTTTTATTCTTCATTTCATCATTGGTTTTTCAGAGTTGTGGTCAGTTACTGTTAATTAAATTGAAATTTTCAAAGTTGTTTTTCTTTATAATGTTATTACATAAGTTATTGTCTTGCTTTACTTGCTTTAGTATGCATTATTTCATTTAAGTGTTTCCAAGACTCTCAGAAACCATCTTCTTTGTCATTTCTTGCTTTCATAGTAATATAATATTCATTTGCATCTATATACTATAATTTTATCAGCCATTCTTCAGTTGATGAATACCTACTTCATTTCTTTGTTATAACGAAAAGAGCTGCTATAGATATTTTTGTACATCTTCTTTTCCTATTTCTTCAATTGGGCTACAAGCCTTGTAGTGGTATTACTGAATCAGAATAAATCCATAGTTTAGTGACTTTGGAAGCAGAGTTCCAAGTTGTTTTCCATAATATCTTTACCAATTCCCAATTCCACCATAGTACGTTCATTTGCTACAGCCCCTTCAGTAATTTTAACTTTTCCTTTTTTTGTCATCTTTGCCACTCAGGTGACTGGAGTACAGTAACCTTCTTTATCTTCAAAACACCTTCACTTGACTCCACTGTCTCCTCAGTGTTCACGTGTCTCCTTCCTTTCACAGTTAAATCCCTAGGAATGACTATTTATACTTATTCCTAATTGATCTACTCTCAATAATTTCTCATTACTTTTCAATTTGTCTTCTGACCTAATCATGTAACTGAAACTGCTTTTTTCCTAAATTACCAGTGGTCTCTGTTGAAAATCATGACTTTTTTTTTTTTTTCAGTTGTCCTTCTTGACTTCCCTGCAGCATCTGCCTCTGTTCATTATTTTCTTTTCCTGATTTTCTCTCCTTTTGGATTTTTTGTGACACTGCCCACTCTTGGTTTTGCTCCTGTTTGTCTGACAGGTCATTTTCAATTTCTGCTGGATTTTGAAAAAAGGTAATTTCCCATAACTATGAGCGTGCCAAAATGTTCTGTTTATTCTCTATACTTTTCTGTTGATATCAGAATCAATGGATCTAGTTATCATAGGTCTGTAGACAATTACCAATCTATGTATCCAGTTTTCATTTTTCTCCTGAGGTTGATCTTGGTCTGTATCACCAACAACTTGATTATCTGCAATTAGATGTTCCATAACCACTTCAAATTTAACATGAATATATATTAGAATGCACGGTCCTCTTCTACTCCTTCTTCCTCAAACCAACTCATAAATTTCCCTATTTCTGTCAAGAACTAACATCTTTTTTATTTCCCATGCTTGAAAGTTCAATCAGTCAGCTATCAGAAGTCAATTCTACTTTCCCAACATCTCTCTTCTGACCCCTTCTCTCTGTGTATACAACTGCCTTAATTATCTTTCATCTGGATACATTCAACAGCTTTCTAATTAGCCACCCTACCCTTTGTTTGCTTTAACTCCAGTCTATCTTGCACACAACTGCCAAAGTGGTATTTTTAAAGATTAGGTCTGACCCTGTCACTTTCCCACTCAAAAAGCTTCAGTGGCTCCCTATTGACTAGAATAAAATTTTTTTTTTTCTGTTTGACATTAAAAATCTTTGGGGATCTGACTCCAAATAACCTTTCCAAGACTTATCATACATTATTTCCCATCATGCACTCTGTGTCCTAATTAATTTAGTCTTCTCTCTGTTCCTTGAATATACACCCTTCCACTTTCTGTTTCCATGATTTTATTTGTGCCTATAATGTACTTCCTTTCTCTTCTATGCATTTTACAATCCTTAACTCCCTTCAAAGGTCAGCTCAAAGCTTGGTAGTGCTCCTGAGGGCAAGGACTATTTTACTTTCGTCTTTGTACCCTCCCATATACCTCTACTGCATATTATCTGGCTCGTAGTTAAGTTCATAATAAATGCTTATTGTTGACATTTCCAAAATTTATACAATCACTAGATTCCATAGTTAGAAGATATCTAAGTGGCTATCCTACATTTGAAATATAATTTCCTCTACCACAAACCCAACAGGTAACCTTTGCTTGAAGGTCTCTAGCAAGAAGGAATTTACTGCTTCTCTAGATTAACACTTCCACAGTCCCACTTTGGAGCAGTTTTAAATTTAAGATTCATCTTCCTGAGTTCAAATCTAGCCTCAGACATTTACTAGTTGTGTGATCCTAGGCAACTCAGTTAACTTTGCCTCAGTTTTCTCATCTATAAAATGAACTGGAAAAAGAAATGACAAATCATTCCAGTATCTCTGCCCCGAATGGAGTCATGAATAATTGACTAAACAACAAATGTTAATAAATATTTTCCTTATTTGAAATGGAAATTTTTCTTGTGGAAAATAGTTAAGGATTTTAACAAATTACAATTTCAATGTAAGCTGACAATGGGATCCAAAAGCAATGAAGCTATCTTAGTCTGTATTTAAATATATTTCCCACAAAAGGGGAGATTGCAGTTTCACAATTTTGTTCTTTTTAGAACTTTTCTATAATACTATGTTCAATTCTTAGTAAGACTTTTTAGGGAAGGATATTGACAAGCTGGTGGATAATTGTGGAATGATTAGACTAGGGCGAGGAATTCAAAACCCCCAGAAAAAGATGTTCTATTTTTAACTTGTGGCTTAGGACGTGTAGATCTGGACTCACCATTCATTCAATTCCATCTTTAACACTTCTCAATAATTATTTCTGTGGTTTATTGCTCACCCAGAATTTCCTCTGAGAACTCCAAAATTTGGATTGATTTATGTTGCTTTTCTTTCTCTTCTAGTCTCTCTCTTCTCCAAATGTTTCTGCTTCTAGTCATTATTGTTTAGTCTTCTCTCTTTTCTTTGCATATGCAACATTCTACTTTCTCCTTCCATGATTTTACTTGTGCCTGTAATGCACTTTTCTCTTCTACACATCTTAGAATTCCTAACACCCTTCTAAGGTCAGCTCAAAGACTACCTCTGTAGTGTTCCCTGAGAGCAAGGACTATTTTACCTTTGTTTTTGTCCCCTCCCATACACCTCTGTAGCATACTATCTGGCTCATAGTAAGTTCATAATAAATGCTTGTCTAGTACATGGCATTTTACACCTTGTTCAGGAGGCAGTAGAAAGTTAAAGAGGTCTACATAGTATACCCATATACATTTATTTAATAGATTTGTTCTACTGAGCCTCAGAATATAGAGCTAGAATGAATGGGTTGAAGTTGCAGAGAGGTAGACCAGATAATTCTAAGGAAAAACTTCCTGGTAGTTAGTGTTACCCCCAAAAGTGGAATAGACAACTTTTGGAGCAAATAATTATTTCTAATAAACCATCTCCAGTGAATTATAACTTTAATTTATACCCTGCATTAAGGTTTTGCAATATCTCATTCAAGCTTTACAACAACTATGTAAAATAGTTACTACAATTATATGTTAGGAAACTGAAGCTCAGGAGTTTTTCTGGCTTCAACCAAAACCCAGGTTTTCCTGGCTTCAAAGTTCAGTGGACCATATTCATTATACCATGATGCCTCTGTACAGGCTTTTCAGGTTGTGAGTATCTTCTTTACTGTAAGTACTCCAGTGGACACAGGTAGACTACTTATCAAGGATGTTTTAGAAAGGATACTTACCTACAAAATGTGTTTGTATAGAGACTCTGAAGTCCTTTTGAATTCATAGATTCTATCCCCTTTTTTCAGAGGCAGCTAGATGGCACAGGGGACAGAACATCTTTTTCGGTTCAAATTTAGCCTCAGACTTTATAACTGTGCCACTTAACCTTATTTGCTTCAGTTCCTCTTCTGTAAAATGAGCCGGAAAAAGAAATGACAAACCACTCCAGTATTTTTGCCAAGAAAATATCAAACAAGGTCACAGAGTCACACACAACTCAACAAGTACCTTTTGAAATACAAAATCAGTAGTTGATAAGGGACAGTTTTATTTAAAAATACTAAAATAAAACATAGTATGTCCATTATTATAGTGCCAAAGAACCTGATCTAATCAGCCAGGTATTAATTGGTTCCCATTTTGAAGATAAACATACCTTTTAAAAATTATACTAAATGGTATAATTTTACCTTGAAAGTTATTTCATTGAGTTTTTATTTCCTTGAAAGATTTCATTTTCATTCATAATAGCATAGATCTTTTCCCAAGTAACTGATAAAATTAGTTCCTTTGTAGTTTTAAAGATGCAGTTCGTGAGATTTTATGGCAAGATACTTTGTGAGAATTAATGAGAGATATCTTATAATGTTTCCCCTAGACAGACAAGGGATTAGTGTAGTTATACCAGCTTAATATAGGACAATGCTTAGAAACTGAGGAGAACTATGTTTAGCTTGTATGAGGCATTAGTCAGCAATGAGAATAAAACTCAAAATTACTTATTTTCATGCTTGTACTTTTGATACAAGAAACCCCTTGTCTTTTCCATAATTTTCATAAGCATGATTTGTAACTTAACTGTTGTGTCCAATTTAATATTATACTGGATTTATGATAAAAAGCAGACTTCAGATGTAGGGAATTTAATCACAACTGTCTAAGCAATTACACATACAGTCTGTGGTAACCTAAAGATCCATGAATTCTTTTTTATAATGATATTTTCATCATATCCCATTGAGATTGAAACTTGAATAAGAAAAGATGCTAAAAGAAAATTAAAATAAGCACATGAAAAATAGGTTATTTCCACATTGGCTGAGGTTTCATAAACACTATATTGTCATCTTCTATTTTTCTTCTTCTAAAATACACTGATGCTGTCAATAAAGATATTTATGTTTGCTTAAAAAACAATGGGAAAAGGGGGGGAATAACCAGAGAATTATGTAATTTTCATCGAGGAGGGACTCTGAGAAGAGTAATTGTTACAGACTGTAGAAGAACAAAAAAGCTATACTTAGATTTTGCGGAGGATTTATAGGGAGTCCCTGAGAAGGTTTAAGGTGGAAGTGTCTTGGTGAAAAAGAATTTCAGTTGATCTTAACAGCTATTAAAGATATTAAGATTAAGAAAGGCTGATTCAGTAACTAGCATCTATTTCTTAAAGGACAACTGAGGATAAACTTCCACCTGACTTCCTGCTTCATAAAAACTAGAGCCTGAATGCATTAGTAACAAGAGATGTCAGAAATAATTTAATAAAACTCACAACTTTCATTTATATCACCTTTTACAATATACAGATATGCTTTGTTCACAACAATCCTATGTGTTAACTGCAGCAATTATTATTCTCATTTTTTACAAATAAAGAAATTGATGCTAGAAGAGAATTAGTCACTTTTCTATGGTATATCAGTAGAAGTGTTTATTTTTATCTAGTTGTCACTTGATCCTTGTCTGTTGAACTTTTTGTTGAACTAAACTGGCTCCTTATTTACAAGCAGCTGTTAGAAATTTTGGATTAAGAATATACTGTTGATGCTAACTGTGGTTGTAAGAAATTTCTTAAGTAAAAGAAATTTATCTGGACTATTTTATATTTCTGTATAGAAAGTGCAAATATATAGACCATTCATAATATTACTATTATTAACATTTCTTGAGTTTGGGTGGTGATGGGCTAGGCCATAACAGGGCAGTTGATCCAGGAAAAATTTAGCCATGGACTCTAGTAGGAAGTCTGTAGAGGAAGTTGTTATAATCCTATATTTTGGCAAAAATGACCAGGAAAACAGACAGGAGGTCTAGTAGTGGTCATTTACATAAAAGTGTGTTGTTAGAGGGTTCTGTGGCTAAGTCAGAGGCAGAGATCCAAGCACATAGATATGTAGTAACAAGGAAAATCTTGTGAATAAAAAATGGGTCATGTCCCAGCATATAGTACACAATATCTACATAATGTACTTTTTGGCATCAGGAAGAAATATAGTCAACCAATTGGTATTGATGGATTTGGCAGCAAATAATAGGAAGCTAGCTGTTGAATCTATGTTTTGGGGAAGTTTCCTTAAGTCTTTGGAAAGAATGGCAAAAAAGTAAAGTATAGGGACAGTATAATGTAAAAAGGACTTTAGATCAGAGGAGATAACAAGACAAGAATGCAGTATTGTGACTACTGATAGAGGGCACGGTCCAAATGAATAATTGTTAGAATTGTGATGTAGGACAAGTGAGTGACAAAGTTAACAATGTGCTGAGTTGGTGACTGACTTTTATGGATCTCCAATGTCAATGACCTTACCATGATAGTAAATGATAGAAAGTGTCTATTATCAAACTAGAATAGCAACTTCTGAATGAGAAAATTATAGGGCCTCTTTAAGCTCTGTAACCTTTGACCATTTTTATTAAAGTGCTAGGAGAGTACAATGCCAGAATTGGAAGCATAGTCAAAAATGATCAAACAGAAACAGATATAAAGAGTGAGACTGAAGCTTCTGAATGAGCAATCAGGAATAATACCAAAATCTAATCTTGAAGAATCTCATGGAATGAACAGAAATGTGAGAGATTCAATTCAATTCAAGAAATAATTAAGTATGTAGTAAGTCCAAGGACTAGAGAGAAGAAAAATACCTAGCTCCTTTAATCAAAGAATTTATTACACTATTCTTTTTGGAGTCAATGGAGGTTAAGTAATTTGTTCAAGGAGGGTCAAAAAGTCTAAAGCTAGCTCTGAACATAGGTCCTGCTGATACCAAGGTGGTCTCCTTCTCTAGAGTTGTGACTCCAAAAGCTGGAGATGCCATATGTCTCACCTTCTATTTCCATAGCACAAACCTTTAGACTAAACCAGTCAGAACACAGAAGTACACAAATTTTAAGGTATAAATGTTACTTTAATTAAGAAAATAAAACAAGATACCAAATGACCAGAGCCCATAATGAAAGGATATTTGGAAGATGGGTTGTAAGATGGATAAGAATTTAAAGCTATCACTATTACATAATAAAGAAGGAACACAAAATAATGAATCTAGTTCTTAGAAGTGTATACAAAAAGAGTTTGGTAACAGCAACTTACTCAATGAGATAGCAGATGAAACTTCTTACTCAATTTCAACACTGTGGTAATATAAAATCAGAAGTGGAGTCTTCATACAATCATCTTGAGAAATTCTGAGTACCCCAAGATAGACAAAAGCACATTTGGAAGCTAAAAATAGTTTTGCTACTTCTATGTATACACTCATTACATTTTTACAGAAATCATAGGCTGTAGAGTTAAAAGTCATCTGGTACAGTCCTACTTTTTTTTTAAAACTTAGAAAACTGAGTCTCAGAAGACTTATGTGACTGACAATGTAATACAGAAGTAAATAATAAAGCCAATATTTGATCCTACATTCTTCGATTCTAAAGCCTTGGTACTTTTTATTGACCTATGCCATCTATAGAATTTATAGAAAGAGAGGAGAAAAGTAAATAAGCATGTGTGAAATTAGATCATTTCATAATGTGAGAATTGTAGCAAAAGGGTTATAATACTCATAAAACATGAGTAAAATTTGAAAGAGTAGTAGTAATTTCAGAACTCTATATATTAGACAATCTGAGCAAGAAATAAATATAAAAGTTGGTTATTTCCTATTCCTGAGCATTTGTTGAAATTCTGTTCTTGGTGGTACCCAAAGGGAGATAAGCCATCTTCTGTTTTTAAAAACAGAACAAACAAACCCAGACAGTCTGAAGAATCATCTCCAAATACCTTCAAGTTCCACAATATTTTATTTCTTCATTATGTCTCCATTATGTTTCTACCATTCCACTGGGATTATTTTTGAGGAGGAAGATGAATGATGTTTCTATTCATTTATTTATTTAAGCAGAATAATAGATGACCTCAAATTAAAGAAATAGTTTAAAGAACCTAACAGTAAATTATAGTATCTGTGGAAGAAATTAGAACAATGTATTTATTGTTTAGGTTTTTTAATATTACAAGTTTCATGTTATTTTTGTGCTGTATGTGACATTTAGCAGTTGGCTCTTGAGGGCTTCTATAAATTAAAAAAAAATATATACAAACCTTCTTCCCAAGACTTTATTGTTTTGCTTCCTTCCCACTTCACTGGTGGTTTTCAGATCTTTATTCCTTAGGGTATTATGTTTATTTATTGTCTTGTGGATTTTTTCAGATTGTCAATTCATTTTTCCTCTTTTTTTTCATAAATCTCACTGTTTAATATTCTTGGGAGTACAGCATTTATCCACCTTTTGCTTTTCTAGCATTCTTGTCTTTTATTCTTTCTCTTCCTTTCCAGATATCAGACCCCATCATTGTTTGTTCTACCCTCATGAACTAACACTGCTTTTCTTCTACTGTGACCACTAGTCTGGAAGTCTTCAATGCCCTCCTTTGAGAAATGAGGATCACATGGAGAGTAAATCTCAGTCTACTCCTGCCTCACAGAAACTCCATGTGAAGACAACCGTAACTAGGTTTATGCCTCCCCTTTTCCTTGTGGAAGACTCTTTTGTCTCAGTTGGCTTTGTACTGATATACTTCTATTTTCCTGATTTTTCCATGGCCAAAAGAGAGGAGTTCTATGCTCCAGTTCTTTCCTTTAAGAAACTGAGGTGAGAAAAAGACTATGCCACTGTTACAATGGATCAGAATAAAAACAACAATAGAGTCTAGCCCAAGTTTGAAAACATAGCCTATGAAGGTCAATTGCACAGCTGGCCTAAATATGATTAGAGGAAATGGTCCTTCATATAGTCCTCTGTTATTACTTTTGTAATGTGGGCCAAGATATTCTTTCTCTGCATCTAGATGACTTCCTGTATGACTCATAATTTAGTTGTTTTGGAAATGAATTCTCTATTTGCTTCCAAACTTATAGTGATCCAGATGTGTTGGTTAATGTTTAATAACTAGCTCTGTCCCCCCAAAAAAAGATGATACATTTTTATGTTTAATCTACATTATTAACATTTTCTCCATAATTTTAAGTGATAGTAACAATCAACAAAGCAGTAAATCAACCTTGTTATGTTTGCAGTAGGTATAAATGCTTATACTGAGAATTTAACAATTGACTCCTAAAAGCCATATGAGCTGACTCCAGCATCCTATTGCTGAGGCCCCCCAAAATTTAGTCTTTTGATATGATGTGGCAAACCCTGTATTTCCCTTAGTTCTTCCTCTGCCTTGTATTAGTGGAAGAGGGCTAAGGTGCAATATCACTTAAAAAGATAGCTTATGTCTCATTCTCATGCTTTATGTATCAAATTCAACAAGGTGAATGCATTCAGTTTGGGAGAATTTAATCTTGAGAATTTAAGAGATGGAAGCATTGTAAGTTGCTTGTGGAGGAGACCCATTCAAGAGGAGAGGAGAGAATTTTTCTTTTCTCCTTTTCTTTCTCCTCTCTCCTTTTGGGCATATAAGATTGGAAGAGACTTAACTATTCAATTAACCGAAGACATGGCATTTAGCAGCAAGAGACATACTCCTAATAGACAAACACAGAGAAACAATCAAGTAAGTGAAGAAGCAGCTCAAGAATGATGATTCCTGGTAGCAGAGATTAGAGTTGGAATAAAGAGAAAATCTGACCCTAAAAGTCCAAATTAACAACTTCTCAGAAGAAATGTTATATACAAGGGGAACTGTGTGAGGACCCTATTAATACAGAAAGGACTTCTAGTTCCTGCATTTTACCAGTAGCTACGAGTTATCTTTGTCATATATATATATATATATATACATATATATATATATATATATCTCCCACATATGTATCTCACTGCCATTGTACTCTATTTGAACCTCTTGTTAACATAGATACTATTCATATTTTGGGAGAATGTATCCCAGATTTATAGAATAATGTTTTGTAGCTGCTCTTTTTACTATGAAGCCTTATTATATGCCTTCATTAAGAGTTAATTTTGCCCAATGGCTAATTGTTAATGTTAAGCACATGGATAGGATTCATTAATTTTAGTTTTAGAAGGATGATACCACAGAATATAGCCTTGAAGGCTGAGAGTACAATTTACGAGTGCAAATTAAGGGATCATCCCAGATGTGATATTACTTTTTAGAAGGTGTTATAATATGTACAGGTGTTCCCTTCTTGCTGTAATTTGTTTTACATTCCTAAATATATTTCTGGTTGTTTAGAAATGATAGGATATAAGGGAAGATTAATTAAGAACCTACTATGTGACAGGTACTCTTCAAAGTACAGTAAATATAATCTCATTTGATCCATACAACAAACATTGGTAGAGGTTAGGTAACTTGCCTGTCACATTTGAACTCAGGTCTTCCTTATTCCAAGCCCTTCTCTCTTATCTACTGAACTCCTTAATTACTTAAAATCAGATAAGAGTTGGGAGTTTTGTTGAAAAGCAATCTACCTACTCTTCTACCTTATTGGAAGTTATCATATTTACATAAATAAATAAATTCTGTGTGTTGGTGGATCATCCTATTAAAATTTCACTTCCTTAAGAGAAGGATTCTAGGAGCAAAATTCCATTTTGATTATCTCAAAATATGTGTATGGGGTAGAAGAAAGAAAGGCAAGAAAGAAAGACAACTATCATAGTCCTTTGGTCGTAGGGAAAAAAAACAAAACCACCATTTTTAAAGTTACACTAATTTGATATAGATATTTTAATAATAAAGGGTAAAGATTTTCAAAATAGAGCATGCTTCTTGGAGATAGGTAACTAAAACTCAAATTGATTGTGACTAGCCAGAAGTCACATAATTAGTAAATAGAAAAATGTAGACCTTTTGAGATGAAATCAAATTCTCTAAAACTCTTATGAGTTGGTTTATTTATTTTTATGTTACTATATTTTTTAAGAATCATATTTATAACACTCTGAATGTTTTATAATTATTGATAATAATTAGCTCTGAATTTACTCATAACTTTTCTTGCTAGATGTTCCTGTCGATGTTTTGCCAGAATGTGCTATTTTGTAGTGTTTTTCTATTAATGGTTCAAGTCCTAAACATCACAATTATAGTCTAGTGCTATGATTTTGTTCATGTGAGCATTTCCTCCTCTAGTGCATATTTCAACCTCTTTACACTTCAATAGGTGGTCTTCAAGTATTCACCATCATGTTGTCTACTTGTAAATCAATCTCTTCAAAATTATCTGATCTGGGATGACAGCCAAACATCTATAAGTAGCCCCTTTCCCAGAGCCTTTCTAGTTTGGTAGTGATGAAACACCTTATTCTGGGAGAACAGTTCAGAATATGAATAACTGACAAAAAATTCTGATAGCCACCAGGAGGTCTTAATCTTGTTAAAAGACAAAACATTCAGGTCTCTGATAATCTAATAGCCCTCTATGACTGAAATGATGTGATTTAAAATCAGAGATGAAGAGGGAGAGAGGAAGAAAGGGCAGGGACTAGAGAGTTAGGGAGAAGTTAGGGAGGATCCTCATCAAGATTACACCAACACATGTTATTTGCATTAGCAATTGCATTATGGATACACAGGAAGAGGAATATACTCATACAGAATAATGAGGGTGCTTTGGTCACAAAGACTAGAATAGCAGGACAAGAACATCCTTAGGGTGCCCGATCAGAGGAGTGAAGGGTCCTTTATCTGCAGAGTCCTTACTGGATTAGTCAAGCCTTGGTAATACTAACAAGATAAAACAGTCCTAGGTGGGCCCTTTGGTTGCCCTAAGGTTGACAATGGGAACTGGGTGGACTTGATTAGAGTTCCCATCATTCCCAATGGGCGTACCTCATCAGTAGGATTTGAGAGAGAGCTCCTGTGCTATTGTCTGGATCCTTTAAAAATCACAAAATTTGAAAAATGGAAGGGACTTCAGCAGCTATCTAATCCAACCTACACCAAGAGGAAACCCCACTACAATATACCTAACAAGTGGTCATCAAGGCTCTGCTTGAAGATTTCTAAGGAAGGAGAACCTCTTACCCTAGAAGTCCCTTCTAGTTCTAGAGCTGTGATCCTGGTGTCCTATGACATCTTGAGGCAGTACATTCCACCTCACAACAGCTTTAAATGTTAGGAAGGTTTTTCCTGACATTCATGAAGTCCAAATTTGCTTCTTTGTTACTTAAACCCATCACTATTGGTCTTGCCCTCTCTGGCCAAATTAACAAATCTTTTCACTCTTCTAAGTGGCAGCTTTTCAAATACTTAAAGACAACTATCATGTACACTCTGAGTCTTTTTTTTTTTTTCTAAAGGCTAAAATATCTTTGGTTTCTTCAACATATCCTCAAATAAAATGGACTCAAGAACTTTCATCATGCTGGTTACTTTCCTGTGGACATCTGTAGCTTATTAATATCCTTAAACTGTGATGCCTAGAGCTGTATACAGTATTCTAGAGGAGATCTGATTAGCACAGATTACAGTCTAATTATCTCCTCTTTATTCCTGAAGCTATGTCATTTTAAAATCCAGTCCAAGATTGCATTAGTTATTTATCTGTTTGTTTATTTTACTATTATTATTTTGGTGGCTGCTTAACACTGTTGACTCACACTGAACTTTCATATCTTTTTTTTTTTTTTTCAGACAAACTACTGCCTAATCACATATTTTCCTGTAGTTATTTAGGATTTGAGAAGACTATTTTTAGTTGAAGAAATCTTAATTCTCAAAAAATTTAGGAGTAAGATCAGTTATTTTATTTTTTTAATTTATTGAACCTTATAATAAAAATAATATTTTAGCAGACCCAAAATAAGATAGTAACATTAGTGTAACTGCAACATTTGCCTATGGCTCTAATTTTTTTTTACATGCTTGTATGTAGCAAAAAAAGAACATGAGACAAAATAAAAATGAAACTCTGATGATGAATATATGTGTATATGTTACACATAAACATACATTTTCTCTAATTCTGTTGCCCTGTTATGACACTGAGAGTAATTTCTCCTGTCTGCACAGCACCCTAAATATATTATAATAACCTTTGCTCAGAATTTCTGCATTCATAGTAGAGCATCCTTGTTCTCTTTATGAAAAAAAGATGGTTTTGATGTATTGGTATTTTTAAAATTTTCTTGTAAGGAGGACAGGGATGTTTGGTATGGAGGCAGGAATTGAGTAAGGTTTATCACCTCTTCCTCCCCACTTCCATCATTCTTTAATGCCTCCTTAAACCCAATCTAAATTTCTAAACAATTCTCATGGCCTTAGGGCATACCATAGACACATTGGTAAAGAAAAATGAAAGATTGTGTTTATATTGATCCTCAGAGTCAGAAAAACTCAGTAGGAGATATAAGATCCATTGTAGAAATTAGTGATGAAAAGGGAGATGTAGCCAATAGAGAAGAGGTGAAAGCAATTTATCTACCAGGTATAGGGGGATTTGGGGATTTTTCTTTAAGGGATATAGTAAGATCTTGACAGCTTTCTATGGGACATTTTTGTGGATCTAGGACTAACAAAAAAACAGAAAAAGTGCTAATTATGATGATAAAAATATAAATTCGGAACTAGAATATTAGAGATCATCTGGTCCAATCCTCTCATATTAAGTGATAGGTGTAGCTTTCAGGGGAAATATAGCAGTAATCCTGAGGTTCCCTGACCTCAGAGTGCTATTGTTCTAACAATGTCTGTCAATGATTCTAAAGTCTCCTGGCCTTAGGGATATTATAGTAGAGTACTACAAACATTGCTGACTGTCAGACAATCTGTTGGTCAGTGATAACCAAGTTCCTAAGAGAATAGTGAGTAGATCACCCCTCAAACCTACATGTAAACCATAAAACTAGCACAAAAGGAACATGAAGTTGTGGTCTCTCTAACTTTTCCTATAAATTTGTCTTATTGCTCCATATTCTTTGCTAAATCCATTTAGAAACTTAGCCAGCTTCAGTTAGCATTACAATTGTGGTATCTTTCCCCCTTCTCCTTTCCTCATCCCTCTAACTCCATTATGCTTTTTCTTCCTTATAGCTTCTCCACTTCTCTTCCTTATAGCTAACTAATTCTTTTAGGGTGCTAAGTCCTTTTCAGGATTTAGCCTGCTAGCTAAAGGCATGCCCCAGCCTCATGGGATTCTCCCTTTCTACTGGGTAATAGTGAGTTCCACTGAGGAATTTGCCTTTCATATGCTCTCCCACTCTATTTCATATTTATTCTTCCTGGTGTCTATTATATCCTTTCATATTGTCTATTACCTATTACCTAAATAAATCTACCATTTCCCAAAGAGAATGGCCATTGTGAATTCTTCATATAACCAAAACCCAGCTTTTGGGACCTGCCACCATTTGGTGCCAAACTTCACGACATAGATCATATAATTGAGGAGAGTAGAGAAATTGAGGCCCAAGTAAATGATGTGACTTGGCTAAGATCACACATATGTTAAGTGGGAGACATAGGTCTTTGAAAACAGGTACTATAATTCTAATTTTAGGACTCTTGGTCCCATATTTTCTCTCCCAAAACACATTGGCCTGGGGCAGTGTTATACAGAAGCAATATCATTTTAAATAAGAAATAGGAGTAGTAGTAGCAACTAACAACTTTCACAGCATTTTAGGGGAGAAGAAACCAATGATAACTAATGGTGGAATGTACTTGAAATCAAGCAAAGTTAGTTGCCAGCTCTGTGAGAATTGGTTCTCTCTAGGCCTATAGGGAAAAAATATGACAAGATTTGTATTTGTGTGATTATGATTATCTGAAATATCCCACATTGAATCTTCTTTTGCAAAGGATTCCAGAGTCAGGAATAACTCATTACAATTTATTTCTTAATCAACTTCTATTTCTCTCTTTCTCTTGGTCTCTCTTTCTTCTTGTTTTCTACATACATACATAAGTTTCATCCATAATGTAAAAATAAGTTTGGCCAAGATTACTTACTGGAAATAAAATGTAAGGAATCTCATCAAGTGTCCTCTTTAAAGGGGCTTCTAAAACTTGACTGAAAAGGTAGTACTCCAGTGGTGGTAACTGTAAAGGTATCAGTATTTGCCCACATTGAGGCAAAAGTATCTCATTGTGGGTAGTCTGTTTGAATACTGCTGTTGCACTTGGATTGGTCAATTAATTAGACAGCTAACATTTATTATGTCCTTATAATATGTACAAGACACTGTGCTAAAGGATGGGGAAACAAAGAAAGGCAAAACACAAACAGTTCTTGCTCTCAGGGTACTCACAATCTAATGATGAGGGACAACATGCAAATAGCTAGGTACAAACGAGTTATAGACAAGATAAATTTAGGGGGAGATATAGACATACTTTTGGCCAGTAGGAAAGCAGCCAGTAAATAAGATGTGTTTGAAGATTAGTGAGATAGGGATGACAAAGGGTGGAATACATTGGAGAAAAAGGATTTTCAAAGTTTATAAACTTGGATGTTGAACACTTGTGAGTGATGACAAGATGAAGAATATGACCATTTCTGTATGTAGATGTGGTGAGATGGAATAACAGGTCATGAAAAATGATTAAATTGAAGGAGGATCAATATGTATATTTGTTGAAGTACCCTGAAGGGCAGGAATTGGAGAGTAGAGAGAGATTGTGAACCAGGCATTGAACTCAATGAAAAAATTGAAGTTTGTACACAACAACTACCAGAATTTTGATTGATTAATAAATATAGACTGAGTAAACCCTAAAGGAGGAGAAGTTACTGAATGGTTTCTAGTTAGGAAGACTCTGGAAATGGTAGTGGGGAGCAAGGAATATGCCAATTCCTTTAACTAGACTAGTGAGGGAGAAAGGCAGTACGAATATCATATTCTGGAAAAAGAAACTATCACCAAGAGAGAGACCTAGATGTGAGTGATTGCAAGATGAAGAAGCGAGAAAGAAAAAGATTTAATATGATATCTATTTTGTTATCAATATAGCACTCATTCCAGAGATCACATTGGAAAACTAAGATAGCTTTAAGCTAGAAGTTCAGACGTATAGGATGGGTTGAGGGTGATGGGAATAAGGAACTCAGTGCAGGATAGATATTAGAATTTGAAGAATGGCAATCTGATCTTCAGAATCACTGCAGTGGAGGACAGAATATGATAAGGTAGAAGTATATTAACCATTGAGGAATGAATTGAGGTTAAGTTATTGTTCACAGTGATTCAGACTTGAGTAGAGTTGCCAAGGCATTAGGCAGCTATCTGTGGCTGGAAAGGGGAGTGGTGAAATTGAAGGTCAAGCCAAACCTTGAGGAACTGTAGGGGAGCCTAAGAGAGTATAGGAAGAACTTGTGGTCATAACAAGTTTAATTATAGAATATTAGAGCTAGAAAGGACCTTGAGAATTCATGTGGTGCTATCTCCTCAATTTACTTCAGGAAGAAAGTAATAGAACTGAGTCTGTACAGCATTCATATATGACAATTACTACAGAATAGCTTTGGAGCAAGGTTATAATTTCAGGAATTAGATACTGTCAAAATATGGAAATGAATTTCTTCTCTAGAAGACCATGGAAATAGTTAAAAGTGAGAGTGTAAAGTAATAACCTACATTAAGAAGAAAATAGGGATATGATTATTTTATTTTACTTTCTAACATGTCAATTTTTCTCATAAAATAAAAACTAAAAATGAAACCAATATACAGCAAAATACAACATTCAGAAGAAAAAAAAATGATGAAAGCATATATCTGGCCAAGAGTGGTGATTACTACTTATAATCCCTAGTACTGGATGAATTAAAGATGTTGAATCACTTGAGCTCAGGAGTTCTGAACTATATTGAGTTAAGACATTTGGTAGACTGAACTATGTGCAGTACATGGCAAGTTCTTGGAGTGAGTTTTTGGAAGTAGCAGGCTGCCTAAAGAGAGGTGAACTGGCCCAGATTGGAAATGGAGCAGGTCAAAGTTCCAATGCCAATCAGTAGTAGAATTAAGTTTTCTAATCTGAGTGGGAGAGAAAGATCCAGTTTCCAAAACCAAATTAAAACCAAATAAAAACCATATATCTGTTTTATGACTATTTAAAAGATGACATATTTTTCCAATTAGCAATTATCCTACTGGTTATTTTCAAAGACAATGTAAAACTTGATGATAAATGTGTGTGTGTGTGTATGTGTATATGTGTGTGTGTGTGTGTGTGTGTGTGTGTGAATGTCTGTAGATGAGAAAAGTTCTTTCATATCCCTCAATAAAGCTTGGTATTCCAGACCCAAATCCATTTGAAGCTTTAAAAAAATTTCTTTAGGATACCATCAATCATCACTGTTGGTAGAACTAAGAATTGGTCTAACCATTATTGATAGCATTTTGGAGTTATGCTAAGAAAATAACTAAAATGATTTTTATATTTAGAGATTCCAATTCTACTGAGGCATATAACTCTAGAATGTCAACGATAGTAACACATACATATAGAGAACAAATTAGAATATGTACATTAAACATTTCTCCCCCCCCCTTTTTTTTTGTACACTCCTTAAGAAGTTCCCCTTAATGTAGCAGTTCTTTGATAAGCCCTGAGGGCCAGTGGCTTTCTAGAATACTAGTTGATGCTACTTTTTTCTGCCACAAGGGGTTATTCTCATTGGAGTTTCATATTACTTTTATTCCAGGTTCTTTAGTCTCTCCTTTCCCAATTGAGCTATCTCCACTGCTATCAGCCACCACAGTTGTGGTGGATGTCACAACAGGTTTTGTTGGACTCTTATACTGAAGCAGCAATTGTCACCTCCCAGAACTCACAAAGTCACAATCTGGACAATTTCATCTCAGGATACTCATTTGCCCACCATACAGAGACAGAGATGGAAATGTGTTCACAATCACTAAAGCTGGGTGGAAGGAAGCCATCCTGTTTCAAACCTAGCTCTTGGGGAAGCATCTCAGAGCAGCTATCCTTCTTCCCTTTTATATGTAGTTTGAATGCAATCACTGAAGAATGAGTTCCATCAGTTCTTGTTAAATTATTTCAGTCATGTCTGACTCTTTGTGATCCCATTTGGCTTTTCCTTGGCAAAGATGCTAGACCAGTTTTCCATTTCCTTCTCCAGCTTATTTTACAAATAAGGGAACTAAAGCAAATAAAGGGTAAGTGACTTGCCCAGCTAGTAAGTGCCCAAGGCTAGACTCTCTTTCTGACTCCAGGGTAGGTACTTTCTCCATTATTACCTACATGCTCCTTAGTCATCATGATTAGAAGTAGGCTCATCCCCCAGCTTCCACGTGGTTACTGCAATTGAAACTAGACAAGGAATGTCTGCTTGTATTTTTATGCTCCAGTAAACCTTCATTACAATAGAATAATAGAATCCCTCAGAATCAAAGAATTTTGAAAGTCAGAAGGGACCTCAGCAGCCACTTAGGTCAACCAATAACACATGAAAGGAATCCACACTACAACAAAACTGAGAAGTCTTTTGAACTTGGCTTTAAGACTTCCAAGTAAGAGCAACCCACAGGCTCTCTAAGCAGCTTACTCCAATTTCAGACAGCTCTAATTGTATGTAAGTTTTTTCCTCAGATCAACTCTATATTTACCTTTTGACTAACATTTTAGTTCTATATTTTGAAGTCAAATAGAACAAGACTTATCTTTCCTCAGGGGCATGCTGGATTCCTTTGGTACAGGTAGGTACTCAAAAAAGACATTATTTTCATTATGAGCATATATACCTAGAAAAAGGCAAATGCTACAAATCAGAAATTGATTGTTTTATTGTCTAGACTTAAGATAGTGATGATAGAAAAATGTTAATAATGCAGATGAAACTTTAAATGTGCTATGAGTATATTATTTTTCCTGGATAGCTAATTATTGAGCACATCACTGACTCTATTAAACCTGATAATTCTTAACATGCTTGAACACCATTATGATTTCTGAATCCTCCCTTCTTCAGGTAAAATACTCCCAATTCCTTTAACTGATGTTCATCTGGAAGTGACTCAAGGCCCTTTATCATCTTGGTTGTCTTTCCAGTAATGTTCTACTTTAATTATGGTTAAATCAGCTCTGGCCAGACAGAATAAAAATAGATTATCATTTCCATAATCTTAGAAGCTGTTCCTCTCAATGCAACCCACGAGTACAGTTTTTTGGAAAACTATTGCATTGCACAGTTAACTTATGTTGAGTTTGTATTTTAATGGAACTCCCAGATTTTTTAAAAAATAAGCTGCTATGTAATCATTTCTATCCCCTCTTGGAAATGTGAAGCTGATTTTTGGAACCAAAATTTAAGACTTTAAGATAATTTTATCTAATCATATCTTATTAGTCCCAGTCCAAGTTTTGAGATTGTCAAGAACTTTTTGGATTCTGAATTCATTGTCCATTGTGTTAGCAATTCTTCCAAGCTTGGTATTATTTGAATATTTGATGAATATGCTGTTTATTCCTTCATGCAACTCACTGATAAAAATGTAATTGGAGCAATCACCTGGAGAGCTCTTGCCAACTGACAGTGAACAATTAACTTCTTTTTTTCAAATTGATTCCCTAACCAGTTCTGAATCTATCTAACTGAATTATGAATTAGTCTACATCTCTTCATCCTCACTACCATAACAGGATGAGCTACTCCATCAATAATTTTACTGAAATCTAGGTAAACTATATCTATAATATTCTCTTCATATACAGACTTAAGTAATTCTAACTAAAAAGGAACTGTGATTGGTCATACCTGGTCTGTTCCTAAAGCAGGGATAGATTTTGGTCATTATTTCCCACAACAACAAACAATGGCAGCAATCAGTACAAATGCATACCCAGATCCTGTGTTTGTTCCATTCAAATTCTTTTGTGACTTCAGAAAATATTAAGATTCTGAAGAGACAATTATCTCAACTCTTTATTAAAATGTTAACTTTTAATCATCATTTAGTTCTTTCCTTTTGTTCAAATGTATTTTTTTTTAGAATTCTCTTGATTATTATTTGTATTTCAAAGTTCTCCGGTCAGTTCTGGTCATTAGGAAAACTTCAGATCCCTTTATCTTGCCAAAATCTTATACTCTTCCAAAAGAATTATATCCTCAAGCCTTGAAGAATAAGATATTCTAGCTTATAAGTCTTTATGTTTTGCTTTTAGGACTATTGTATTCTAAGATTTTGTAGACAGACTCTAAAATAAGCACCCTCATGGTTAACATTCAAAGTTTAATTCCAATGAAGGACTAAATAAAGGTATATTTAATGTTAGAAAATTATTTTCAGAATAAAGTGATAATGAAGAGAACAAAGAAAAATTCTTAGAAAAAGCATTTAAAAACTAATAATTATATAAAGACAATTGATTTAATCACAAATGTAGTCACATGTGATGAAGTTATAATGCACTTTAAGAAGATTGATTTAATAGCTGGGGGAAGGTTAGATTGGAGTAGGGAGAGATATTGCAAGGAGACCAACTAGTAGGCAATTGTAATTCTACTTGTGAGATCTTACACCAAGGTGGTAACAGTAGAGAAAAGGGGCCTTCAAAAGATGTTTTGATGGCAGAAATGACAGGGATTGGCAATAGATTAGAAATGAGCATAAGACAGAATGAGGAATTTAGTCTGACACCAATGTCATGACCTTAGGTGCCTGGAATTTTGATGGTTCTCTCAATAGTAAAAGGAAAGTTTGGAAGAGAAAAAGGTTTGGAGGGGGAAATATTGAGCTCTGCTTGAGACATATTGAAAATATTAGAAAGTACAGAAATAAATGGGCTTTTCCTTAATATGATTCATATCTATCTAAAACTAAGAGCAAATATTTATAATAGAGAAAAGTTAGAGGTTTTTCAATAAGATCAGAGATAAAGCAATTGTCACCAGTACTGTTTAACATAGAGCTAGAAATGCTAGCTACTTCAGTAAAATACAAAAAAAAATTTGAGGAAATAAGTATAGACAGAGAAGAAACAAAATTATTATTTTTGCAGATGATATAATTTTGTACTTAGAAATTATAGACAACTAAAAATTACATGAAGCAATAAATTCAGGGAAGTTACAAGATATGATGAATTAAGTCCTCATTATTTGTATGCAACCAACAAAAAACAATTGTAAGAAGTAAAAAGAGAAATTCCATTCAAAATAACTATAGAAGGTATATAATACTTTTCTCCCTAGACACACCCAGAAATTATAAGAATCCAATTATAAAATACATTTGTACAAATAAGGACAAAGTCAACTATTTGTGTGTAGGTCAAGACAATATAATACAACTGAAAATACTATCTACATGGAATTATTCAATGCCACTTCAGTCATATTGCTAATAAATTATGCTAAAAATAATATTATAATTCATATGGAAAGACAAAATGTAAAGAATCTTAAAGGTAGTAATGGGAAAAAATTAGAGGGAATATATTCTTTTACTACCACATCTTAAACTGTACTGCAAAGCAGAAATCACTTTTTAAATTAATTTACTTTTAACATTCAAATCCAAATTCTCTCCCTTTTTCCCAAACTTCCCCTAGCCATTGAGAAGTCAAGCAACATGATATTAATTATACCCCTGAAGTCATACAAAATATATTTCCATATCAGCCATGTTAAAAAAAAAACAAAAACAAAACAAAACACATAAACAATAAAAAGCAAGAAAAAATTATGTTTCAATATTTGCTCAGAATTCATTTCATCTCTCTTAGGAGGTAGCTGACATTTTAAAAATTATCCAAAGTTATTAAAGAATATCCAAACTATTATCAAATATGTGAAAATGTTTCAAATTACTTATAATCAGAGAAATTCAAATCAAAGCCACTCTCAAATTCTGGCACACCTATTAGATGTGCATGACAAAGGAACAAAATGATCATAGGAAAACAGATGCCTTTTGTTGTTGGAAGGTTCCAGCCATTTTGTATAGCATGTCAACTCAGTTCAACAAACATTTATTAAGTATTTACTGTGTATCAGGTACTGTGCTTAGCCCTGGAAATATAAATACAAGCAGAAAGAAAAAGAATTTCTGTCCTCAAGAGACAGCATCTAAATATGAGCTAAAGAGGAGATGGTGAGGAAGGACAGGAGAGAAATTATCCAGGAACATAATAAAGAGAATTTGGAGGATCAAGGGTGCAGCCTGGGGAGAAAAGAAATATGCTAGCTTGGATATTCTTCTTAAAACAGAAGTTCTGAGAGAAAGCAACCAGAGAAGGAGGCTGACTGCCCTCCTTAAAATGGAGATTCTGGAAGAAAGCAGTCAGAGGAAAAGGATGCAGAAAAGAAAAGAACTTCCAGCATAAGAAGTTCAAAGGAAGATAAACTTATAGGGGAAAGAGATTTCTGTGTCATGACAGAGAAAGTGTGGACAATTAGGAATACAGTTTCAAGAGAAATGAAAACAATAATTTGAACTATGACCACAAAGTTACTAAATTGTAGATGTAGATACCCTTCCATCCATGTATATACCATTACAAGTCTTATGCCTATAAAGGATAAAGGAAGAGAAAAAAGAAAAGAAATTACAGCATTTTTTTTTCTATAGCAATTCAAAACCAGAAACTAAGTCCATCCATTAGGGAATGGCTAAACAAAGTGTGATTTATAAATGTGATGGAATATTATTGTTTTAGATGAAATGATAAAGCTGTTTTAGAAGAAACTGGAAAGACTTCTTTGAACTGAAACAGAATAAAATAAGCAGCACTAGAACAATTTGCACAATGACAACAATATTATAAAGAAAAAAAACTTTGAAGAAAGAATAATAAAATTCATCTGGAGGAACAAAAGCCCAAAAATTTCAAGGGAATTCATGAAAAAAAAATGCAAAGGAAGGTGGCCCAGTTGTACCAGACTTATAACTATATTATAAAATGATGGTCATCAAAATCATTTGGTAGTGGCCAAGAAATAGAGTAGTGAATCAATGGAATAGGTTAAATTCAAAAGACATAATAGTCAATGACTATAGTAATTTACTATTTGATAAACCCAAAGACTACAGTTTCTGGGATAAAAACTCATTATTTCACAAAAATTTCTGGGAAAACTGGAAAATAGTATGGCAGGAACTAGGCATTGACCAACATCTAACACTTTATACAAGATAAGGTCAAAATAACCTTGTGATTCAGATACAAAGGATGCTACTATCACCATATTAGGAAAACAAGAAATAGTCTGCCTCTCAGATCTGGGCAGAAGGGAGGAATTCATGGCCAAGAAAGAACTAAAGAACATTATGAAATGCAAAATCAATAATTTTGATTACATTAAATTAAAAAGGTTTTGCAGAAACAAAAATACAGCCAAGATTAAAAGGGAAGCAGAAAGGTAGAAATTTTTTTTTACAACCAGTATTTCTGATACATTTTAAAAATATATAGAGGATTGATTCAAATTTGTACAAATACAAGCTATTTTCCAACTGATAAATGGTCAAAGGATATGAACAGATAATTTTCAGATGAAGAAATTAAAGCCATTTCTAGTCCTATAAAAATGCTCTATTTCACTATTGATTGGAGAAATGTAAATTAAGATAACTCTGAGGTACCATCTCACACCTTTAAGATTGCTAAGATGACAGGAAAAGATAATGATAAGTGTTGGAGGAAATGTGGGAAAACTGGGATACTAATACTTTCTTGATAGAATTCTGAAATGATCCAACCATTCTGGAGAGCAATTTGTAACTAGGCCCAAAGGGATATCAGACTTTGCATATCCTTTGATCCAACAATATTTCTATTGGGTCTATACATCAAAGAGATCATAAAAGAGGGAAAGGACACATGTGCAAAAATGTTTGTGTCAACTCTTTTTGTGGTAGCAAGAAACTAGAAATTGAATGAATTCCCATTAGTTGGAGAATAGCTGAATAAGTTATGATATATGAATGTAATGGAATATTATTGTTCTAGAAGAAATGATGAGCAGGCTATTTTCAGAAAAAACAAGGAAGGATTTACACGGACTTATGCTAAGGGAAGTGAGCAGAACAAAGAGAACATTGTACACAGCAATAACAAGATTACATTATGATCAACTTTGATGGACTTGGCTCTTTTCAACAATGAGGTGATTCCAGCTAATTCCATTAACTTGCTGTGGAAAGAGCCATCCTCATTCAGAGAAAGAATTATGAAAATTGGATGTGGATCAAAGCATAATATTTTCATCTTTTTTGTTTTTTGTTTGCTTGGTTTTTTTCTTCCTCATTTTTTCCCCTTTTGATCTGATTTTTCTGGTGCAAGATGACAAATATAGAAATATGTTTAGAAGAATTGCACATGTTAAATCAATATTAGATTGCTTGCTGGGGTGTTTTTTTTTGAGGGGGAAGGGAGAGAGTGAACAATTTGGAATACAAGATTTTGCAAAGATGAATATTGACTATCTTTGCATGTATTTGGAAAAATAAAATATTATTAAAAATCTCAACTTTGGAATACTTTAGAACTCTTATCTGTGTAATGGTGAACCACAAGTGTAGAGGATGGAAAAATCAAAAATGTCATTCACCTCTTGATAGAGAGAGAGATGATGGACTTAAAATGCATGTCCAAAAATGTGCAACATATGAATCTTTTGCTGAATTATGCATTTTATTATGATTTTTCTTTTTCTTATTATTCAGTTGGAGGAAGCAATGGGAGGAGTTCAATGATTTAAAACAATACATTTTAAAAATAAACCTTATCAGAACGTAAAGCAATTTCCAGCATTGCTAATTGCTTATTTTATATTCCATCTCACCTTTGGATGATTTAAACACCTTTTTTTTGGGAGGGGGTACACTTCAGCTTGTAAAATAGTCAGGCTTGGACTAATGCTCTTGCCAGGGGTCATCTTCTTTAAAAGTGCTAGAGCTGTTATGGAGACTCCTTTAGCCAATCAGATCCAACTTCATGAAACCTTTAGCTCTCTCAAACTCACAAGTAACCTCCTTGGTTGGCCATATATGTTTTATGTATATTTTGTTACTTATTCACTTAAGATCAGGAAGGAACAAACAAGAAATACAGCTCAAACTAAAGCAAAGCTGAAAGTTGCTTAGCCTAAGCATGCACTTTGGATGACATATGTGCACAGCTGCATATAGAATGGAGGAGAGCAAGCTACTTTTTTTCTTTCTACCCAAGTTCCCCACTGTTCTGGAAGATTCTTAAAACAGTCCTGACATAATTCTTAGCCAGAAAAGAAGAGAGAGACTGAAGATGTGATGACTCATTTTTTTTTTAATAAATCCACTGAGTCATCAGGTATTACAGTTCTGCAGCCAATTTAAGCACTTTGTCATCTCAAAGTAAAGTTGTTTAGCCTATATAAGATAACCTTATATCTGGTTAGAACGAGTCTCTGCAGCTTCCACATAGTCTACTGGAATGAAAATCTTGCACATACTGCACAGGCTATCCCCTTAAAGCTAATAGAACCTCACAAATATTGTTGACATCCTTTCATTACATTTGATTCAAACATCAACATCTGAATGGTAAATATTTTCTTTTTAGCTGTCCTGCAAGGATGAAAAGGGTTAATTCACAATTCTGAGTCTGTTTGGCTTAGGCAATTATCCAAAACCAGTTGAAGACTGAATGTAATTATGGGGCAATCATTAAGGTCTGGCATTTTTCTGTTCATTTACTCTAAGCCATTCAAAGGAATAAGTGGGGACTGGGTTTTGTTATTTTTATTAGCATCATTTGCCTGAGGTGCAACTGAATCTTAGTTTAAACTTCTGCAAATTGTCCATTTTTCTGATTAGAAGCATGCTATTTCTTTCTCAGTAGACATCTTTTTTTTTTCAATCTGCACTTCTTTAGTTTAACTTTTTGCATTTAAAATATGCTGGAGTTTCTATGTTTTTACATTTTAAATTTTGTAACTTTTCCCTTGTGCCTGGAAGAAGAGAACCTAATGAACAAAAATGGGATTTCTCTTTACAAGAATGCTGTGTTTAGCCAAACATCTGTAACTGCTATCTCCCTGCAGAGGAAGTGACTGGGAGAGAAAGAAATGGAAAACAGCACAAAAGTCATCATGTGAGCAGTGTATTTTGGCAGCTTGACTGAATTGAGACCATAATCTGCTTTCAGAAAGAAGTCTGAGGAGGAGTTCTTCAAAATAGGGAAACTTTTAAAGCACTATGTGGAGGAAACTATGAAGAACTTTGAATTGTTCTTGTGAATATAAAGAGATCCAAGGATTTTCCGTAGATTTCAGGCTCCAAATTTCCTACAAGTAAGTTCAACTCTATTTTCTTGTTTTATTTGTATAATGATAAGTTTTTGAATAAAAATGATATATACATGATGTAAGAAAATGTTTACACAAACATTTTACTGGAAGCTATAACAATCTGTCATTTATTCAAGAATTATTAACCATAATTACTTAATATGTATATTAAATGTGTATAAAAATAGCAATTTTAAAATGATCAATTAAGCATGTAGATATGACCTTAGATTTTGGCTATTAAAATGAAATTTGCTAATGGATCCATTAAAGATAATTTATTTAACTTGTGAATTCATTTATACTTCTGACTGATTTTTGAATTTATTTTTAAGATTAAAAAAGGCTGCATCACCGTATTTGGCAGCATTCAGACAGGCAGCTTTTCCTTTCAGCATGGTGATCATCAATATTTTATTGACTTTGAAAATAGTTAACTGAGATCTTTAAAGAAATTTTTCTGTTAACAAATTGGAAATATCTTAATTTTTCTCTGTTTCTTAGTCTCAGTCTAAAACCACTAGAATTTAATGCAATATTTCTTATTTCAAATACCAGACATCTAGTTTGAAGAAGAAATCAACATTTTTATTATTATTATTACACAGTTACAAAATTGTTATTTCTAGCTGACATGACTTCCTGTGAAGTTTCTTGAGGTAATATGATATTGAGGGTTTTATGATTCCTGCTCTGGAATTTTCATCATAATGCAAAGAGCAAAGAATTACCGAGTAGAAACTTATCTGTTAAATTGGGAAACTACCATTATTTTGTTAACTCATTTCATAATTTTAGTGTTTATTTAAATATATTTTTGCCTATTGTTTATATGCAATTGGGTAGGATCATTCACTCTCCTAGACCTTAAGGTATACTGTATTAATAATACACTATAATAATAATTTACTAAATGGTCACCTAAACTCTAAAAATTAATATTCCACCCAGAGTGAAAACATAACTCCCAGAGCAAATACTGCATGACTAGAAACAACATTGAAACACTGTTTCATTCCTCCAAGATTATTTTCTTTTTCTTAGTCAAAAACTTGCATATCTCATATATTCAAGTTTTTGTTTTGCTTTTGTTAAAAATGAGGGAGTAGGCAATTAAAAAAATAACTCCAATGTCCTTGGTTGAAAGAATTGTGAACACTTCTTCCTCCCCCTTCTGCCTGCCCCCCCCCCCCCAGGAAAAATATAAAGTCCCTGGAGGAAGAATTATTAATGCTATCTAGGAATCATTTAGAAAAGTTCTGCCTCCCTTTTTTGAGGTTGTGAAAGATGTCTTATAAGAGATAGAGAACTAATATTCTCTTCTAGGAAAAGATTTACTCATGAAATTGTTTTCAATTAAGGGTTGTTTTTTTTTTTTTTTTTGGCACAACATTTTCCCCAAGGTCACATTCCATTCCATTCCATTCACTTTCTCTTTTCCCTCTTTTTCTTACTAAACAGGCAAAAATGAATGAGAGACAGATAAGTGTGTGTCAGCAAACTCAGGCCCTACTGCATACAAACTTTCTTAAAAAATGGAGGATGAAAAGAGAAAGCATATTGGTATGGTTCAAAATCTGTTTCTACTCAACTAAAAAGTATGAAAATGTGCTCCTTTCAGGTTGTATGTATCCTTTTTCTTCTTTGTATACTGCTCTTTACAAACTCTGCTTCTAGTGAGGAAACTGATTTGTTGATTTTAGCTGTGCTTTAATTATAAATGTTCTAGAACAAGACTATATTTATAAGTGAAACTACTGCTAGTTGAAGAAGTCTAATTTCTGAAATACAAAGCACTTAAATTTATAGAGCAGATATAGCAGTTCCCCAAATTATTAATCTACCAGGCACCAGAATTTCATTAAAAATTTCCATTTAGGGCAGCTAGGAGGCACAGTGAATAGAGCACCAGCCCTGAAGTCAGGAGGACCTGAGTTCAAATTTGATCTCAGACATTTGACACTTCCTAGCTGTGTGACCCTTGGCAAGTCACTTAACCCCAATTGCCTCAGCAAAAAGCAAAAAAAGCAAAAAAAAAAAAAAAATCCATTTAGCAAAGGCCCAAAGTTTCTAGGCCGACAATAAAGATGGTAGAGAAACTTATCAAGTGGATTATGTTGAGAGAATAGTAAATGAAAAGGGCACATGACACTACTGACTAGCAGAAACTGAGAAAACAATATTTAAAAAAATAATGTCATGCATTTTCATTTTTTTAAATGAGAAATATTTATTTTTGAGATCTGTAGGGAAGGAGATTTCACAACTTCCTCTCTTTATTTTGTTTTATTTTTTGGCTTGGCAATTGGGGTTAAGTGACTTGTCCAGAGTCATGCAGTTATTATTAAGTATGTGAGGCTGGATCAGGACTGGCACTTTATCTACTGCACCATCTAGCTGTCCCAAGTAATACAGTTTTAAACAGAAAATATTTATAGTTTATGCATTTTGTATGACTAGACAGAACGACTAAGTATGCACACAGCTAATCCTGCGATCCTTTTAGTTTCAAATTCTGGTCACTGTGTCAAAGATTTTTGTTGTTTCTTGCTGAAACAAAGAGATTGCAAAAAGAAAAAAAAATGCAGCAGTCCACTTATTAATAGAATGTTTCAAAGGCAATATCATTTTTCCCCCAAACAGTTTATGATTCAATTCAATTATTTTGACACTAGTATTAAAACAAAAGCCATATTTTCAGTCTCTGAAAGCTCTCAAGGGGTTTATAGCTACTATCTCCAGGGTCAGAACATATATATCAAAGGATGTATGGTAAAGAACCACTAAAAATTGATGATAGGCTTAAAGAAAAAAAGAGAGCAAATGAAAGCTACACTTTCAATTAAATATCTTTCTTGATTCTAACTAAAATATTATTCTTTTTTTCTTAATCTTTTGTTACTTTTCTATACTATATTCGTGTCAGTATATTTTGTTATAGAACATGTGCTCCATGAGAACAAAAATGATATTTCCTTTAGAATTAACTTTTCTAATCCAGTTAAGCACACAAATGAATTGAATGGATTAGTGGATCCCAACCTGTTGATGAATGATGCCTGCTAGATTGTGGAAAGGGATTAATTAGTAATTCAAGAATCCTTAAGTTTATCAAGCATTATCATTTTGATCTTTTTTTTTTTTGGTCTTTTTGCTTCAAGATAATATGCATCATAATTCAATATAGCAAATACACAAATATGTCTTCCATATACTGAATAAATGATGAAATCATAGATATAGAGTTGAAAGAAACCTTAGAAAACATTGACCAAAATTTTATTTTTTCTTATATAAGAAAGATATTTAATGCCCAGTGTCACATAGCTAATATCTAAAACAGAATTCGAACTTGAATCCACCACCACCATGCTGCCTTTGTAGGATACTATACACACAAATATAGTTATTTTTCAAATGTATATAGGTGCGCTAGTTATCAGAGCAATCTGAGATGCAAGTGCCCTGGCAATTTGTGACTTTCCCTCTGCTCCTCTCTCAAGTGCAAGTCTTTCCTTTCAAACCCAGATCACCAAGAATAACCACTGGTAGTATGAAAAGGAAAATCCCCACTCATGACTCATTTCTCATAGTCTTCTCTTTTACCCATTCTTGATTTATTTCTAGCAATTGTGAAAAACTGAATTCATATGTCAGCCTTGTACAGTTTAATAAATCTTTCCTACTTTTAGCCCAATTGCTTTAGTCCTTTCATCAACTCCTGATGACTACTTTTTTCTTGTTCCTAGGATAAAGAAAACTTTCTCTTTTAACCTCTTTTTATTTGCAATCATTAAATAACATACATATGGATCTTAGCATTTCAGTGGGACAATTGAATTTTATAGTAGATAATATATATTTAAATTCAAATGATAGTTTTAAAAAATGACAAATTAGCAACTTTACTTGCTGGAAGAGAGAAGAACTATTTTTGCTTAGATATAGAAGAGTTCCCTAGAGGCCGTGACTCAAGTAGTCCCATTGAATTGGAACTCCTGTTGAAATACAGCATTTATCCAAATCTAATAGACCATGATGTCATCTCAGCATATTCCCTACTTCCATGCTCAACTCTTTAAAAGGTTTTCCTGTTTTTCCAAACTACATGTCTCCTTTTCCCACAACTTCTTCTTTTCAAAGGAAGGATAGGATAAGTCTGAGAGTCTCTTCGTCTCAAAGCTTGACTCTAAAAGTGTTCCTATAAGCTAACATAACTTAGCTTTTCCCCATAATTTATTTTTTTATTCAATGAATATTAACTGCATAGTACAATAAATAAAAGGTGATGTAATATGGTAGAAATGAATGCTGGTTTAGATCCTCTCTGTTACTTACTTCTTATATGACCTTAGCAAATTGGTTAGTCATCTAGGTGTCAATTTCATCTTTAAAATAAGGAAGTTGGACTAGACTACCTATGAGGTACTTTCCATTTCTAAATCTATGAGACTACTGCTGGTGGTAGGAGGGAAATTGACTCAAACAATTTTTTAATTAAAAAAAAAAAAGCACTTATCCTGTATAAAGATTGGGATCTACTGAAAAAAGATGCTTATAATGTTCTATTTTTTGTCACAATTTAAAAAAATTTCCCTTTTGCTTTGTAGGAATGGCTCATCTCATTGCTTCTATTACTGTATTTGTTCCTCTTTTCAAAATACAATCAAGTTAATCACTTTTCTGAACTGTCTCCCATGCCCCTGGGTCGAGTAGATAAATTTAATGACTCTGAATTAGTGGTTGCTTACACACCAGTCTCCAATACAACCCAGAAGATCATGGATAAAATGGCAACTGCGCCCTTCATGAAAGGTGCGTTATCTACCAGCCTGAGGGTAATATCTGATATTATTGTTTAATTTTTTTTCAATTCAATTCAACAAATACTAATTAATTATATACCAGATATAAGGCACTGTGCTAGAAACTGGAGATACAAAAACAAACAACAAAAATCACTTGCCTATGCTCAAAAAACATACACATTTCTGGGAATATGGTTGCAGCATGTTTACTAATGAATAAAAACAAAGTGATTTCAAGAGGAAAGTTGTCGAGAGGACAACTAAGGGCAATTAAGGAAGGGCTTGCAGTTGAGCCTTGAAGAAGATGAAGAAGGAGTGAATGCCTAAAGGTAAGATACTGAGTCCATAGAGCTGCTATGAAACACAATGTGTGAAGAGAAACAATATAATGTAAGTCTGGAAAGGTAAATTGTAGTCAGATTGTGAAGAGATTTAAATGCTAGTCTGAGGAGTTCATATTTTATCCTCAAGCTAATGGCAAACACTGAAGGTTTTTGATTGACAGGAATGACATGATCGGATTTATGCTTTGGGAAAATGATTTTGGTAGCAATGTAGAGGATAGATTTTTCAGGAGAAAGTCTGTAAACAGCGACCAAAGTTAAGATTTTTTAAAAAATTCAGGTGAGAGGAGTTGAGGGCATAATGAGAGTTTTCCTCAGTGGATACTATATGAGTGGAAAGTAGATAATATATTTAAAAAGCTGTGAAAGTGGCAACTGACTAGGACTCTGGAAGGCATAATGAAAAAAACAAAAGCATCAAAGATGACTCTCAGGCAATGAATTTAATTGCTAGGAAGATGATAAAGCATTAAACAGAAATTTGGGAATTAAAAGGAAGGGAAAGGATTGTAGAAAAAATAGTGAATTCTAATTCACATTTGTTGAATTTGATATACTAACAATGAACCTAGATAGAAATGTTTATTGGGCAACTGGAGATGTGAGATTACTGAGAAAGAAAGAGAAAGAGAGAAACAGAGAGAGACAGAGAGAGAGAGAGAGAGAGAGAGAGAGAGAGAGAGAGAGAGAGAGAGAGAGAGAGAGAGAGAGAGAGGAAAAGAGAGAGAGAGAGGAAAGAAGAAAAAGAGAGAGAGAGAGAAGAGAGAGAGAGGAGAGAAAGAGAGAAAGAGAGAGAGGAGAAAGAGAGAGAGGAACAACAGTCTTAAAAAAACAAAAAAACAAAAACAAAATACATATGCAGGTTGGTTAATAAGTTCCATGGGCACTTATCAGCTACTTCAGATGTCTTTTCCTCGTAGCATTGTTCTTTCTGCCTTCAGAATTTTATTCTATTCTTTTCAAGCTAAGTTTTTAATTTTCCAAGCTGTCAAATTTCAGTTAATGGGATCCTACATATCATTTTTCTGAATCTTTGAAATTTTTTCTCTCCAAGACTAGGCTGCATATCAAACTATGCCAGGATATTTACTTCTCAATGACAAATTCCAATATTTGGTTTCCATAATTCTCGTCTAGGTTCCTATAATTTCCACCATTAGCAACCAGATCATGCTTATTGGTGATAATCAGGTCCAGAATAGAACTTCCCCTGATTAGTTGTTCTACCTTCTTTGGAGTGGACTTCTTTAAGATAAATAAATACAAAAAAAAAATCAATCAATAAATGGGTTGGTTTTTTTTTTTTCATACTCACTGTGTGCTAGACAATGTGCAAAGTATTGGGAATAAAAAGAAAGTTTTAAAAAAAAGTACCTACCTTCAGCTTTGTAGAAAAGATAATATGCAAATAACTCATTTCACATAAGCTATATACAGCTTCTATGGGAGTTAAACTTAGTAAGACGCCTCTGGGAGGATGAGAAAATGACTACTGATGAAAGTAGAATTTGAGCCTGAAGTATGCCTGTGTGAGCAGGAAGGATGCCAAGAAATAGAGAAAAGAAAGCAGGTCATTCCATGTATAGAGAACAGCTAGTACAAACACAAAGGGATAGGAAATGTGAGGGACAGTGTGTATATGGGGAACAGCAAGTTAGTCAATGTGGCAGGATTACATTGTGCATGGATAATAAAATGCAAGTTGGCTAGAAAGGAAGCAAGGTCCTCATTATGAAATACTTTAATGTTATATATTTGATCCAGTAGGTAATAGAGAGCTATAGGAGTTTTTTGAACAGAGTGATGTGGTCAGACCTTTAGGAAGATTACTATGTCAGTTGTGTGGAAGATGGATTGGGATTGGGAAAGGTTTGAGGCAGGGAAATCAGTTAGAAAACAGCAATAGTACAGGTGAGAAGTGATGAGGGCCTGTGTTGATCGTGTTAGTAGAATGAAGGAGGCATATACAAGAGATTTTCTGAAGGTAAAAATGACAAAACTTGGCAACAGATTGGGAATATGGGGTAACTGGGAGTGATGAGTCAAGTAAAACAATAAAGTTTTAAGCCTAGGTATCCTAGAGAATGATGGTAGTCTCAAGAGTAATAAGAAATTTGAGGAGGAGAGGGTTTGTGGGAAAAATAAGTTGTTTAGGACTTGTGGAATTTTAGATGTCTCTGGAATATTCAATTCAATATGTCCAATAGGCAGTTGATAAGGTAGCACTGTAGCTCAAGAGAAAGATTACAGCTGAACACACACACACAGAGTTTTGGAACACCATGTTTGTATATTCATGTAAATGGATATATACACATACATGTTTTTATCTCTATAGACACATATGTTTGTATATATTATACACATACAAACATATATAAATGCACGCCCATAAGGTGTTCCAAAATCTTATTGTACTTTTAAGCTTTTAAAATTAAAATTTAGGTTTGAAAATGGAGACCATTGGTAATTTTGGAGAAAGCAATTTCAGTTCTATGATTAGATCAAAAGCTAGAATGTATAGGGTTAGAGGAGAATGAGGAAAGAGGGAGTGGAGAAATCTAGAATATCAGCTGTCTCAAGTAGTCACTGAATATATCAGCTGCTCTAATTTTGGCAGAGAGGATGATCCTTCAGATGTTTGAATAACTGAAGTCCCCCCATTGCTACTAACATCTCCCCTCACTGCCCCCTGCCAGTTTTGTGATCTGTTTCCCAAACTCCACATCTATCTCCTCTCCTCTCCAGATGGTTTTTAATATCTTCCAATGATAATATTGCTTTTATTTTTTCCTCTGTTTAACCTTGTACTAATACTCTCCACTATATTTTCCCATCTTTGTTTCCTGGAATTCCTTACGTGAAAACATTTTCTTAATATCTAGTAACTACTCTATCCTCTCACCCCCAGTCCTTTTACCTTTTGTCTTCTTTTTGAATAAACATAACATTCTTGCCATAGTTCCCATCTTATCAAGTGATACCTGTGATTGTAAATATCTCACTAGACCATTTTGCTTATTACACAGATTTTATACTTTATGTATATATTTATATGTAAATATATATGCATATATATAATATACATATAGTGTCTAGATCAGAGGATTTTTATCTTTTTCCTGTGACAAGGACCCCTTTGAGAATCTTGTGAACCTTATCCACCCCTTCTCATGTTTTTTATATATATAAATGTTTTTTAAATACATTTTAAAATGTTTTTAAATACACAAAATAAAAATATATAGGGTTGCAAAGGGAATAAATTATGTTGGTTATGCAGTATCAAAACTTAAAAAAAGTTCACAGAATTCAGATGAAGAATCTCTAGTCTAAATAATAGTAAAAGTTATGTCATATTCACTTCTAACAATGAATGTGTTTTTTCCTTTCAGTTTAGTGATATCCAATTATTAAAATTTGATTTATTTCAATTCATCAACTCTTTATCAAATACTTATTATATGCCAGGCACCATTTAATGTCCTGGTACTTCTTAGACAAAATAGAAATTGTTAAAAATAAAATATCATATGGAGGGAAAACTTGGTTTCTCCCTATTCTCAATTGATATAGTCATAAAACATAGAATGTGAATGTATTAACAAGCTATCAGCATTCTTTTTTTTTTTGAAAAAATGAACTCCTCCTTCTAATTGAGTCCAAAGGGAGTAAATTATTGGTGAACAGTGATTGACTATGTCCCTTAAAAGATGTAGTCACGCAGATAAGGCCAGTTTAGTCCAGAGATGCCCATGAAATGTGATCCATGAGTGTTTTGTGCTTAAGTTTTTCCTATGTTTTGAGCTAATTGTGTTGACTGTTAATGGAAAACATACACATGGGCAATTATGAGCAAGACTTTTAGTTGGATGCATCAACATGGAACCCCATGACTCAAGATAGTCACCTCCTTTTGAGATACTCTTGAGAATGAATACAAATTGGGGAAGAGGGTAGAAGTGAGTGGATGGGGACAAAAGAGTAAATACAATACATCATATAAACAAAAGAAATACAAAGTGACATTGGTGATTTTGGTCACAATGAGAATTGAAGTATCAGGAAAGTTCTCTTGGAAGAAAAGACCTTTGTAATGAACCTTGAAGGAAGCTAGGGTTTTAAAAAAAAAAAAAGCAGAGGTGAGGAAAGAACATTCCATGTATGAGGAATAACTATGTGAAGACTTGAAGATGAGAAGTAGAATGTACTATATAGCCCAGTTTGATTATTCTAGAAAATATATAAGGAAGACTAAGTCTTGAAAATCTAAACTGAAACCAACCTATGAATGGAATTAAATACCAAGAGAAATTTGTGTTTTAGATAACAGGGAATCACTAAACTTTTTTGAGCAGAGGAAAGGTGTAATCATCCCTTTCTTTTAGGTATATTATTTTGGCATCTGTTTGTTGGTGATTTAAGAGAAAGGAGAGACTGGATTCTGGAAGACCATTTAAGAGGCATTTATATAGTTCTCATGAAAAATGAGGAGTCTCTGAATTAGAGTGAGTATGGTATGAGAGGAAAGGAAGGGCCAGATGTGACAGCGTTTTAGAATGGCATAGGTTTCTGCCCTACTTGTGACAATTAGTTGTGAGATTTTAAGCAAATAACTTGACCTTATGTGCCTTAAACAATGTTCTAGGATTTACCTAGTAAGTCAGCAAGGAGTTGTTAAACACTTATGAGCCAGGCATGGTGCTATATGCTGCTAAGTTATCCTCATGTAAAGGTTGTGATTTGCAATGACAGAGGGATTTGCTACACCAGGAGTTCCTCCCCCCCCCCAAATAATCACATATTCTTCACATATAAGTGAAGGCAAGAAAACATGGTTGATTTTGGTTGTTTCAATTAAAATGTTCTATATCTTAACTAGGAGTTTTAAAAATTGATCAAAGCTCCATGGTATCAACAATTATGGGACAATTTAGTCAAAAGAGAGAGAGGTTCTTCAGAGTATTCTGTAAATGCTGGAATCAGTAAAAATCAGGTCAAGATCCTTTGTGTAAATTGGTCTAGTTGGATTGGATAGTTAATTTAATTCCTTGATTATAAATTGTCTTAAAATAAGAAAAATGCATCTTCTTGTTTGAATTTAACAGAAATATATTGTCCCTTCCACTCTATGTCTCCTATTTAATGTAGCCATTTATTCCTCTTTTGGATACTCTGGAAAGAAATATGTCAAAAGTCTTATATGAAACTATCTTGGTATGACAATGATGAGATCAGTTATGTTCTTAGTCCACCTCTCTGTTATTTAGTCGTTCAATTTCTCAGGATAGACTTGCCCATGACAGAATATAGATGTTTAATGAATTTCATTATTATCCTTACACAAGGGCCTATGGTAACCCTCTCCTTTGCTTCTAAACCTTTTGCATTCTAGTTCTGACTTCATCATTCATTTGAACCTGACTTCTCCAAAGTTACCAGTGACTTCTTAGCTGCCGAATGAAAAGATTTCCTCCCTCTCAATTCTTACCCTTCTTAACCTCTCTGCAGCAGTTGACATTATTAATCACCTCTTCTTTTGGATTTTCTTTCCTAAGTTTTTATGATGCTACTCCCTCTTGGCTCTACTTTTATTTGCTCAATTTTAATTTTTATTCTCTTTTGTTGGTTCTTCATTCTTTTTTTGCACATTCATAGTAGGCCTTATCTTTGGTACTATCCCTTCCCCTTCTCTATACTATCTCACTTGTGGATCTCATCAGGTCTAATAGACTCAGTTATCTTCTTTATGTAGAAAATGCCTTGATCTATACATGTAAACCCTTCTGACTTCTAGTCTCACATCACCAACTGCCTATTGGACATTGAAAATTATATGCCCTATATACCTCTAATAATTTCATATTTCCCCTTTCCCCAAAAAAACTCTTCCCTCTTTCATACATCCCTATTATTAAACATACCATCATATGTATCCAATTAATAAGCTTACTACCTCAGGTTCGGCCTTAATTCTTCATTCTCAGTCACTACACATATCCAGTCTGGTCCCAGATTTTGATTCTAATTTCACAAAATATTTCATATGTGACTTTTTCTTTCCACTCACATAGCCACAATCCTAGTTCAGGTTTTCATCTCCTTTCAACCTCTCACTTGGTCTACTTCAATAGTGTTCTCATTGACTTTCCTGCCTCCAGTCTTTTCCCTCTCTAATCCATCTTCCACTCAACTACCAAGGTTATTTTTCCAAAAGGTAAGGGTAACCACATCATCTCCTTGCTTAATGATTTCCTATTACAACTTGGATTAAATATAAATTACTCTATTTGGCATACAATATGAACTCCTTCCTACTTTTCCATACTTCTTACAATTTACTTCCATTCACGTACTCTATGATCCAGAGATACTGGTTTACTTAAGGTTCCTCATACTTGCTACTCCACCGTCTCCACAACTTTTCATTGGCTGGCCAATTACCCATGATTCTTAGTTTCCTTATCTGCCTTCAGGACTCAATTCAAGTTCTATCTTCTTTCAGAAGCTTTTTTCAGTCTTTTCTCTTTCCCCCATCACCTAATTTTTGCCTTCTTCCCTTAGATTGCTTTTTACTATATCTATCTATCTATCTATCTATCTATCTATCTATCTATCTATCTATCTATCTATATATGCTATATATATAGATATACTATATATATATTATATATATATATCTATATATCATATATAACTGTTTGCACATTGTCTCTCTCATTAGTATGTGAGATCCTTTTTTGTATCTTCTGTATTTAGCATATTACATGTCATTTGTAAGAGCTTAGTAAATACATACTGACTTATGTTTTTCATATGTTTCTCTCATACTGACCACTGGTCTTGGTCTCCAACTGCTTCACTAAACTATTTTCTGTCATAGTTTTTTGAATCCCCCTTTATCACTGATCTTTTACCTCCCTTGTCTTTTTGTTGATGGATTGCCAAGTTCTAAATTATACTTCTCAGAAAAGTCTTGTTATGATGAGTTATTTAAGAGAAAAGTTTTGGTAATCTCCTTCTTGAAAGAGCTATCATGATTGAGCACATAGTCTTTGGAGGCCCTCTGCAATTTGCATGGATTTCACAATCTTGCTCATTTATTCTTGCTATCCAGTTTTTCAGGTTTTTCTAGTTTCTAGTGGTGGCTCAACTTTCTATAACTATTATCCATTAATTTTATAGGCTGGTTTTGAGGTCTGTATCCATGCTCTTTTTCTTGTGGTCTGGATCCTCTAATTGTGTCCTAATGCCTATCTATAGTTCACTCTCTCTTTTGCTAATAAAGACTGGCACATTCTTCTATTCCTAAGTTCCTATAATTAGCTCTTTAAAATCCTTTCCTTAGTTCCCATTTCCTGTTTGATCACCTCCAAGAAAGGGAACTCTGTCTCTTGGATTGAACAATAAGGCCTGTCTCCAACATCTAAGTAAACAATTATGGAGGCACCCAAACTATTTATTCAACTTAACTGGTTTTAATGTCCTAGGTTCCTAAACTAACTGGTTTCACTGGTCTCCCATTATGATTAGTTTAATTCAACAAATTAATTCATGAAATGCCTTTCATGCATAATGGGCACTATGCCAAGAGTTAGAAATACAAAGACTTAACAATTTCTGCCCTGATGGAAGTTGTTTTTTCTTAGGGAAAATAAAACGTATATATAATACCAATAATTCCTTATTTATTGCTTACTATGAGCCAAGCCCTGTTCTAAGTATGGGGAATACAAAGAAAAGGCAAAAACATCATCTCTGACCTCAAAAATCTCACCTTTTCATGGAAAAGACAACCTACATATTCTATGTAGTATAAATGAGAGATAATTTCAGAAGGTTGAGGGAAGGAAGGAGAAGGGACTGAGGAAGGCCTTCTATGGATAGATGCTGAGATTTGAGTGGAATCTTGAAGTAGAAGGGAACAACCAGTGAAAAGGTGTGTAGTTAGGAGATGGAATATAGTTCAAGACATAACAAGAAGACTAGTGCTGCTGGGTGCAGGAGTGGAAGAAGTAAAATATAACAAGACCAGAAAAAAATGGGAAAGGGTCAGTTTGTGAAGATCTTTAAAAGACAAATATATCCTGGAGATCCTGAAGGTAAAAGGGAACCATTGGAATTGTGGTTGGCAATTGAGGGCTGGCATGTTTAGTTTTGTACATTAGGAATATACACAAAATAAAAATTAAAGAGAAAGAGTACTAATACATGGAAGGGAGTGTGATTAGCGCTTCATAAAGAAGACTATATCAGAAATGAAACTTGAAAGAAGATAAGAATTCTGAGAGGTGAAGGTAATGTGGAATGTAATTCAGGTATGAGGAAGGAAAGGAACAAGGGAGTTAGCATTTAGAGTAAGATTTATACAGAGCTCTTCCTAAACTCTTTTGATCCTCACAATAACCTTGAGAGGAAGGAGCAATTATTATCCCTGTTTATTGAAAAATCTGCTGCAGAGGTTAAATGACTTGTCCAAGGTAACAGAATTAGTAAGTACATATGGTCAAATTTGAATTTAGGTCCTCCTGACTCCAGTTGGGGGTGATGAAAATGGGAAGTTCTATCTAGTACATCATTTTGCTGCCTCATGGTGAACATGTTGCCCAAATGATTAGACAGGAGATGAAGAATTGATGTCACAGAACAACTTAAAGCATATAGTTGTTAAGGAGTTTTATTTAAAGAAATTGGTTACAATATTGTACCATTGTAGCAAGAATTTAATATGGCTATTTTTTTCTTATAAATATCAGGAAGAAAAATCATTGCAATGCCAAATCAAGAGGCGATGGATGCGATAATTCCAAAAAATTATTCTGAAATGGTGGGAATCATCTTTATGAATAACTTCTCCTATGAGTTGAAGTTTAATTGGGGATATAGGACACCTGTTATGAAGGAACATTTAGACCATTCAGGTGACTTTCTCATTACAAAATCATACTTATCCTTTCTTTGTGACAGTATATTATGAATTACAAATGAGAATATGTGATAGAAACAACCGTATTAGCAATGAAGTATAATATTTATTTCATGCATTAACTCAAATATGATGTTTCTTTTTCTTCCAAAAAATCTGTCTAGCACAGTGAAATTTAGTGAGGTATTGATTGTTGAAAAAGCACTCTTTTCCTAACTTCATGTTTTGATTTTTAAACACTATAATTTTTTACAAAATTTTTTTTTCATTAGGAACTTTAACAGATATCAACAATGAGAACCTTTCAATATGCAAAAAACAGAAAAAGGGATTGAAATTAAAACCATGTTATTTTTAAGTGTATGTTTAATTTAATAGTAACAAAAGTGACCTGCCTGTCTGCCTCCTTTTGTATTCCATTCTGTTCTCTTCTCATTTTTTTCTTCTCTTTTCTTCTTTTTTGAGTCATCATAATTCCTCATCTCCCACCAACCCATGTAACCAAATGCTCTTTTACATATAAGCAATGTATATAATCAATACATTGAATTTCTATGCTATTTCTAGTGTTTGACTTAGAGAAAATTCTTCTCTCTGTATCATATAGGCTTTGAGATAATTTTTGGATATATGCACTTTTGAATCAAAGTAAAAGGACTTCACTCCCTCTAACAACTGTACCTTTCTTCATTTTAAAGCTCACTGTTTTGAGATGTTTGGAGAAATCACATGTTCCCTTACAAGCTACTGGGAAAGAGGTTTTGTTGCTTTTCAAGCTGCCATTAATGCTGCTATAATTGAAGTAAGTGCATAATTAAAAGAACTTAATGATTAATGTGAATTAATAATATCAGAAATGCCATTTTTTGGTATGACAACATTAATAATAGTTAACTAGCATTATATAGCATCTAATATGTGCCAAGCATTGTATGCTAAGTACTTTACAATTCTTATCTCATTTGATCCGCACAACAACCTTGGGGGATAGGTAATACTATTATCCTCACTTTACAAGTGACATAAGTGACTTTGTTGAAGTCACAGAGCTAGAATGTGATCAAGGTCACATTTAAATTCAGGTATTCCTGACCCCAGATCCAACACTCTGTATGCAATGATATCATTTAATTTTCTAGGGATAGAAAGCTATGCTAATAGAAGTTTTGGAGTTAGAGGGACTGGTTGCCAATCTTAGATTTAGAGTTGGAAAAGACCTAGTTCACCTATTTCATTTTACAGTTGAAAAAACTGAGGCTGAGAGAGGTTAAATGAATTGCTGAAAATCTCTTGTAATTATTTAATGACCAATTTTTTTAAAAAAAAGGTCCTTTGCCACACTTTTAAAGTTCAATTTTCATTATTAACACTTTCCTCCATCACATTCTTAAGTATAAAGCATCAAACAATAACTTGAGCCCCGATTTTGTAATATTTACCAGTTTCTGACAATGAAACGCTTACATTGAAAATGTAGCAATTATTCCTGTTTTGAGGTGCCTTTAGCTCACTCTTAGACCAAGGTCACATAGGTAGTAAATAGCTGAAGTGGGATTTGACCTGAGGTTCTCTGACTTCAGATGCCAATGAGTTTTCCACTGTACCATAGTGCCTCTCATTTTGAGTCACTCAATTACTGCCTTTGTGACTTTGGGCAGTATTCTTTATCAGTGAACTGAAGGAGTTGGAGTGATTATCTCAGATCTCAGCCAGATTTTTTTAAATAGCATTTTATTTCTCCAATTACATGTAAAGATAATTTTAACATTCATTTATATGACATTTTGAGTTCCAAAATTTTTTCTTCCCATCTTCCTAAAACTAAGCAATTTGATACAGGTTATGTATGCTCAATTAGATCATTCTATGATACACATTAATGACCTGATATTTAAAGAATTTAGAATGCATGTGACTATTAAAGACAAAAATAATTAAAAGGTTATGCAATTTCTTGATATCTACTACTGTTCAATATAATGATTATTTGTGTTAACATTCAAATTTAGATTGCTACAAATCATTCGGTGATGGATATGCTCATGGCGGTATCTGGCATAAATATGAAGACTTTGCCCTTTATTGCCCAAGGAGGATTTCTAAATGAGATCTTTATTTTCTTCTGCATAATTTCTTTTTCACCCTTGATATATTTTGCATCGCTCAATATTACAAGAGACAGAAAAAACATTAAAGAGTGGATGACAATGATGGGTCTCCAAAATTCAGCATTTTGGTAAATTAATCAATTTATTTATGAATGGAACAAATAAATGAAGTATGGGGAGCTGGACATTTATAAAACCAGAGTTTTTGTCTCATCAGGCAATAGATACATTTTTTTTATCCACCTTCTATATGCTAGTCACTACGCTAAGTCCTGGAGAGGGAAAGAAAAACAAAAGATGGTCTCTGCTCTCAAGGAGTTCATAGTCTAATGGGAAAGACAATTTGAAAACAGCTATATACAGACAGAGCTATATATAGATAAATTGGAAATCACCAATAGAGGGAAGGCATTAGAGTTAATTGAGATTGAGAAAGGCTTCCTGTAGGTGGGGGGATTATATGGGAATATAAAATGCTGTTATAATATTTTTGTGCATTATATTAAATTAAATTTTATGTTAAATTATTGTTAGAATGTCATTAATGTAAACTTGCTCTATTTGTTACTTTTTCATATGTATTTGCCATTGGATTAGATGACTCTCATAAATTTTTTTTGTATTGGAGACAAGAAATATAATTTTTCTCTGCTTATTTGAGATAAAAAAAGAATGTAATACTTACTTCATAGTTTTAGGAAACATGGGAAAGCCAAGTCTGTATTAAAGTGACAGACTAGGAAACTAAATGCTATCAGAAGGAAAGGCCATTGGAGGCAAGGGCTGTCATGCATCCCTTTTAATTGTCCTTTCTCCAGTATTTTCCCATTATCCTGATTTATGTCTTGGCACTGGACTTTGATGACTTTGGAGGAGAGATTGATGTTGATGACTGCACTGCTCTGTCTCATTTAAATCCAATTCACTTGTAAGTGAAGACATTACCTTCCTGATATCATTAGTCCTCTTTGAGAACAAAGAATAAACAACAATTTAGTGCCTCCTACTATACTATAGTAGCATAAGGAAATCCATTCATAAAAGCAAATGGGCAGGAAGGCAGGCAGGCAACAAGCATTTATTCAGCCTTTATTCTGTGTATTACCTTTTGTCAAGGCAACAGGCTCAGTTGTAACCACTCAGAAGAACCCAAGGAATAACTGAATTCAGTTCTCAAGATCACCAGTTTAGAGCTGGAAAGAACTTCAGAGGTCATTGAGTTTAATTCCTTGATTTTGTAGATGAGGAACATGAAGCCCAGAGAATTTAAAACATTTGCCCAGAGTCATACAGAGATTAAGTGGCAGATCCAAGGAATTAAATCCTGGTTTTCTAATTCCACATCCCAGTTCTGTTTTTAATAGGTGAGAATAGACGGGTTAGGTAACTAAGGCAGGATCTGAACTTAGTTCTTCCTTGATTTAAGTCCAGTGCTCCATCTGTTGTCCTAGTCTCACCCCTTCAATTTTACAGAGGAGGAAACTGAGTAAATTACTATATTCAATATCACATAGGAAACAAATGACAGAAGAAGGATTTGAATTCAGGCTTGACTCCAAAGCCAGCGTTTGTTCCATTATTACCTATAAAAAGATAGTGGCAAGACATTATATATTACAGTATTGAAATATTTTTTTTTCATAGATAACATTTTTTGGATCAGGTTAAGCACATAAAGTAACTGCAAGTACTCACTGGTTCCCATCTTTACATTTCTTCTTATGTAAGATTTTCTATCTCCTCAGGGTTTCCTCCAAGGGAGATTTACAACCTTTAAGTTTTTCTTTTTATTTCCAGGAAAAAATAGCTCTCTAGAGAGAGGCTTCATTGATCTGTGTCTGTGGGAAAGAGTCAGGAGTACACTGTGGCCTGGTGAGATCACAATAGGAATGATTCCCTGCTGACATCTGGCTCTGGGCTCGGCTAGTTCAAAGAATGTTCAAAGGTCTATGTGAGACTTTTCTTCTCCTCATGAGGGAAAATTATTACCACAGAAAAGAGCCCATGACAGAGGTTGTTGGCATACAGGAAATTGCCAGATTAGTGAAAAATCACTTTTACCATAGCAGACCATCACTTTCTCTGTTATCTATAGTCTTAGAGAGTTGCCTGGAATTAAATAACTTCTCCAGGGTCACACAGCCAGTATGCCTGAGAAGGAGCCCCTGAACCCATGTCTTATTGACTCTGTGTCCATCTTTCTATCTATTAAGAAACACTGCTTCTCAGATCCTTTTGTATGCATAAGCAAGTATTCAGAAGAGGTGTCTGATTTTTACAACAAACTGAGAATGTGTTCTTATTGGAATGGTATTGTGAAAAAACAAAAACAAAAACAAAAACAAACTCATCATGATAAAATGTCATGTTGATGCTTCAAGGACCTAAGATAATCCATCTAAAATGTTCTTCTGTAGTCATACTCTGCCAAATATATTATGCATCATTTTGAGACATTTGAATAAGGATATGGAAAGACTACTGAAAGATCTAGGTAGTTAACTGGGCAAGCTCACCAGTTACTTGGGATTTTGTTTAACTACAGGAAAAAAGTTTCTGTTGCTGTGTGACCTTAGCCAGATTTTAGAGCTCAGATTTTTTGACTATATCACAAGAATGTCCTTATAAATTTGACTAGCTAGTGCTAATAGACCAAAACAAAACAGAAACAGGTTTTTATTAGACTTAAAATGTGGCATGTCCCACCAGCAGTTTATGGGAAAGGTGTCATTCACAATTTAGCAAGCAATATCTATATATTATATAAAAAAGAAAAGAAAGACAGTTATTACCTAAAATTCAGGTAGTTAATACAAAGAAACACAGTATACTTTTTAAAGGAAATATATCATTTCCTATAAGATTTATCTTCTTAGGATAGCTAATTATACTAAATCCAAGAGAGCTGACAGGTCAGATAGGGGAGGAGGACATTCTGAGATGGTGGAATCCTCTGCCTTTATCAGTTATATTTTTATTCAAATATGGGAAGAAAAGGAGACCCTTAAGAAATGAGATAGCATATCTGTTTTTGCAGTTTATGAGGATATCACATACAGCAAAATAGTTAACAGAGCAAAATGAAGTCAGGTTTTTTTTTTTTTTTTTAGAAATTTATTTTTGACAACTCTAAAATGAGGAGACAGAGCCTCTTAATCTTTTTTTTTGAGTCATGGACCACTTTGGCAATCTGACAAATCCTATATAAATAATTTTTCAGACTTTTTTCTTTTAATAGTATTTTATTCTTTCAAATATATGCAAAATATTTTTTAACATTCAATTTTGCAAAACCTTGCGTTTCAAATTTTTCTCCCTCTCTTCCTCCCCAGTCTCCTTCCCTAGACATTAAGCAATCCGATATAGATTAAACATGTGCAATTCTTCTAAACATGTTTCTTTATGAATCATGCTGTGCAAGAAAAAATCAGGTCAAAAGGGAAAAAAAAAACATGAGAAAGGGGAAAAAACCAAACAAAATAACAATAAAATTAAAATTCAGTCTCCATAGTTCTCTCTCTGGATGTGGATGGCACTCTCCATGACAAGTCTATTGGAATTGCCTTGAATCACCTCATTTTTGAAAAGAGCCAAATCCAACACAGTTGATCATCACATAATCTTGTTTGCTATTTACAATGTGCTCTTGGTTCTGCTCACATCACTTAGCATCAGTTCTGTATCAGACTAACTGTTTTTTAATAGAAAACTAAAATGTAGATTTATGAAAGAAGCCATGTATGTTGAAATGCAGTTCTCAAAATATTTTTAGATTAAGAATCCAGATTAAGAACTCCTGAATTAGATGATCTTTAATGTCTTTTCCTGCTCTAAATTAATGATCATATACTTCTTTCTAGGTCTAAGATCCTATGATTATGTAAAAATCAAATTATGAAAAAAATATGAAAGAATGGAAAATAGGATTTTTAGTATAGGTTAAAAAAATTGGATTGGTGGTTGTCTTCAAAAGAGAAAGCTTGTGTGTTCTTTCATAGTCTCATATGAAGTGTGTGAATAGTTTTTATAAGAAAACAAGAGGTATCCATATCCAAGAAGAATTAACAAAACAGGCTTAAGTCAAAGAGTAGAGCTTCTGGCTAGCCATGAGGAAAAATGTTCCTACTGTTAAAGAAAATTGTGGAATCTGTTTCTGGAAATTTTCAAGAGAAAAAATATTTATTTGTACTTGAGAATAAGTAGAATTATTTCATGGAAAGAAGAGGACTGTGATAAAGATCTATAATTCTATGTTTTAATGGCAAATGGAATTTTTAAATAATACAATGTTTTTGCCTTAGGCTTTCCTGGGGATTGCTATATGCTGGCTACATCTTTATTATGGCCACATTTCTGGCACTAGTGACATCTACTCATCTTGTCGTCATGACTGGATACTTTGTATTATTCATTCTTTTCCTTCTATATGGTTTGTCTGTGGTAAGTTGCTTCAGCATGTTTCTTTTCCTACTTCAGAGTCAAGTATTTGAGTGAGTAACATTAATGTAGGCTGTTAATGGAGTCCCTTCTTTTTCTTCTTATCATAATTGTAATGAGGTAAATGATGCATCAGCTTTTCCCACATTCTTTAAAAAATATAGTAACTAAAGGTACAAGTACATTTGGCAGAATATGACAATGGAAGATTATTTTAGACATATTATTTAGGCTTTGCATCAATGTATTATATTGTATTAGGTTGCCTTAAAACCAACATGTTGACTTTCTTTTTTTACATTGTCATTCTAATAATGAAACACTATTCTTGTGGTTAAAATTAATTAGGGTTTTTTTTTTTTTGCATAAAAGGACACAAGTTGTTGCTTAGTGCATAGATAGCTGGATTCAAGAAAGATTCAAGTGAGAACGATTCCATAGTTATGATATATGTTTATTGCAATAGAGAGAAGCCATCATATGCAGGGAAAGGGTGCAAGTGTAGTGAGGCATGTGTGTGGCAGCTTGTTACTTTGTAGCTCAGAGGGAAGTAGAATAGATATCTTTAACCTTTTCTTCCCCACCCTTTTGCAAGAGAAACTTTAATTCTTGTCAGGAAGGAAAAGTAGGAATTTGGGGTCAGAAGGTACAATTCTGTTCTCAGAGAATGGGGTACTGGGCTAGGATTAAATCTTCTGCTACCTAGGATGTTACCATCTAGGAGATCTGATCAGGTTCCATTTAACCTCTGATTGTCTTGTCATTTTTGGGAAAAGGAAGACTACAAGCACTATATCCAAGGTTTGACCTTTTTCCCACCAAAAAATACTATCTCCCCAATGAACACACATAGTGAGTAGTAAAGGAACATGTGTATCCCAATTATAGCAAAAAAGGAATCATAGAAGGTATGTGTAGGAAAATATACAGATAACAGAGAATGAAGGAACTCTCAAGAGCAAAATAACTTGGCTTAATTCAGAAAAAAGTTTCTGAATCTCATTCAAGGTGAAACTCCCTATTTTAGAGTGGTAAGCTGACTATAGGGACAAATGGAGACTGCCTACTCCTCTTCCTAAAGATGTGTCCCTATATCTTCTTAAAGTCCTTTTTTAAAAATCAGCAACCTAAAATAAAGTTGACCTCTTCCATACAATCTCTTCTCTCAAAGCTGAAAAATAAAAACACCTGAATTAACTTGACTTGAAGCTTAAAGAGTCAGTCCCCAAAGGAACTGCCCAAGAACTGGAAACTCTTTTGCCTTTCTTAAGAGCCCTTTTCTGCTCCTGACTCAGGGAAAGGCATTTAATTCCACCAAGAAGGAGAGAGTCTCATACCAATGGGCCTTGGAACAGAGGCTACATGTTAATTTTGTAATATAAAGATCCTTATTATATTGTATCTACTTCATTGCTATCCAGAGACCAAATTGCCAAATGAGGTTATTCTCTTTCAGGTAGCTTTAGCTTTCCTTCTTTGTGTATTGATAAAGAAACCTCTGCTAACTGGACTGATTGCTTTCCTCCTCACTGTGTTTTGGGGATGTTTGGCATTTGCTACATTGTACAAGCAACTTCCTGTCTCTTTGGAATGGATTTTATGTCTCCTTAGCCCCTTCGCCTTTAGTGCTGGAATGGTGCGGGTAAGTTTAATCTGAGTTGTTAGATATCTTTATACTAAAGTTATTGATACTTGTTGATGATGTCCATGCTTCATATGCTAAGCATTAACATTTTCCAGTCAATGCTATTCTGACTTTGTTCAAATAATAAGACCACTTAAATAAGACTATTATTTACATTAAACAGGATCTATCTATACCAGTAGCTCACAGGCTATTTTGCTTATGGCATTGTACTCCTTATTATAGAAATAAGGCATGTAGAATGGTTGAATCGACAACATTAAGGGAGAGCCAACAGATTTGCATATGTGCAGTTTCTCTTGTATTTTTGTTGAGTTCTTTAGGAATTCAAAGTCTGATATTTTGAGGCTAGTGCATAGGTGCAAAAGGCAAAGAGTGTGTGTATGTGTGTGTGTGTGTGTGTGTGTGTATGATACTATACTTGCCATACTATGCATTCTGACTAAATAAAATTTATATTAAGCAAAAATTTCCCTTTTATATGAAACAATATAATAATCAAAATTTTATGGCATACTTAGCAAAATTCATAGCACTCTTGTGTACTGTGGGACACCATTTAAGAACCACTGGCTTTCAAAGAGCACTAGTCTATAATGTGCTTTATATATGCATTATTGATACAAATGTTTTATTAGGGGAGGTTGTAATATAATAGGGCCTTTGTAATAGAGGAAGCCTATGTTTGTTTCTGTACTGTGCAATGAGCATAGCCATCCCATCAGAAACTTTGTTTCCTATATATATCCTAAATAGTCCAAACCGATGGCAGGGTGCCAAAAGAGTTGAAAAGCAATAAGCTTTTATTAAGTATCTACTATGGGACAGCTTACTGAGCTAAGTGTTTTACAAATATTGTTGCATTTGACCCTCACAACAACTTTGAGAGATGAGTGCTATTATCATCCCCATTTTATAGCTGAAGCAGCTGAGTCAGACAGATTAAATGATTGGGTCAAATTGGAACTCGTTTTCTTGGCTCCAATATACTTCACCATCTAATGGTCTCAGAGTTAGATGAGAAGTGCTAATACAGGATCAAAAGATACCCTTAGTAATAAATATAATCATCTCTGTCTAGTTTCCTTGGCCTCTGCTAATCTAGACAGCTTGGCTATCATTTGAATGTCAATATTTAACCAGTTGAGAGAGGTGTGTTGGGTTGTTTGGCCGCCAGATCCCTATGAGTAGTCTACCCTTAGCAACTCCCAGCCCTCCATAACCATCCCTCACCACTTCTACTCTTTTGGCCAGCAAGAACTAGAGTAACCTTTGGTTAAGTGCACATCTATTTATATAATTATAATGTACCCCTAAAATTGTCTCTCTTTTTTGTCTTTCTGTCTCTGTCTTTCTCTTTCTCTGTCTCTCTCCCAGTCTCTCTTTTTCTCTTTCTCTTTGTCTCTGTCTCTGTCTCTCTCTGTCTCTCTGTCTCTCTGTCTCTCTCTCTCTCTTTCTCACACACACACACATAAAAATAAAAGGTTTTTAAAAAAATAAATCTTTTCCTAATATTTTAAAGCATCATTCTTGCCTTTCTCAGGCTTGAGTTTGACAGTTGCTGGGGTTTTTTTTTGTCAATAGCTCTATGATTTTAAAATTTTAAATTCATTTATTTTATTTTTAATAGTATTTTATTTTCCCAAATACTTGCAAAGACAATTTTCAACATTCATCTTTGCAAAACCTTGTATTCCAAATTTTTCTTTTTCTGCCCCTCACCTATATGATTTTTTAAATCACACAAAAGAAATTTAAGCACACAAAAAGACAAAGCTTCAAATAGCAGGAGGCAATGTTGTTGCAGCTTTGATTAATTTTTCTTTTCTCCTCCTCTACTCCTCCCAGCTGGTCTGAAGAGACTGGAAAGGAAATGGACCGAGAAAATTTACAAAAAAACCCCCAAAAAACAAAGCAGAACAAAAAAAAAAAAACCAAAAAAACCCAGCAGGAGTTTGCATAGCAGTGTTGTGAGGCAACAAGGGGAGAAAGAAACTCTGGCCTGGAGTTCTGTTAGTTTTCATCATGACAGCGGTGCTATTGATGGTGCCCCTGGGTAGCCCTCAGTTTGCTCTGCTGGTAGAGTGCATCTGCTCCAGATGTTGTCCACCTCTGTGTCCTCAGATCCTCTATGTCTGCTTCCTTCAGTTTATAGAAAGTACATGAATAGTTTCACAAAGTGATTTCATTTCCATTCCTGCTCTGTTTTTCCTTGCATGCAATCTCTGGGATAATGCACCCTTATTCTGCTCTTTGCCTCATGGTAGGAAAAACACAGGAATCTGGTTGCAAGCTTCTCTTATTTAAAAAAAAAATAAGACCAGAAAAAGTGTGTAAGTCTCGCTAAGAGCAAAAAATCTAGAAATCTGGAAAATTTAGAAATGTATGCCCCCTTATGTTGCAATGATCATTTTACTATAACCTTCTTGGGAGGTCTTAGAAAGCTTGGCTGTATTTTGAATTCCTAAGGGATGATGCTGTGTCATTTGTGAGGGGCTGTCACAGTGAGGACATAGACAAAGAATCATCAGAGTCATCAGGAAGCAGAGTAAGCGGTCCTTAATTATGGAAGTCACCAGAACCAAAGCATAGAATTAATTAAACAAGTGGTCTATGGATAAAAACTGTAAGAAAATTGGGCTTATATCCCAAAGAAATCATAAAGGAAGGAAAAGGCCCCACATGTGCAAGAATGTTTGTGGCAGCCCTTTTTGTAGTGGCTAGAAACTCGAAATTGAATAGATGCCCTTCAATTGGAGAATGGCTGAATAAATTATGGTATATGAATATTATGGAATATTATTGTTCTTTAAGAAATGACCAGCAAGATGATTTCAGAGAGGCCTGGAGAGACTTACATGAACTGATGCTGAGTGAAATGAACAGAACCAGGAGATCATTATACACGGCAACAACAGTACTATATGACGATCAATTCTGATGGACATGGCTCTCTTCAACAATGAAATGTTTCAAACCACCTCCAATTGTTCACTGAAGAAAGCCATATACACCCAGAGAGAGGGATGCGAAATGTGGACCACAACATAACATTCTCATACTCCTTGATTGATGTTTGCTTACGTTGTGTTTCCTTTATCTGATATATCGTTTGTGTAGATAAGATTTTTCTTGCACAACAATAAGTTTGGAAATATGTATACATATATTCGATTTGCCAATATTTTAACATAATTAACATGTAGTGGATATCCTGCCATCTAGGGGAGGGGTGGGGAGTTGGGGGGAAAAATTTGTAAAGGAAAGCTATGTAAGGGTTATTGTTGAAGAATTACCCACACATATGTTATGCAAATAAAATAAAATTAAAAAAAACTGTAAGAAAGTGAAGAGTAGAGGAGTTAAAACATTATATTGTTTCCCCCAGTTTCCAGGTGAATAAAGGAAAGCTTCCTTTCCAAACTTTCCACAGAAATGAGGAATTTGGGAGTGCAATCATTTAGCAGTTTTTGAGAATTTTCCTAATGATTTTTTGTTCCAATTAAATGTTTTTGTAACCCCTTCCCTCCATTCCCATGACTCCCTCAGTTCCCCAGCAACTTAAAGCATCTATAACCTATGCTAATTGCTACCCACAGGAACTGCTTGAGTACTTTTGAGAAAATTCCACCCTTGCTACTTTTCCTGAGATCACTTCCTGGCTGTGGCAGGCACATCTCAGAGGGTAGGCATTGGGATTTGGGCACTATAGCCAGAGAGTTAGAGACTTGGCTTGTCCTTTTTTACTTTGAGTAGTCAGTAAATTAATCAAGATGAAAAGGCATAGATAGCTTATGGTCTGGTTCCCAGATATTTAATATTTTCTCTTTATCCTCACTTCCAACATGACTTTCTCTCAACTTTCTGCTTTATTGTTGAAGACACCACCTTCGTTCTAGTTACTAAAACTACTTTGGTATCACCACTATATTAATCACTACAAGCTTGGTGTTATTTTGACTCTCATATATACAGTTATAAATTTTGGTATTTTTATCTTCACAACACGTCCTGAGTCCAAATTCTTCTCTCTGCTCACACACAATCATAATTCAGAATACCTTCATCTGTTCTGTGTATTATTAGAGTAGCTTCCTAATTGGTCTTTCTGCTTGAAATCTGTCTCTGCTTTAAATCACCCTCCAAAGAACTGCTAAAGGGATTTTCTTAAAGCTTAAGTTTGATCATGTTACCTCTACATTTAATGAAATTAAATTTGAAACATCAAAGTCAATAGACTTGGGATAAAATATTATTTCATCATTATATCATTCCTTTAAAATATCTATTTTGTGTACAAGTTTAAAATGTACATTTATATTCCAGCAGTATGTGTACATGTGATTTATTTACTGATTGATTTTATTGAATATTTTGTTTTTCCCCAGTTACATGTGAAAATGATTTCTTACCTTCATTTTAAAACTTTGAATTCCAAATTCTCTCTCTTTCTCCCTCCCCATGATTCCTCATTGAAAAGGCAAGCAATTCAAGTTAAATGAGTATATTCATGCAAAATATTTCCATATTAGTTATGTTGTGAAAGAAAACTCAGATTAAAAATACCTTAAGAAAGAAATGAAAAAGTATACTTCTATTTGTATTCAGACACCATTAGTTCTTTTTTCTGAGGATGGATAGCATTTTTTGTCATAAGTTCTTCAGAGCTGCTGTGGATCACTATATTGCTAAGAATAGTTACATAATTCACACCTGATCATCTTATAATATTGTTATCACTTCATATATAGTACATTTCATTTTCCATCAGCTCATGTAAATCTTTAAAAGTTTTTCTGAGAGCATTCTGCTCATCATTTTTATAGCCAAAATATTCTATCATCACCATGTAACACAATTTGTTCAGCCCTTCCTCCTTATGATTTCCCTTTCCTAATTACTTTTTTATGCTTCTCTTAAGTCTTGTATTTGAAAGCCAATTTTTCTAATTAGCTCTAGTCTTTTCATCAAGAACAATTGGAAATCCACTATTTTATTGAATGTCTATTTTCCCCTCAAGGATTTCATTTCAGTTTTCCTGGGTGGGTGATTCTTGGTAATAATTTTAGCTCTTTGTCCTCCAGAATATCATATTCCAACTCCTCTGGTCCTTTAATGTAGAAGTGACTAAATATTGTGTTATCCTGACTATGGCTCCATGATACTTGAACTGCTTTTTCTTTGGGTGCTTGCAATATTCTCCCCTTGATCTGGAAGCTCTGGAATCTGGCTATACTCTTCCTAAGAATTTTCATTTTTGTATCTCTTTCAGAAAATGATAGGTGAATTTTTTTCATTTCTATTTTATCCTCTGGTTCTTAGAATATCAGGGCAGATTTCCTTGATAAATTTCTTGAAAGATGATGTCTAGGCTCTATTTGGCTTTCAAGTAGTCCAATAGTTTGGAAATTATCTTTCTTGGATCCATTTTTCAGGTCATATTGTCTTCTATTTTCCCATTCTTTTGGTTTTGTTTTATTTGTTCTTGATTTTTCATAAGATCATCAGCTTCCATTGCTCAATTCTAAATTTTAAGGAATTATTTTCTTCAGCAAGCTTTTGAATCTTCTTTTCCATTCAGCCAATTCTACTTTTAAGCATTATTCTTTTTCTTCAGCATGTTTTTGTGCCTCTTTTTCCAGTTACCTAATTCTACTTCTTAGATAATTCTTCTCATTGGCTTTTTGTACCTCTTTTATCATTTGGCCTAGTCTGTTTTTAAGATATTCTTTTCTTCATTATTTTTTGTGTCTCCTTTACAAAACTGTTCACTCTTTTTTCATGATTTTCTTGCATTATTTTCATTTCTCTTTTGAATTTTTACTCTATCTTTCTTACTTGATTTTAAAATCCTTTTTGAATTCTTACAATGACCCAACACCAAATCGTATTTTTCTTGGAGGCTTTGCTAAATGTATATTTAGATCTTCCTTGTCACCATAGTAACTTTCTACAGTCAGATTTTTTTCTTTTGTGGTTTGCTCACTTCCCAGTCTATTTCTTGTCTTTTAACTCTTAAAAAAAAAAAAAAAGGAAGGCTTTGCATCTAGGGTTGAGGGTGCATTGCTCCAAGCTTCAGGGGATTTGGGCAGCTGTTTGGTTGCAAAGTTATTTCATCCTGTCCTTTGGTGAGTTCTGCTGCTCCAGAAATTGTTTTATAACATTATTTAAAGGGGTTTTAGAGTGGCTTTGGAGAGAGCTCAGGTAAGTGGCTACCTTTTTCCTACCATCTTGGTTCTGCCTTATATGTGATTTACATATATATGTGTGTACATGCACACATATACAGATGTGTGTTTGTAAATATATATATATGTATACATATAAATATATAAATATAGTAAATATTGGGTATACATACTCAAAATTTTTGTTTTGCTGATGGGGTGTGTGAACAAAAATATATGGAGTCTACTGATATATTGGTCCCCAGTTTCAAAATTGAGTAGGGACTAAAAATATAATAATCAAGGTACATTTATTTAAAAAATACTCCATGTTTCCCCCAGGAATTTGTGAGCACTATAGAATGATGGAATATAGATATATTTATGATGTTTCAAATTAAAACCTAATTGCATCATTAAAATTAAACTTTTTAAATGCACAAGATAAATGATTCTTATATTTGCAGTTATCACTGGAAAAGCTAGCAATGGATTTTTAGTCAAATCTTGTCAGGGGTTTTTATTTTCTCATATCATTTTCTTCTTTTGTAAGACTGAATCTCTGTGAATTAGGATTGCTAATAATGAAAAGTTTATTTAAATTGATCAGTGAAGTTGATCATAAATCAAATTATAATTCATATTGCTGAAAAATTTAATTTTGTTCTACTCTTAATTTTTTATTTATTTAGTTGTTTTTTTTTTTTTTTCCAGATTATCCTCCTCGATTATGATTTAAGAGGTGTTACCTTTCCTGATCCTTCAGGAGACTCCTATCTAATCCTAGCAACATTTTCCATATTGTTTTTTGATGTTCTTTTCTATTTGGCATTGGCATTGTATTTTGACAAAATCTTGCCTAGTGAGTATGAGTGTGGTTACAATTAAATTTAAATTAATTTCAAAACTTCATTTTCTTTCAAAGCGTTTTCTGAAAAGTTGATGTTCCCAAATATTCAGAACTATTTTCTCAATGTAATGACATATTATTATCATTAATAGAATGATTTCTTGATTTAGAGCAAGGTAGACTACCTTGAGGGCATTTCAGATTTTTAAAATTATTTCAAATGTCTCCTTGAAACATAGTCCCATCTTTTTAACATCAATATTCTACTGGTCATGTTGTAAAAATAATAATGAAAAAAACAATAGTAGCTAACAGTTTTAGAGTATTTACTATATGCTAGTCACTATGCTATAATTATTTCTTTATAATTATTATCTCATCTCATAATTATTATAATATAATTAATAATAAATAATAAAAACAACAAATATAAATAAATATGCTCTATAAATATATAACTTAATTATTATATATTTTTAAAAGTATTGTTTAATACACCAATGCTAGGAGATAGGTACTATTATCTCCATTTTACAGATGAAGAAACTAAGGCAAATAAAGATTAAGTAATTTGACAAGGTTCACACAGCTAATAAATTATCTAAGGTCAAATTTGAACTCAGATCTTTCTAACTCCAAGCACAGCACTCTATTCACTAACTTTATCCCTAGCTGCTCAGTATTTGTATGGCAGAAAGTCATGGAGTTCTGTAGTCTCTGAAGAATGGAAAATGAACAGTACTTAGTTAACTAGCACAATGGATCAAATGCCAGGTCTAAAGTCAGAAAGACTCATCTTCCTGAGTTCAAATCCAGCCCCAGAAATTTATTGATTGTGTGATCTTGGGCAATTTAGGCATTTAGCCTATTTGCCTCAGTTGCTCATCTGTAAAATGATCTGGAGAATAAAATAGCAAATCACTCTAGTATCTTTACCATGACCCACAAGATCACAGGAAGAACTGAACACAACTGAAAAATAACTGAAATAAATTAGGGGGCAATAAAGGGGTTCATAGTAGGTATAAACAGGGCATGAGATATCATAAACCAATTACACAGGAGAAGTAGAATAAAAGATGCTATTAAATAGTTGTATAGACAAAAACTGAAATAGAATGATTTTATGATGAGAGTGAGGGATAATCTGTATCTTAAATCCTCTCCCCACCCCCCCATCTTTTTTCCCTAAGTCTGTAAGTGATTTGATGTTGGTTACATATAGGCAATAATATAAAACATAGTTATATATTAGTCATGTTGTGAAAGAAGAAACAAACTAAAAGGGAAAAAATGATGGAAAAAATAAAACTAAAAATGATATTTTTTGATCTTCATTCAGACTCCATCAGTTTTTGTCTGGATATGGATAGCATTTTCCATCAAATCTTTGTCTTCTCCCTTAAACTTATCTTTCCTCTAAATTTTCCAATTTCACTTGAAGTTCACTTTTCTTTCTTGGGCAATTATAAAAGCTCTTCAGTTCATTTCCCTTCATCCAATTTCTCTCCTCATTAATCAGTCTTCTATACTATGCTATATTAATATTCTTAAAGCAAAAGTTTGATGACATCACTCCCTTGCTCATTAAGTAAAAACTTTTTTTTTTTTTTTTGTTATTTAAAGCCCTTTGCCATTGAGAAGGAAATTCTTAATGTTTAACATACAACTCTTAGAGCAGTAAGATGGTGCAATGGATAAAACACCAGCTCTGGAGTCAAGAGGACCTGAGTTCAAACCTGGCCTCAGATTCTTAACACTTATTAGCTGTGTGACCCTTAGCAAATCATTTAATCCCAATTGCCTTGCCAAGACAAACAAGCAAATTAAAAAAAAAAAAAACCCAAAACAATCAATAAGCCCAAAACAAAAACAATGTTTAATATGCATATCTTTTGGGTCAGTTTAATTCTACTTTGATAAACATATTAAGAAAAATGCATTCCTTCTCATCAACATATCCATCATGTTTAACATCTATCTGACTTCCCCTTTGCTTGGGAAGTAATTTTTTTTTTCAAGAACACTTTACAGTAGTTATTTAATTGTTTCAATTGTGTCCCTATTTGGGATTTTATTGGCAAAGAAAATGGAGTGATTTGCTATATCCTTTTCCAGCTCATTTACAGATGAAGAAACTGAGGCAAGCAAGGTTAAGTGACTTGCTCAGGGTCACATAGCTAGTAAGTATCTGAGATCAGATTTGAGTTTACTGTTCCTGACTCCAAGTCCAGTCACTGCTCCATTTAGCTACCTTATTTACACCAGTTACCGTAAAGAAATATATGGAATCAAAAGGGATATTAAAATAAAAAATTACTTGTTATGAGATGTGAGATCAAAATATGCCACTTTAGGATAGACTGCTTTAATTATTGTGATATGATATATGATATTTAATATTTAATTCTGTCCCTATTAGATGAATATGGACGTCGACAATCTCCTTTGTTTTTCCTTAAGTCTTCATTTTGGTTCCAAAAGGGAAAGACTGTTCATGAAATTCTGGAGAATGAAACCAATACTGAACATTACTCTGACTCTTTTGAACCAATATCACCAGAATTCCATGGAAAAGAAGCCATCAGGTACTCAATTTTTCAAGCATACAAATTAACACCACAGACTATTAAGCTAACTTTGCTATTATCAGTTTTGAGTGAAATTTCAAAATATCCATCCTTTATCTTTTTTCTGAACTGGACTCCTGGCAACATATTTATTCCTTTCCCACACATATTTCAAAGAAAATTTCTGTAAAACAAATTTATTTCATATTTAAATTTATTATATATTATATTTAAATAAATTAAATTTATTGTATAAATTTATTATATATAATATATACATTATATTATGTGTAATAATTCCAAGCACAATTTTACATTTCTCATTACTTTAGTTTGTTTCCCCACTTTTCAACTTCTGTCTTTTCCCTTGATTCTCCTTATGTTCTGCTCCTTTCTTACTGTGTCTATTTCTTTTTTCTTTCCTTTTTAAAGATCAAGTGTTGTCATTTATGTATTTATTTTGATAGTATTTTATTTTTTCCAAATACATGCAAAAATAATTTTCAATATTCACCTTTGCAAAATCTTCCAAATTTTTCTCCCCTTCTCCAAGACAGCAAGTGATCCACCTATTTCTTTTTTTCTAAATTAATCTTTTTTTGTTCTTTTTCTTCCTTTCCTATTTTTTTTTCTTTTTCTTTTTTGAGAAGGGAGGGTAAAAGAGGACACTGAAATATAAGGGGCCAACTTAATTTGAAGGGAATGTTAACAGTAGCATGTATCTTTATTTTATATTTTATTATATACAATTTTAAATTTGATTTGAAAAATTAAAAGACATTTACTCTTTTAACAAACAGCCTTTAGGAAATGAAATATATCATTTGATAATTTAATGTTTTAAAGTACCTTTGGGGAATTTTAATAAGAAATTTTCTGAAGTGACTATTATTCCTTTCCTCCAAATTATAAAATGAGATCTGGGGAAGACAGGATACTCCTTTTATCCTCTATGGGATGGGAAGTATGGTACTTTTCTGACTAGTGCTCAATTAAGGATGATGTTAACTATACTATCCTCTCATATTGAGACAGTTTTTTTGTTTTGTTTTTTTATTTTCTTGAGGACCAAATGAATGCTTCAGAAACTAAGAGTTTGTTCAGGTTCTCTTTTACACTGTCAATTTCCTTCCAATATTTATTTATGTGGTTCTAGGGAACAGAGTGGAATCTGGGGTTATACTTTCCCTGAGAATCTTTTTGAAATTATGGGGTTCCTTTGGACATATGACCTACATGGCTTAGGTGTTTCTGTACCTTGCATCTGCTGTGCCCTCCATCTTCCAACTCATCTCTCCTTCCCATCTCTAGCTGAAGGCTTCCTAAGAGGTAGCATCTGTAGGAGACAACTAGGGTTTTATGGTTTTTTTCCTTCCACTATTTTTTCCATTGTATAACCTCAGAAAGGAGATTTGAATATTTCACACTTTACACTGAAGATGGACTAAAAAAGATCTCTGTACATATGGAGGCAAAGATAAAGTCACATTGAGCTATTAAAGCAAGGACAACATCAACAACAAGCTAATGTAAAGACAATGATTAGGAAAGGGTGAAAGGTATACCAGAGATCAAGGATAAAGGAAAAATAGAAGAGCGTGGGCAAAGAGAAAACTCCATATTTCCTAGGGGTCAAACTTTTTCAAATACATAAAAGATGACTTTGTGTCTCATTTGTTTGGCAAAGCACTCCAGGATCCACTGTATCTCATATTAATCTCTTTCTGGTCTGAATAACTAAGTAATAAGTACATTTATCATTTAAATTATGCATATTATGCAAAGTAGAATTTTATCTTATCCTCTTATGTGTAAAATTGTAAGCTGATTGAATGTAGGGACCATTTCTTATACTATTCATCTATCTCCTATGGAATTTAGCAGTTTAAGGAATTGGCATACAGTAGGTATAGAATTGGCATAGAAAATAGAGCTTAATTGCCACTTTTCTGAATGAAGTCTAACCCACAGTGCCTCCAGAAATTGATTCTGCTAAGAGTTTCTTTGAGCATTTTTATAAATGACCTGGAAGTAAAAATTCTCAGTGAGCTTTATACAATCTATCAATAATAATAGGCTATTCTGCTGAATGAAATGCTATCCTAACAGGAATCATTTAAAAGTATGTTGTTCAAAAGCGCTTTAATTTTAGACCAAGGCTTCTTAAACTTTTTCCACTCTTGAGCCATTTTTACCTGAGAAATCTTTTGCAAATCCAGGTATCTAGGCATATACAAATGAAATATCTAATGATAATAAAATGTTTTTCTCAATAGTATTTTATTTTTTCAATTATATGTAAAATTATTTTCAACATACATTTTTGTAAGATTTTTAAGTTTCAAACTTTACTCCCTCCCTGCTAATACTTCCTCCCTCCCCAAGACTGTAAGCAATTTGATATAGGTTGTACATATACAATCATTTTCATCCTACTTTCATATTAGTCATATGAAATAAAAATCAGAACAAAAGGGAAAAACATAAGAAAGAAAAAACAAATAAACACAAAAGGGTGAAAATAGTATGCTTTGGTCTGCATTTAGTCTCCATAGTTTTTCCTCTGGATGCAGATGGAATTTTCAATGCCAAATCTGTTGGAATTGTCTTGGATCATTGCATTGCTGAGAAAAGCTGAGTCTATCATAGCTGATCATCACAAAGTCTTGCTATTACAATGTTCTCCTGATTCTACTCACTTCACTTACCATCAGTTCATATATTTCTAGGCTTTTCTGAAATCAACCTGCTCATCATTTCTTATAGAACAATAATGTACCATTACATCCATATACTATAACTTATTCAATCATTCTGTAATTGATTGGCTCCACTCAATTTACAATTTCTTGCCACTTGTCACAAAAAGAACTGCTATAAACATTTTTGCATATGTGGGTTTTCCCCATTCTTTTATGATATTTTTAAGATACAGACTTAATAGTGACACTGGTGGATAAAAGGGTATGCACAGTTTTATAGTTCTTTGGACATAGTTCCAAATTGCTCTCCAGAATGGCTGGATCAGTTCACAACTCCACCAACAATGCATTAGTAGCCTACTTTTCCCAACATCCCCTCTTACATTTGTCATTATTTTTTCCTGTTATCCAAGCTGATAAGGGTGAGATGGTAGCTCAGAGTTGTTTTTATTTGCATTTCTCATATATAACTCTAGATGACTTTACTTTCTTCATTTGAAAATTGTCTATTCATATCCTTTGACCAGTTATCAGCTAGAGAATGACTTGTGTTCTTATAAATTTTACTTAGTTTTTAGATAGGTGTAAAATGAGGCCTTTATCAAAAACACTGGCTGTCAAAATTGTTTTTTTTTTAATTTTATTTTATTTGCAGAACATATGTATGGGTAATTCTTCAACATTAACCCTTACATAGCTTTCTGTTACAGATTTTTCCCCCCAACTCCCCACCCCTCCCCTAGATGGCAGGATATCCACTACGTGTTAATTATGTTAAAATATTTGGCAAATCGAATATATGTATACATATTTCCAAACTTATCATTGTTGTGCAAGAAAAATCGTATCTACACAGAAGACATATCAAATAAAGGAAACACAATGTAAGCAAACATCAATCAAGAGTATGAGAATGTTATGTTGTGGTCCACATTTCACATCCTTCTCTCTGGGTATATATGGTTTTCTTCAGTGAACAATTGGAAGTGCTTTGAAACATTTCATTGTTGAAGAGAGCCATGTCCATCAGAATTGATCATCATATAGTATTGTTGTTGCTGTGTATAATGATCTCCTGGTTCTGCTCATTTCATTCAGCATCAGTCCATGCAAGTCTCTCTCTCCAGGCCTTTCTGAAATCGTCCTGCTGGTCGTTTCTTACAGAACAATAATATTCCATAATATTCATATACCATAATTTGTTCAGCCATTCTCCAACTGAAGGGCATCTATTCAGTTTCCAGTTTCTAGCCACCACAAAAAGGGCTGCCACAAACATTCTTGCACATGTGGGGACCTTTCCTTCCTTTATTATTTCTTTGGGATATAATCCCATTAGAAATGCTGCTGGGTCAAAGGGTATGCACAGTTTGATAACTTTTTGAGCATAGTTCCAAATTGCTCTCCAGAATGGCTGTATCCGTTCACAGCTCCACCAACAATGCATCAGTGTCCCAGCCCTCACACATCCCCTCCAACATTCATCATTAACTTTTCCTGTCATTTTAGCCAATCTGACAGGTGTGTAGTGGTACCTCAGGGTTGTCTTGATTTGCATTTCTCTGATCAATAGTGATTTGGAGCACCTTTTCATATGACTACAAATAGTTTTTTTTTTTTGCTTTTTGCTGAGGCAATTGGGGTTAAGTGACTTGCCCAGGGTCACACAGCTAGGGAATGTTAAGTGTCTTCAGGGCTGGTGCTCTAACCACTGCGCCACCTAGCTGCCCCTGACTACAAATAGTTTTCATTTCATTCTCTGAAAATTATCTGTTCATATCCTTTGACCATTTATCGATTGGAGAATGGCTTGAATTTTTATAAATATGAGACAATTCTCTATATATTTTAGAGATGAGACCTTTATCAGAACCCTTAAATGTAAAGATGATTTCCCAATTTATTGCTTCCCTCCTAATCTTGACTGCGTTGGTTTTGTTTGTACAAAAACTTTTTAACTTAATATAGTCAAAGTTATCTATCTGATTTTCAATTAAGAGTTCCAGTTCTTCTTTGGACACAAATTTATTCCATCTCCATAGGTCTGAGAGGTAAACTATATTATGTTCCTCTAATTTACTTATAGTATCACTCTTTATATCCAGATCATGAACCCATTTAGATCTTATCTTGGTATGTGGTGTTAGATGTGGGTCAAGCCCTAATTTCTTCCACACTAGTTTCCAATTTTCCCAGCAGTTTTTGTCAAATAATGAGTACTTATCCCAGAAGCTGGGGTCTTTGGGTTTATCAAAGACTAAATTGCTATAGTTATTTCCTAGTTTGTCTTGTGATTCTATCCTATTCCACTGATTGACTACTCTATTTCTTAGCCAGTACCAAATGGTTTTGATGACCTCTGCTTTGTAATATAGTTTTAGATCTGGTACAGCAAGTCCACCATCATCAGCCTTTTTTTTTCATTAATTCTCTTGAAACTCTTGACCTTTTGTTCTTCCAAATGAATTTTGCTACTATTTTTTCTATATCTGTAAGATAATTTCTTGGGAGTTTGATTGGTATGGCACTAAATAAGTAAATTAGTTTGGGTAGTATTGTCATTTTTATTATATTCGCTCGGCCTACCCATGAGCATTTTAAGTTTTTCCAATTGACTAGGTCTGATTTTATTTGTGTGGAAAGTGGCTGTCAAAATTGTTTCCCAGCTTTCTGCTTCTCTTCTAATCTTGGTTGCATTGGTTTTGTTTGTGTAAAATCTTTTTCTAATTCAATGCAATCACAATTATCTATCTTGCATTTTATAATGTTTCTACTAGTTCTACTTTGGTCAGAAATTCCTCCCTTCTTTAAAGATCTGACCAGTCAACTATTTCTTTTCTAATTTGTTTATAGTATTACCCTTTATGTCTAAATCATGAACCAATGTTGACCTTATGTTGGCATAGGATATGAGTTGTTTTTCCATGCCTACTTTCTGCCATACTATTTTCCAGTTTTTCTAACAGCTTTTGTCAAATACTGAGTTCTTATTCCAGAAGCTGGAGTCTTTGGGTTTATCAAACAGTAGATTACTATAGTCATTGACTATCATGCCTTGTGTACTTAACCTATTCCACTGAACCAGCACTACAAATGGTTTTGATGACTGCCAATTGGAAAGTATCATTTCCAATTCTTTAATGCAGATTAAAATTAAAATCATGTCACTTGTATATTTTGCTCCTTTTTCAAGGGGTATACTAATTTTAGAGTTTGTAAATTTTATTGCAGAATCCTCAAAATAGACCATGTGGGAAACATAATTTTTGTTTACTCTTCCTATATCTTAGGTTACCTCTGAATTGTACTATTTATACTTCAAAATTTTAGTTAGTATATTCTATATGACCATGAAACATTGTTCTCTTTTCTTTCAGAATCAGAAACATTCAAAAAGAGTATAAAAGGAAACATGAAAAAGTAGAAGCTTTGAAAGGTAAAAAGCAAAATTTCATTACATAATTTTATATTAATAGCTTACGTGGATTAAATTTTTTATCTTTGTGAGGAATAATGTGGGCACTACAAAAATTACTCCTCATTCCAACTTGTTATACACACATTATATATGTATGTATGTATGTATGTATGTATGTATGTATGTATAAATATAGAGATATTTTTACCCTTACCTTTTTAGTGAATCATAGCCAACTTGTTATATTTAGAAGAAGAATGATATAAATCATCTCTAAAAGATGTAAGATAAGTAGTATATGAAATTCTAAACCCTTTTTAAATTTTCAGGAACTTTGCAAAATCACAGAAGTATTCTGTAACCTCAAAATTATCCTTTTACCCAATTGTCATTTTTGGATGATTAGATAACTTGTTTAAAATCCCTTTATTCATCCACTAGATTCTCATTTTAAATTTTTAGAGAACCAGTCAGAATCAGGAAGGGTTAAAAAAACTTCTTTGGGATTTGTATCTTTTGGCAAGAGCACTGCCTCAGACATTTAATTTTGTGAACATGGGACAGAGAATTAACCTCAGCCTCAGTTTTTTTCATCTGTAAAATGGGGGTAATAATACTTTCTACCTTCTATGGTTGTTGTGAGGATCAAATGAGATCATATATGTAACACACTTTCTAAACCTGAGAGTGCTATATAAATGCAATCATTACTATTACAATATATTACTATACAATATATCATATATAACAATATAACTATATATATATAATTTTACTAATAGAGGTATAATTTTTATGTAATATAGATATGAGGCATATAATTTTATGTATTGTAACAATTAACATTTATAGGGTATTTCAAAAATATGATTGTAATAATAGTACCCACTTCTCAGAGTCATTGTGAAAGTCAAATGAAGTAATATTTATAAAGCACTAAGCATAATTCCTGACATATAAGATGATTCATAGGTATTTATGAAACACTCTATAAATGCTAGTTGGATATCAATTGTGAAAGGCTTTAAATTTCCAAACAAAAGAGTTTGCATTTCATCCTAAAGGCAACATGGAATTCAATTTAATAAACATTTACTAAATACCCACTAAATGTCAGGCACTGCTCTAAACACCAGGGATATAAAAAGAGGCAAAAGACATTCCCTGTTTTCAAGGAGCTTAGTCTAATGGGGGAGATAATATACAAACCAATAAATACAAAGCAATATAGATATGGGATAAATAGGAAATAAATAATGGGTAAGGCAATAGAAATAAGAGGATTTGGGGAAGGCTTCCTGGACTCAAAGGAAGCCAGGGAAGTCAAGGATTGGAATGGAGAAGTGAGGTATGAAGAATAGTTAGAACCAAGAGATGAAGTGTCATGCTTTTGCAATTGTCAAGAGATCAGTGTTCCTGGATCAAAGAGTATGAGTAGGAGAGTAAAGTGTAAGCTTCTTGATCAGGGGAGTGACATGATCAGACTTTTGTTTTAAGAATACTAGCTTGGCAGCTATTTCTATAGGACATAGGGACATGGGAGTGT
>JAJPUD010002375.1:222753-261353 GCA_023553655.1 Myrmecobius fasciatus
TCTATCTATCTATCTATCTATCTATCTATCTATCTATCTATCTATCTTTCGATCTCTCTATCTCTCTACCTATCTACCTATAATTTTATAAATAAGGAGATTTGGCTCTCACTAGTGAAGAATTTTGACTTTTGCTTCCTAAGTTGGAGAGTAATCATATTGAGGGATTGAAACTGAGGCATGTTCAGTTAAGAAATGAAGGTATTTCACAAATATCCAAAAAAGAGAGCATGGAAAGACTGAATTTTTTTCTCAAAAAGTATTGTGACCCAAATGGTCAGAAAGATATGCCTGAGTTTAGGATTTTTCACCTTAATTTAACAGTTCCAGGTTGTATTCTATGCTTTAAACTTTAAAACTCTAATAAATGTGTTAAAAGTAGAAGGACAATTATTTTTGGATATTTGGACTAATCCAAGGATCAAAAGCTAAACTATATCTCATTTGCTTCCTTTTCCTTAGATCGGAAAGTATTTATATCCAGTGGGAAACTAAAATGTGCAGGCTCTTCATTGTTTCTCAAGAGGAAATGGGGAATTGGATATCACTTAAGGTACAATGCTAATGGGAAGTGTGGGTTCAAATCTCATATAATCATATATAAGGTATATATTTGATGGATTTGAAAAAGATGTAAACTAGAAGTTAGGGTCTCTTTTTGAACCATTAAATACATAATTTAAAAAAATAGATTTTATTGATATCTTTAATTTTTCAATCAGTTAAATTTCCCCTCTGTATTTTACCTCTTGCCTCCAGAAAGCCATCCCTTAAAATACTTTTTTTTTTTTTTGGCTGAGGCAATTGGAGTAAAGTGATTTGTCCAGGGTCACACAGCTAGAGCATGTTAAGTATCTAAGGCCAGATTTCAACTCAGGTCTTCCTGACTTCAGGGCTGGTGCTCTATCTACTGCACCACCTAGCTACCTCCCTTAAAATACTTTAAAAAAGATAGAGAAAGAAAAGGAAAAAAAGGCAATCAATATATTACAAAAAACCTCTGACATATTAAATATTTCATACTCCAAGTCGTCCCCTTCTCTGCAAGGGAATTTGGGACCAAGTTTATTCTTAATAATTTTGTCACATTCATTTTCAAGTTATTTATTTTTTAAAGAGTATTTTTAATTGAATCTATGAGCATATTGAATATATCTTTAATATATTCACCCACAGAATTATATGAATTTGTAATTATTTTAAATGGGATTTCTCTATTGATTCAGATTTTGTTGTTATATAGAAATATATAAAATACAGAAATAATGCTAATGTTACAAATTTATTTTGTAGCTAACTTTATTGAAAGCATAAATTACCTTAGGTTCTTTCATGATTCTCTAGGACTTTTTAATTAAACCATCATATTATAAGCAATCTGCTTAAGTTACCTGCTCTTTATTTTTCTGCATGCCTATAATTTCTTTTGTATTATTGCTATTGCTAGCATTTCTAGAACTATAAGAAATAATCATAATGCAAATGCAACTTGGACATAATGAATAATTTCTTGGATTCTCTAAAAGAATTTCATTTAAAAAATTGAATTGAATAATGACACTCACTAATAGTTCTCTTTCTTTGCTTTATTCTTCTCTGATTTACATGTTAGAATTATACTTATCACAATAAAGAAGTCTATTGAGTGTTCTTGGAATTTTAGAATAATTTGAATAGCATTGGTAGTAATCATTCTTTAAAAGATTAATAGAATTCTCCTATAAATGCATCAGAAAATGATTTTTTCCTCTCTGGTTCTTTATTAGTGAGTTATATTTCTTTTTCTCAATTTTAAGACCTCTTTTGGCCTTCTTTTAGGATACTTTACTATCTTTTGAAAGGTAATTCTTTGTTTTATATTTTCAGTTTTTTGGCATTAAGTTTTGATAGTTATTTAAAAAAAATTTTTTTCTGGTTTACCTTATATAGATTGTGCCCATTTACTGCTTCTTTCTTTTATGCTTCACTTTTAAAAAATATCAATTTATCAGGGAGATAATAATTATAGAAGAATTTCCCCATGGTAGAAACATGGTAGAAACAAATTGCATGGTCTAATCCCTTCTTCATATTCATTTTCTTTTCCACATGTCATACACCTCTTTTTTGGGTGTATGCTATTCGTATCCTTCTGGTTACTGATTGTCCCCAACAACTTTGATTGTCATTTTGCAATAGGGTATTGTTTTTGGATGCACAACCTTCTCAGAAGTGGTGTCCCTGTGTACCAACTCCCTGCAGATTAAACCCCTTATGAGGTTTGTATCTCTTATTACAGAATGTGTCTGCTTCTATGGAAATGCTCTTCAGTGGGATCTTCCTTACCCAAATAGATGAGATCTTTTCTTTCTTCTTGTTTCAATCTTTCTTTTTTTGTCATCTCACTCATTATCCTCTTGCCTCCTATTTTTGCTATGAGACTTATAGGAACTATTTTCTTTATGTTGTTTAGTCATGAACTTGATTAGGATGTTTTATACATTCTCCTCTATCCTCTACTCTCCCTTTTCCTTCCACTTTGCAATTTAATGCCACCAAAACACATTTATTTATGGTTATGGTAGTCGTAGTTTATTATAGTTTAGCCCATGGTACTTTAGACTTGCTCCTCCACTGTCCCTTTTTCTTTAAATTCTGCCTTCATCTTTATCCATTTAATTATTTCTTTTTTTTTTTTTTTTTTGCTGAGGCAATTGGGTTAAATGACTTGCCCAGGGTCACACAACTAGGAAGTGTTAAGTGTCTGAGACCAGATTTGAACTCAGGTCTTCCTGACTTCAGGGCTGGCATTTAATAATTTCTTAAAAATATATGAGTCTTCAACTTTTCTTTTTTTCTTTTATTGGTTTCTAGGCATGGTGATAGTTTATTTTATTTCTTGAACTTATACATCTTTAGATATTTAAATGTGTAATAGTTTATACTGGTAATTTTTCTATTGTTTGGAGAGTACTTAGAAGTTAAATAATCTGATGACATCTGAGTTTTTCCTCACAAATGATCACATTTTTTTCTTTATAAGCTTATATTTTCAAGATATGTCATTTGAAGTTGCATCTTGAGCTTCCCTTTTATATTTTCTAGTGAGTGCAGAATAGTATTATGATAATCAAATTTCCTTTCCTTTATACTTAAATTCCTTTCTACTGGTCACTTACAGAATTTGTTGTTTGTCACTGGGACTGTAAATTTAACAATATTATGTCCTAGAGTTTTGAATGTATATATTTTATTTTATTTTATTTTTTCTGGAGATAATCTATATATTCTTCCAATCAGTGCTTTGTTTTCTATATTCAGAATTCCAGGCAGTTTTCTTATCTTATTTCTTGTGTTTCAGATATTTAACTTGTACTGGTTTTCAGGGAGGTCTATAATAATTTTTAAACATGATTGCTTTTTGCTTCTCTTCTTCCAGACTGTCTTTTACATTAGCATGTATGTAATCCCAACCTCTTGTTCTCTTATTTATATCTTTGGAAAACTTGTCCTTATGGGTTTAGGTATTTCAATTAATTTTTTTTTATCATTCAGGCCACAAATTCTATCATTTGATCCCTTTTAGCTTCTCTAAAAACTATTTAAAACAGTTTTGAAACATCCCTCTACAGTTCCATGATCTTTTGGAAATCCACAGGGTTGTGCTTCATCAGGTGTTGGCTCAATTTCTTTTTTACAATATTTTTTTTCTTATATATTTGAGTCAATTCTCTATATATTTTAGAAATGAGGCCTTTATCAGAACCTTTGGATGTAAAAATATTTTCCCAGTTTACTGCTACCCTTCTAATCTTGTCTGCATTCATTTTGTTTGTACAAAAACTTTTCAACTTGATATAGTCAAACTTATCTATTTTGTGATTAATGATGACCTCTAGTTCTTCTTTGGTCACAAATTCCTTCCCCCTCCACAGGTCTGAGAGGTAAACCATCCTACATTGTTCTAATTTGTTTATAATATCATTCTTTATGCCTAGATCATGAATCCATTTTGACCTTATCTTGGTATATGGAGTTAGGTGTGGGTCAATGCCTAATTTCTTCCAGACTAGTTTCCAATGATCCCAGCAGTTTTTGTCAAATAGTGAGTTTTTATCCCAAAAACTGGGCTCTTTGGGTTTATCAAACACTAGATTACAATTGTCATTGAGTATTTTGTCCTGTGAACCTAACCTATTCCACTGATCCACTACTCTATTTCTTATCCAGTACCAAATGGTTTTGGTGACCACTGCTTTATAATATAGTTTTAGATCTGGTGCAGCTAGGCCACCCTCATTTGCATTTTTTTTCATTAATTCCCTTGAAATTCTTGACCTTTTGTTTTTCCAGATGAATTTTGTCGTTATTTTTTCTAGTTCAGTTAAATAATCTCTTGGGAGTTTGATTGGTATAGCACTAAATAGATAGATTAGTTTAGGTAGTATTGCCATCTTTATGATATTCGCTCGACCTATCCAAGAGCACTTGATGTTTTTCCAATTGTTTAGATCTGACTTTATTTGTGTGGAGAGTGTTTTGTAGTTTTGCTCATATAGATCCTGACTTTCCCTTGGCAGATATATTCCCAAATATTTTATACTATCGATAGTTATTTTGAATGGAATTTCTCTTTCTATCTCTTGCTGTTGCATTTTGTTGGTGATGTATAAAAATGCTGATGATTTATGTGGATTTATTTTGTATCCTGCAACTTTGCTAAAGTTGTGGATTAATTCTAATTATTATCCAATTGACAAATGGTCAAAAGATATGAACAGACAATTTTCAGACGAAGAAATTGAAACTATTTCCGGTCACATGAAAAGGTGCTCCAAGTCACTATTGATCAGAGAAATGCAAATTAAGACAACTCTGAGATACCACTACACACCTGTCAGATTGGCTAAAATGACAGGAAATGATAATGATAGCTGTTGGAGGGGATGTGGGAAAACTGGGACACTGATACATTGTTGGTGGAACTGTGAACGGATCCAACCATTCTGGAGAGCAATTTGGAGCTATGCTCAAAGAGTTATCAAACAGTGCATACCCTTTGACCCAGCAGTGTTTCTACTGGGCCTATATCCCAAAGAGATTTTTAAGGAGGGAAAGGGACCCACATGTGCAAAAATGTTTGTGGCAGCCCTTTTTGTAGTGGCAAGAAACTGGAAATTGAAAGGATTCCCATCATTTGGAGAATGGCTGAATAAATTATGGTATATGAATGCTATGGAATATTATTGTTCTGTAAGAAATGACCAACAGGAGGATTTCAGAGAGGATTGGAGAGACTTGCATGAACTGATGCTGAGTGAAATCAGCAGAACCAGGAGAACATTATACACAGCAACAAGACTATACGATGATCAATTTTGATGGACATGGTTCTCTTCAACAATGATGTGATTCAAACCAGTTGTGCTGCGATGAAGATAGTCATATACATCCAGAGAGAGGCCTGTGGGAACTGAGAGTGAACCACAACACAGCATTTTAACGCTTTCTGTGAATATTTCCATGCATTCTGTTTTCCTTCTTAGGTTGTTTTTTTTCTTCTTCTCTTTCTAGATCTGATGTTTCTTGTGCAGTAAGATAACTGTATAGATATGTATACATGTATTGTATTTGTCATATAATTTATCCTATCTAGCATGTATTAGATTACCTGTCATCTAGGGGTGGGGGGCGGGGGGAGGGAAAAGAAAAGCTTTGGAAAAAAAAGTTTTTTTTTTGCAAAGGTCAATGTTGAAAAGTCACTCATATGTTTTGCAAATAAAAAGCTTTATTAAAAAAAAACAATATTTTTTTTCAAAGAATTTACAATTGTTGAATATTTTGATACCCAATTTCTCTTCTAATTTTGCATCTTTTACGTTGATTTGTTTGATTGTGATCTAGTTTTTAAATTGAATTTTCTTCCCTTTGAAATATTTGAAATAATGGGTGAATTTAATCCCCCCATTATACTCCTATTGCTCAATTTTTTTTGACTTCTTCACTAGTGTGTTTAGCCCCCTGGGCTTAACCATCATAGTATCTCAGTCTCTTCCTACGTTGCAGGATTTCTTTTCACTAGCATTGTTCTTTGTTCTAAATCAAATCCAGTTGGATCCAGGCTCCTTTCTTTTAGACCTGAGCAATCACATACATTGGCCCTCAATCCCAGTTGTTTAATCCGTTTGCTGGGCTATTCAGCATTTCCCCATTTTTAAGGATTCTGGGAGGGATGAATGAGTATTCTAGTTTCAATTCTTATCTAACTATTGTTTTCTCTGCCAAAGAGAATGATGTTTGGTCTTGAAAGGTCAGAATGAAAATAAGGACTAGATATCTAAGACAATAATATTATTTTCATAGCTTTAGTTAGGTTCTATTATAATAATTTTACAGTTAAAGAAACTAAAGTTGAAGGCATTTAAGTGGCTTTCCAGGGCCACACAACTAGTAAGTGTTTGAAGTATAATTTGAATTCGGGTCTTCCTGACTTCAAATTTAGCACTTTACCTACTTCACTTCACTGTCTAGATGACTCCATGATAAATTGGGAAATAATTAGAGAACACCTACCTGCCTTGGATGAATTCCCATTATATTGAAAAAAATATTTTTCTTGCTCCATTGTCAGTGACTTTTGAAAGAGTCTAAAGAATGGGAAAAGGAATTAGAAGATTTCAATTTTGGAGAAAATTAAATGATTCATAGGCCATTGGATTTGACTTTAGTTTTTGAAAAAAATATCCAGAATATATTATTCAAGTGATGATTAGTAATCATAAATAGCAAGCATGACTTTATAAAGAATAGGTTGTCATTTTTTAAACTTTCCTTTTGAAAAAATATAGTTATTAGATGAAAGGAATGCAATAGATATCTAGATATTAACAAAGAATTTTACAAAGTCCTTCATTTATTTTGTGGAAGTAATAGATATGACATAGAAATTTGTATAGAGCTGAGGAAGATAAGGACGAGAGAATGAAAAACATAATTTGTTCTTATAGCACATTGAGAGTGGGATAGAATTCAGCACTAGAGAAGTGATTATCCTACATTTCTCTGCCCTAGTCATACATTATTTGGACTATTTTGTTCATTTTAGGTGCCACATTTTAGAATTGACATTCCAGAGAAGGGGTGTTAAGTACCTTGAGATCACATGATGTTAGGATTTTTTGAACTTAAATAAGAATGTTTAAGCAGAAGACAACAAAGGAGAACTAAGATAGTTATCTTCAAATATTTCAAAATCTATACAATAGAAAAAGTACTAGAATTTTTATGCAAGACCTTAGAGGGCAATGAATGGAAGACCTATATAGATGTAGGTACAATGCCAATGAAAGTGCCAATGAATGATAAGCTTATTCTAAACAAAAATTATATTTTCTACTTTCTTTATAATTTCAGATAAAAAATATATGTGCATTGCACATTTAATTAAGTTCATTAAAAGTGCTCAATAAATACTTCTTAATAGTGATAGCATTGAAGAAAATTTCTAATGACATATATATATTTTGAGTCTTCCCTCCCATCAGTTTGCATAGGAATGAGATATGTGATCCAGAAAGAATAACATCACTAGTCAAACATCACATCCCGGATGCCAAACTGGCAGCAGAGAGTGACGAAAAACTGGTGTATACATTACCTTTGGAAAGGACCAATAAATTTCCAGGTAATAAATAAGACAATGAAAATCAGAAAATAATGCTAATTTTCACCTAAAATTATTGACATTTTATAGGTCTTGGATTACAAGATACATGAAGCTGATTATTTGCTACAATTACTATGCCTGAAATTCAGACAATCTGGCACTAGAGGAGAAGAGGAGCATGGGAAATATTTTCATAGTCCATATACTAAATATTCTCATAGGTGTGGTTATATAAATTAATATAAAGGATCATATGTGTAAAAGTAATTTTGGCAGTGTGGAAGATTCTCTTTAACTTCAAAAATTGCAAGTCCTCCTGAGTTGTTGGAGATCAATAGAACTTAAGTAGCTTGCCTAGGATCTCACAACTAGCAAATGACAAAAGCAGAATTGGAACTCAACCCTTGTACTATATGCACAATGCCATTTAAAGTCTTAAGGGCCTTGATAGACTTGGTTAACTGAGAAAACATATTAGCATACTTCCACACTTAATTATACTTTTACTTGGAGAATAGAACTCTTTATTAGAAGATAAAAACACAAATATTAGCTAATTGTTAATTAGCAAATTTTAAATGTGATAGACAATTTAGAGCAAAATTTAAAAGTTACCAAGCCTTAAATACAAGTATTATATCCTAAACTTATAGTCATTTTTGTCATTAATATAAGGTAAATGCAAGTAAAGTCAACTTTAGCCACTGATGAATCTCTTAATCCCTTTCCTTACATTACTTTAAAAAAAGTAATTTAATGCTTCCTTTCACCTGTAACACCTTCATACCCAATCCTTATGCAAGGTTTCTCTGTGAATGGAAGCCTAATTAATTTCTCATTATTGAAATTAATGTTCACTTTCAGTTTTTTTTAATACCTTTATCTTTGAGAATTGTCCTCGGGACTATTTCATGCCAGTTCTTCTTTTTTTTTTTTTTTGCTTTTTGCTGAGGCAATTGGGGTTAAGTGACTTGCCCAGGGTCATACAGCCAGGAAGTGTTAAGTGTCTGAGACCATATTTGAACTCAGGTCCTCCTGACTTCAGGGCTGGTGCTATAACCACTGCGCCACCTAGCTGCCCTCATGCCAGTTCTAGGGAAGACTTTAAGTTATTTTCCCTTAGTTTCTGTTCAGGGAAGCAGAAAGAAAATGAATAATCACAGCTTTGTATACTCAATGCTTTTTTTTTTTTTTTAACTATCCTTATCCACATCAGACATTTTTCTCCACTTAATGACTCATATTATTTTTCCCTTTTGATGTTAAAATTTTAAGTTGTTTATAATTTATTATAAATGCCTACTAATTATCATTAAACTAAAATTAATTCTTCTATTCTATAAAAATGTTTTCCTTATTTGAGTTTAATATTAGAAAATTTCTGCCTTTTATCATGACTTAATTTTAAAAATTAATTTTTATATTTTCTTTTTATATAATAGATATTTCCCACCAGGCACTCAAATAATTCTTCTCTCTTTTAACATAGAATTCCTTTCTGAAACAATTAGGTCCAAATAGCTAATTGTTATTTAGACTGATTGAACATAATAATACTTAACCTTTAAAATACATTTAAATAAAATAAATAAAATAAAATCTTCAAGTGAAAAAATAAATGTTTAGTGTCAGATATTCAGACACTAAATGGACACATTTGAAGGATACAGCTACTTCACGTGAAAAATTTGCTTTGAATGAATGCTTTTACATGTTCAGACTATCACAAAAGTTATTCAAACTGTTTTATGTTATATATGTGTATATATATATTTATATATATTTGAAAAGAGTAATGTTTATTATCAGACAATAATTGATTTTATTTTTTTAAATTTGTAATTCTTTAGACCTCTACAGTGATCTGGATAACTGTTCTGACCAAGGTATTATGAACTATGGTGTCTCTGTGACAACTTTGAATGAAGTATTCTTACAACTAGAAGGAAAAACCACTGATGAATCAGGTAAAACAAAAAGAATTTCAATATCCTCTAGAAAATCAATAAGGAAGATGTATATAATGTACTATACATCAATTTCTTTGAAGAATCTGCCAAGAGCACATGTTATTTCCCATATTTTGTTGGGAAATACCTTAATTGTTTTAGAACTAGATCTAAACAAATTTTTTAAAACAGATAATTGTTCTTGCTGCTATTTTGTGTCCTCTTTGAATGACTTGCTTCATTTCTGAAAATCTTCCTTTCTCTTTAATATACAATATCCCCTTGAATTTTAGGGCTAATTACCCAATATTCTAATCTCTCACCTACTCCATAGCTGTCATGTCATAAAAAAATCTGGTACTGATAACAGATATTTCAATATGAATGATGCCAAGGACATTTAAATTTTGACGTAGGGTAGTTGGGCACAACTTAACAGGAATCACTAATTGTACTTTAGGAATCAATGACAGAGAAGAGCAATGAGGAGATATCTGGGGACAGAGGAATCATTTTGGTATGCTTTTAAAAAATCATGTAATAGTAAAAATTTAAAAATATTCAGCATTTATTACACTCACATTTGTAAAGTGCTTTCTATGCATAAGCTCATTTTATCTTCACAATAACTTCAGGAATTAGGTGTTATAAATCATTCTCATTTTACAAATGAGAAAGTTGAATGTGTTAGAGGGTGACTGATTTGTGTGTATTTTCACTGCTATTTAGTGTCTGAGGTAGGATTTGAATTTTGGCCTTTATAACATTAGTTTGAGTTCTCTATCCATGCTACCTAACTTCCACTGGTGCATTTATGTCTTAGTCTAACTCTAAATATTATATTGCTTTTTGGAACCAAGCAATAAGCATTTATTAATTAGTAACTTCCTTTGTTAATTAGTAATTAATTAGTAACTATGTGTTAGGTGCTGGAATACAAATGTAAGCATGAAATATTCTCTGCCCTCAAAGATCATACATTATAATGGGGGATAGAACATTTTTACTGATGACTAAATATAGAATACATATGTCTAACCCTGAGAGTAGATGCATCTAGATTCACAGAAATAGGAACCATGTGCCATTGCATGTCCTTCTAAAGGGACTTTGGCATGTATTTTGGAGTGAATTCAGGTCTAATCTTGTTCTCACTATCTTTACGTCATTAAGTCTTCCACTCTGGAATCTTTGTGCCAGTTTTAGTTATGATAAGTTAAATGATAGTTCTAGGGCAATAGGTATCCGGTCACCTCCAAAAGAAGGAACTCAATGAACAATAAAAATTAGATAAGAGACAGGTAACTTATTATTATGCACAAAACAATACTGATAGTCCTGAAATTGTATGACGCTGCTAGAATCAAACCCAAAGAGGATAAGATGGAAGTTTTCTTTTTCTAACACCATATCCTATGCCTTGACATTGTCACAGTAGATGAGGAAGATCAAGGAATAAGTCAAGAAACTTTATACAGATGCATACAGAAACATCAAGTCCTCTAAGCACTGGACCTCTTCATGGCTAGAAGCAGACCTTAAAATTCTGATATAGTTCAACAGAACCAGGAAGGATTATTCTGATATTAGTCTTCATTACATGTAAAGTAGATACCAAGTTATTTTTTTTTATTTTTTTAATAAAGCTTTTTATTTGCAAAACATATGAGTGACCTTTCAACATTGACATTTGCAAAAAAAACTTTTTTTTCCCAAGCTTTTCCTTTCCCTCCCCCGGCCCCCCACCCCTAGATAACAGGTAATCTAATACATGCTAGATAGGATAAATTATATGACAAATACAATACATGTATACATATCTATACAGTTATCTTACTGCACAAGAAACATCAGATCTAGAAAGAGAAGAAGAAAAAAAACAACCTAAGAAGGAAAACAGAATGCATGGAAATATTCACAGAAAGCGTTAAAATGCTGTGTTGTGGTTCACTCTCAGTTCCCACAGGCCTCTCTCTGGATGTATATGACTATCTTCATCACAGCACAACTGGTTTGAATCACATCATTGTTGAAGAGAACCATGTCCATCAAAATTGATCATCGTATAGTCTTGTTGCTGTGTATAATGTTCTCCTGGTTCTGCTGATTTCACTCAGCATCAGTTCATGCAAGTCTCTCCAATCCTCTCTGAAATCCTCCTGTTGGTCATTTCTTACAGAACAATAATATTCCATAGCATTCATATACCATAATTTATTCAGCCATTCTCCAATTGATGGGCATCTTTTCAATTTCCAGTTTCTTGCCACTACAAAAAGGGCTGCCACAAACATTTTTGCACATGTGGGTCCCTTTCCCTCCTTAAAAATCTCTTTGGGATATAGGCCCAGTAGAAACACTGCTGGGTCAAAGGGATACCAAGTTATTTTGGAGGGTGCTAAAAACTTAAAGAATCAGGAAACACTTTTGAAGTTAGCTCATTGTTCCAAGAGGCAAGGTAAGGGTCAAAATCATTGCAGACATTGATGACAACCTTTGAAATGGCAAAAATACATGTTTTATTTGTTTAAAAAAAATAAAACAAAAGCCAAACAAAAAGAATTTTTTTTGATTTTGTATTATTTTTTGATTAATGTAATCAAAATTATCTATTTTACATTTATCTCTTGTTTTCTATTTCTTGTTTATTCATTAACTATTTATCCCTAAGTCTGATAAGTAAAATGTTCTATGTTCTAATTTTTTGGTAATCTCTCTCTTAATATGCAGGTCATCTATCCATTTTGATGTTATCTTGGTAAATAGTGTAAGATATTGGTCTTTGCCCAGTTTATGCCATACTATGTTCCAGTTTTCCCAATAATTTTTACCAAAGACTACATTCTTATCCCAAAATCTTAAATCTTCATACTTGCTAAATACAAGGTTATTACATTTATTTGCTGCTATAAATTATAAATCTACTCTGTTGCATTGATCTATCTTTTTGTTGCTCTGTCAATATTAATATAGGAGATTATGTCTGAGGAAGAGCAAGTAGACTAGTTTTTTGGGACAGTAATATGTAATCAACTTAGAAAGATAGGCTAGGGCCAGACTATTAGAGACTTTAAGTATAAAATATTTATACTACAAGCAATAGAAAAATGCAGAAGACTATTGAGCAAGAGAGTAGTCAGACCTCTACTTTAGGGAGTACACTTTATTAGTTCTATGTAGCATTAAGTCCAGGCAAATGATGATGAAGGTCTGGATAATTCTAGATTGCTCAAATAAGAGTTGCAATGGAAATCAGCAACTAATTTATCCAACTCATATATGAAAATATTCTCTACTTGAACATATTCTACCCATGGTTGTCTAGCTTCAGCTTGAAGATTTTACAGGAAGAGGAAAGCACTTCTGTTCAGAGTTAATTTTAATTTGGAAAGTTCTAATTCTTAGATACACAGAGTATCTTTTAAGCTCATAAAAATGCCAGGTTCTGTACTAAATGAAAGGATACAAATACAAGCAAGCAAGGTATTTTCTACCTTTATGGAGCTTGCATTTTAAGGGAGCTGGAAACTGGAAGGTAGAGAAACTTGCATGGTGTGGAAATGTTCAAGAAGGGAGGTAGAGGGCTTGATTCTTCAAGATAAAAGGAATACTCATCAGTCAGAATGAGTACAGGTGGTCTCAAGATACCTATGTCCTGGTTGGCATGAGGTGGTTCAAGTGGAGAAGATACAGAATGGAGATTTCCAGAAAGAAAACTTCTTAGGAAGGTTTTTTTTTTTTACATTAAATTTAAATTTACCTTTTTGCAGCTTTAAATTATTACTCCTAGTTCTGTCATGTAGGGCCAAACAGAAATAATCCAATCTTTCCTTCATATGGTAGCCATTCAAATACTTAAACTCAACTATGATGTTCCCCTCCCAATATCCCCTGAGTCTTCTCATACCCTAATTTTTTCCCAACTGATACTTGTATACAGTGGACTCAAATTTCTTCAACATCCTGGTCACCTTTCTTGGAACATTTTTCATCTTATCAATATCCTTCTTAACCTGTGGCTCTCAGAACTAATCATGATACACTAGATGGGGTCTGATGAGGGAAGAATATAGTGGGATTACTGCCTCCCTATTCTTAGAATTCATGACTCAATCCAGATGAAAAACACATTCTCTTTTTTTTGGCTTCCTCATCACATTGACTCATCTTGAAGTTGTAATTCACTGAAATCTTAAGATAATTTTCTCAGAACAATTGCAATCTAAACATCCTTCTCCATCTTATACTAATGAAGTTAATTTGTTTACCCAAGTTAAATTCTTCACATTTACCCCTATTGAATTTCATTGTTTATGATTCATCCCAATGATCAAGCCTGTCCATATCTTTTGATTCCTGACATTGACATCCATTGTGTTAGCTTTCCACTTTATGTCATCAACAAATCTGATGAGCATACCATCTATACTTTTATTTAAGTCACTGATAAAAATTTAAAAAAAACTTAGGACTACACAGATCATTGGGGTATTTTACTGGAGATCTTCTGCCATATTAATACTGATTAATTAATAAATAAATACACTTTGAGTGCATCCATTCCATCAGTTCTAAATTCATCGGATTATATTTTCATGTAATCAATATCTCCCCATCTTCACTACAAGAATAATGTGAGATACATTATCTAAAGCTTTGTTAAAAAAAACTAATCTGTATCTTAAAAATTATCCTCATCTACTAGTTTAGTAATCCTATCAGTAAAGGAAATGAGGATAGTCTACCATGACTTGTTCTTGATGTAGCTTTGTAATCACTGTTTTCCCCCCCAGCTATTCCTTAGCCATTTTAATGATCCATTCTAGAAGTTTCCCTAGAATCAAAGTCAAACTCATTGTTATATGGTTTATGGATCTTGTTCCTTTAATTTATTTGAAGATGGAGATATTTGTCCTCCAATCAAATCTTGACCCTTTTTAAAAAAATTTACTTTCAAATATCACTGAAAGTGGCTCAGCAGTCACATCTACCAATTCTTTCAAGACCTAATAATGTCACTCATCTGGGCCAGGTTACTTGAATTCATCTAGGGTTGCTCAATGCTTTCTTATTTCTCTTGAGTAACAACTCTGCCATTTTTGTTGTCATTTCTAGTGTCAAGGTCATTCTCCTTTGCAGAGAATGCAATGGAGGATCTTTGCATTCTTTCCCAAATAAATGAAAGAAAGAGTTGTCACCATCACATTTACCCTAAGTAAATTTGCAATTCTATGGTCTTCTTTTCTCCCATGATAGCTATACAAGGATGCAAACAAATAAATAAACAACAAATTTTGACAGCCTAACCCCATTCTAAGCTACTGGAGATATATATGTCTAGAGAGATCAAATCATACCCACCACCTCAACTGTTACTTAGAATCTGAGGAAGAGAAGCCAGGGACATGAGTTCAAGAGCTCCAGGAAGAACAACACTACCTAGATTAGTGGTTCTGCTTCCAGTCTGGTGCCCAAAATCATCAGCAAGGCATGGCCCTTTATGAAGAAGGGATCTGCTATCTCGTTAATACCAGTGTCAACTGCCACTGATAGATCAATTGCCATTGACAGGTAATTTTATCTGTAGGAAAAGCAGAACCTCTCTTCCCTCATCTTGATGAGTGAATCTTGTTTCCAGCTTGACTGCTATAGTCATCATCCAGGGAAGTAATTCTTGAAAACATTTAATCTGTCAATTGCTTCTCTAAAGATGCTGAAGCTTCTATCTCTTTAATAACCACAGCTACTGGAGATGAGGAAAAGAAAGTACTCATCCTAAAACAGATGGCACTTGGTGCCAAAGTTTGGTGCATTTTGGTTCAATGTCAGATACAGATATGGCTTTATCAATGGGAAGATATATTAACATCCATTTTGCTACTGCATCCTAGTTTTCCTTCAGACTAGCAGCTCCTATATGCATTATCTCTATTATTATATGAGTTCCTTGAGATTGAAAAAATGCTTTTCTATTGGTATTTCTAATAATCAACACAGTGTTTTGCACATAGTAAGTCTTAAAATGCTTTTTTTGCATTCATAACTTCATCATTCTTGACAGTATTTTCAAAGTGTTTTCTATCTTCTGTCTATTTCTTTTTACTATTTGGTGAGTTTCTTGTCCATCTATTTAAGGCTTTTTAGATGAATTTCATTTTCTTCTTCACTGGAATTGTTTCTTTGTGTCTTTGGAATTTTGTTCTTGAGCTTTTCCTCCTGGGTTGACTTATCCGGAAGCATTTGAATCCTTGGGATCTTCTCTGGCTTCCTTTAAATTCTAGCTAAAATCTACTTTCTACAAGAAGCCTTTGCTTATCCCCCTTAATTTTAGTGCCTTTCTTATGTTGATTATTTCCAATTTATCTTCCATTGTACTTATTTGCATATAGTTGTTTGGATGTTTTCCCCCATTAGACTGTGAGTTTCTTGAGAGCTTTTGTCTTTAGATTTTTATTTTTTGCATCTTAGAGAGTTGTCTAGAGCAGGGCTTCTTAAAATTTTTTTCCAGTCAGGATGCTTTTTGCTTGAGAATTTTTTTATGAGACGCCAGGTATATAGGTATATAAAATAACTATGCAAATTTACTGATAATAAATCATAAAGAAATTTATTTAAAAACATTCTTTGGGATACACATAATTTTACTTTTTACTAAAGACAAAAACAGTATTAAAGTGCTTGTTTTTACATAAAGAATTAAATTGTGGCAAAACATTTGATATCTTCTACTGTTTTTTTCCCTTTCTAATAGTGTTTTATTTCCCCTCCCCCATACATGCAAAGATAGTTTTCCAAATTCATCTTTTCAAAAACCCTCTCTCTCTCTCTTTCTCTCTCTCTCTCTCTCTCTCTCTCTCTCTCTCTCTCTCTCTCTCCATGCCCTCTCTTCAAGGCAGTAAGCAATCCAATTTAGCAATTCTTTTAAACATATTTCCATATTTATCAAGCTGTGTAGGGAAAAAATCAATCAAAAGGGAAAAACACAAGAAAGAAAAAAAAACAAGTAAACAAACAACAACACACAACAAAAAGGTAAAAATAGTATGCTTTGTTCCACATTTAGACTCTAGAGTTCTCTCTTTGGATGCGGATGGGATGGCACTTTCCATCCCAGGTCACCTTGAATCACCTCATTGATACTTTCTACTATTGCCAAATTTTTCACCACTGCCACATTCAGTTATGTGACTTCATTTGGGGTCATGATACAGTTTAAGAAGCTTTAGCCTAGAGCACCAAGAAGCTAAAGAACATAGACAAAAGTTTCAACTAAGTTTTTAAACTTGAAACCAGTTCTTTATCAACTTTATCATGTTGTCTCTCTTTTACTTATAATTAAGATAGCTCTTTATTAACAGTGGCTTATTTTGCATTGTGGCTTTCTTGATGTGTACATAGATTTTGGCATTTGGGGACAAGAGAAAACAGAAATGACAAGAGATGCTGGGTGTTTTGTTGAATTAGAACAAGCTCTCTCTTCAGTTCCTGAAATGATCACTGGCATGGCTCTGTGGAGGAAGCAAATCTGTGCAATAGCAAGGATTCGCCTCTTAAAGTTAAAGCATGAGAAAAAAGCTTTCCTGTGCCTGTGAGTATCAAAGAACTTCACATTTGTTTGTCAAACATTTAAGAAAGAAAAATCTTCACACTTCTAGCCATTTTTCTGTTTCTGTTTTTCAATTTCTTTTTATTTTCTATCACCTTTTTTTAAAAAGAACAATTTGCAACTAAAACCAATTTTATGCAAACAGCAGAGCACTAAAGTAAAGTTTACATGAATTTGTGAATCTCCATTTCATATTGCTTTCTTTAAAAAAAAGATATAATAAATTCTACCTATTACTTTTGAAATGGTCCTACTCGCTTCTCTGTATTTTTTCCTATTTTCTTCTGTGCAATTAAAAATATTACAATGGCCCTCTTTTTTGTCATTAATATTCATAACTTCCTTCATCTAACACCTATCTTCCAATTTAAAGCAAAACAAAAGCAACTGAAAACAGACTTGTAACAAACACAGTTAAGGAAAAAAAAATCAACTTAGTGGTCTTTACTTGTTTTGTTCATCATCTCTTTTTGTCTTTGGTCTACTGAAAACATGGTTATTAGGTCAGTCATGTAGCTTGTGTTAAGCAACTTCTATGTACCAGGCTTTGTGTTAAGTTTTGGGAATATAAAGAAGGGCAACAAGGAAATCAAAAGAAAACAAAAATCAATTATTACTTTCAAGGAGTTCATAGTGTAATTGTTGCATTGATCAAAATTCTAAAGTCTTTCAAAGCTATTTTTCTTTACCATGTTGCTGTCTTTTTTATAAATTGTTCTCATAGTTCTGCTCACTTTGTTCTGTCAGTGCATGCTTTGCCCAGAATATACTTAAATAATTTTTTCCCTTTCTTATACCATAATCATATTCCATTTCATTGATATATCACAATATGTTCACAAATTCCTTAATTGTCTAAGAGGAAACTTAAGGAATCTCTAGAAAGCAGTTGTTTTGTTTTTTTCTCTTATTCTCCTTGTCTTTTCCTCCTTTTTCTTTCTCTTTTTTCCTCTTCACCCCGTTCTATTCCTTTTTCTTGCCTCTTTTTTTTTTAACCTTAATTCTGCCTTCAGGATCAGGTAATTTGTTTTCCTTGTGATTTTATATATAAACTGTTTCTTTCCTGGTATTATTCTCTGCTTAATTTCCCTTCCCCTTCTTTACTTTATTTTTCTTGATGATTTTGATGTCCTATACTAAACTGTGTGACTTTCCTTTGTTGCAGATAAGAAAGCAACTTCTCAAAATGAGAGAAAAACCTTAATGTTTGAGTTGAATCTTTAGAGTTCATATAGTAGAATTCATATTATTTGCAGAAAGTAATATTTTTATATCCTCTATCTATGGTTATTCCTTCAATTTCTTTGAAAAAACTCTTACTGATATAGCAAATATTTCAAGAAGTGAATCAAACTAGATAGATAGATAGACAGATAGATAACTGACATACTTTATGCCTAATTTTATTGAAAAAAAAACTTTATAGTACTTTTTCATTATATGAATTATTAACTATTTGCTTCAGACAGATATTGTTTTCTGTTGGAAGGACAGGTCAGTTTATTCTTATACTTTGAATTTTTTTTTTTTTTGCCAGAAATGGGTATTGTATTTCTGTCAAAAACTTTTTCTGTATCTATTGATAAAATGATATTTTTATTTCTAGTTTATCATGGTCTATAATGTTTATAATTGTTCTAATACTGAAACACCTTGAATTCTTAATTTGAATCCAACCTGGTCATAAAATGTAATCTATTTGATATATTTCTATAGACTCTGCTGGTATTTATTTAATTATTTCTGCATGACTATTCTTGAGAAATATTGGCCTGCAGTTTCTTTTTTTATTTTGTCTCTCCCTGGTTTAAGTATCAAGACTATATTTGTATCATAGAAGGAAATTGGTTGGATCTTTTCCTTTCCTACTTTTAAAAATAGTTTATATTGCTTAAGGATTACTACAAACTTGTTTCCCAGAGCACCTAGCACAATACATATATGTTATAGACACTTAAAAATGTTTAGGGAACAAATGAATAATGAACCTCAAGTCTCATCCGTATCCCTTTTCTTTGATACCTGGAAGCAAAACTACCCATTAACCAGGGATCCCAGTAAGTTTTTGAGGTAGATGTTGTTCTTCAGTTGTGTACAATTCTTCCTAATCTCATTGGATTTTTCTTTGCAGAGATACTGGAGTGGCTTGTCATTTTCTTCTTTAGTGGATTACCGTTTGTTTTTTTTTTTTTTTGTCAAAGGTAGATACTTCTTGCTTCCAAACTAGGACTGTTTCAAAAGTAATAAATAGAATTTATTATATCAATTTTTAAAAGATGGTTAACAGGGTTGACTCTGGTCCCACTCTCTTCTGTTACATTTTACTCATTATAGAGTTCTCAGATTTCTTTCATTTGACATTACCTTTAGCCCTGAATAGCTGTGTGATGTTCATTTTAGAGGTCCCATAATTAACATCACCATTCCATTTAATTACTTAACAACAGATTAACTTTAGGTAAAAAATATACCAAGAAAAAAGTGCAAACATTTTTGGCCAACATCTTAGGAATATAATCACCAGTATACCCAATTTTGATAGTGAGTGCCTGGGCTGACAGTTTTGTTCAGTTCCAATATAATCTTAGTCCCACCAAGTGTAACTCCAAAGCTGAATATTCAGTAGTTAATACTGGGTAACTAATATTTAGTCTAGGTTCCTGGGCTCCCAGATCCTCATAGTCTGTACTTGAGACATTTTGGAGATTCTGCTCTCCCTACCTGGGAGAGAAAAGAATTAATGAAAAGGCCAAAGACCTAAATCTGTTTCTTGGGATTACATAGCCTAGGGGAGAGGAGGAAAAGGCAGTTCTCAACTCTTCCCCCTTTATATTCCCAAAACTTAGCACAAAACCTGGTACATAGAAGTAGCTTAACACAAGCTACATGACTGCCACCAAAAACTACTTGACTTTTTAGAATATCTGCTTTAATGAGACTGATCAATAGAAAAAGGGTGCTATTAGTCATATGGAAGGCTAATGTTGAAGGTCCACAGATACTTCAGGCCTCCCATTTTTTGGAACCAGATCTCTAGCATCATCCATGTAGATGACACCATTTTAGATAGTTTACACATATACCAGATCTTCATTATAAGTGTACTACTAGATTATAAATTCAAAACATTCAAAGACTCTTTAGTATAGATTTTGTTTTTATTTTTTATGTTGTCAGCTCTGATTCTGTTCTCTTGTTTTCCTCCGGGAATGCATTTTCATGTCTCCATGTTTCTCTTTCACAAAATAATTGCCCTATCAGACCAAGTGGCAATCTGAAATGACATTGGACAAGTCAGAGTTATAAAGTAATTGACCTTGACTTTTTCTTTTGTGTCTTTTTTTTTTTATCTTCCTTCTATTTATGCAATTAACTGATTGCCATTTTAGACAGCAGAATAATGATTATGGAATAAGATAAGGACAGGACCTGTGACTTCACTGGTAATAAGAACACTCTGGTGAAAAAATTGCCTCTATTAATTTAGGTCGGCTAATTCTCTGTGTCTTATAGAATTAGAAAGTTGCCTAAAGCAATGACAGGTTAAACAACTTGTTTACTGTCACCTAGACAATGTCAGAAATAGAATGTGAAAACATGTTGATCTGGTTCCGGTTCATTATTTATTGTGCCATGCTTCCACTCAAAATGATTATGATTATTATTAAATGTGCTGAATGAACTCATATTGTTATCAATTTTTATTCTATCAGCATATCTGCTAATTTTAAAATAATTTTTGATTGCATAATTGTTTCTAAATGGAGCATAATTGAATGTCATACAAAGCAAACATTGCCATAAATAATGTTATTTTTCTTCTGTTTAGATTACTGGTGTTTGGAATTGGTTATTTCCCTTTCATTATGGAAAACATACTATATAGAGTATTTCGTCAAACCAATTCCTGGGGACTTTCTCCTAGCATGTATTTCCTTTCCCCTGGACAACAACCACATACTCCTCTAACTAGTCTGTTGGTTGTCAATAATACAGGTAAAAGTAACTATCTATATCTACATGTGTATATATTTATTAACGGAATGGTCTTCCGTTTAATTTACTCTTAAGAAATAGTAACTGAGAAAATGAAAATATCCAGCTTTATTTAGGCTGCACAAAATATCACTGATGAGACAAAGAAAAATTGACTATTTTACTTTTCTACTGTAGTAGGAAGGGGAAGATTAAAGCACAATGGATCTAGGTTATGATTAATTATACTTTCATATTTCCCTTGGTTCAAATCCCTGTTCATAAACCCAACAAATTCTCTTGTCCAGACAGACCCATAGTCAAGCCCTGTTATTTAAAGGCAATCATGTTAGTTATAAAAAATGTGTTTATATTATGTAAATGAATTGTAGCTACCTCAAATTCTTCAAGGTTTCCCTCATTGCCACTTGCAATATGAGAATCTTCTTATGCTAACAACCTCTGTTAGACTATATACGCTGCATTTGTCTCACAGTCTATAAAACTTTTTTCAACTATAATCATTGGTTTCTACAGCTTTTGCTATAGTACTTCTGCTGCTCTCAGCTGAATCCTCCTAATTACTGTCTTTTCCTTTCAATGGCATCAATTCTCCTGTCTGTTAGTGATCCCTACCACTTTCTCTAGGTATTTGGTACAAATCAGAGAAATCTAGGTTTTCTTTTGCAGTAGGGCTGGAGGCTAGTTTTACTCATTGTAACTTTCTCTACAAATCTTATAACTTTAGCAAAAAGGTGCTTAATCAAATATTATCCTTTTTCATGGATTATGGCAACTATACATAGAGATCCATCAATTGAAATTCCTTTAAGTCTCTACATATACTGTAAGACAGAAAGAAGTTTCTTGTAACATTGCTTCTCATTCCACATGTAATTATTGCAGACTCAGATGCAAACTTGGGCCAATGAAGTTGGCTTCAAAAATATTTTGATTATTGTATTTAATATAATTGGTTTCCTTTGCAATCCTAGGTATTTTATTTTATGCATTTAAAAGACATTATTCTGAAAAAGACCTTAAAAGTTTTACTGAACTGCCAAAGTAGTTCACAACACCAAAAGAGATCAATAACGTTTGTTCTAACAACCTAAATTCCATTCTAATATATTTTCTAATCTTTGAGTTCAGAGATGGATATCCAACCCTAAAGGGACAATGCCTTTTTGTAGCTGTTAAGCATTGAGACATTGAGAAGGGATTATAAAACACTGTGTTCCCCAACTCATTTTCTCAGTTCAGTGCATAGGATTATTCAAATCACATTAGGAAAGGCTGCCTCAAGACAGCAATTAAAATGTACTTGTCTTTGGCATAATTCCCCCAAATTGATTGGGGTTAGGGGTAATGAATGGTAAACTTTAAGAGAGAATAGTAGCCTTCTAGAAAAATGTGGGTGGTGGGAAGACAAGGTCAAATGAACCAGTAACAGAAACAATATCTTATATCTGGGGGAAGTAAGAAGAAGAAAATCTTTGCTAACATTTTCAAATAATGGAAGTATAAACAATGATAAGAACAAGAGAAATATAGCGTACAAAAGACATTTTTACAGCTATATTTAACTGAAGTTGAAACTGGCCAATTAACAAGATAGAAAGAAATTTAAAAGCAAATTAGATAAGTGCTATTTAATTGCAACAGAATATTCCTGGGTCACAAATTACTTTCTGCATCCATTACTGAAATTTCATCAATTTCTGGTCTTTGAGAAAATAAGATAAATCATGAAAATGAAATATTTATTTCTACAAGAATTACAATGTCCATAGGGAAGCCTTTTTACATTCTAGGAAATTCGATATTTCTTCCTATATTAGGTTTATAAAATCCACTTAAATTGAGATAAGTATTAACATAAGACTATCTTTTTGGGTCCTTTTCCATAATTTAGTACTATCTTTTATTATTTCCTACATGTTAGGGTCAAACCTTGAAGATTTTGTACATTCATTGAAGCATCAGAATATTGTTTTGGAAGTAGTTAACTTTAGAAATAAAAATGGCATAGAAGATCCATCATATAATGGAGCTATCATAATCTCTGGTAAACGAAAGGTATGTTCTCTATTCCTGTGTGTGTGTGTGTGTGTGTGTGTGTGTGTGCACATGTTTTAAACTAAAAGGTTTAAACTATGCTGTAATTCATAAAAATAGCAACGTGGAAATTCATCTAACGTATTTTATTAACTCAGGAAAAAACAAGCATACAAACATCTTTATACACTTTTAAAGAAAACATTGTATTTTGCAGATTAAATTAAAATTTATATTATAGCTATATATAAATTATAATTATAATAAATTAAAAAATTTGCAAATAAAAACCCCAACAACTTTATGAGACACTCTAGTCCTTATGAGCAACCATAACAATAACCATCACTATTATGACCTATAAAAATCCAACCCATTATTTATCACCCAAAGGGAGACAGGCCAAGGCAATGTTAGGTTTGCAAACTAAGGTAATACATAGAATGCATATTCTGGGACATACAGACATACTGAAATACCAGCTAATTGATCTCTGAATATACCATTTAGTGGATTAGCACCTTAATAAGTGTTGTGACACTGTTCCTAAGAGTTAAAGGAATAGACCTAAGTGGTCCTGGGTCACAAATCAACCTTACACAAAACTGGTTCAATGATCAGATTGAGATGAAGGATAGAGGACTCTGTATTTTCATGTTACAGGAAAGAACAAAAATCAGAAATACCTATACTCCCACATGCTTGAAAGACTTCAATATAGATGGTGTTCACCATTAAAATGAGCAGACTATGAATATGCTTGAAATAAACTGAATATATGAGTGTTTCCATTATATGCCAGGACCTTATGATAACAAAATTAGAAACAGATATTATAGAGAAAAGCTTCTTATTGGTTTTGTTGATGGCACTCTCAGTTCCAAGTCAACAATGTATTACTGACCATAACACTAGCTAATCTTTACATCAGAGAAGTTGTATGACACAGGGGATAGGGTGAGAGATCTGGAATAAGATTGTGTTTAAATGTATCAGACACTAGCCATGTGACCCTTTTGCCTCAATTTCCTTACCTGTAAAATGATCTGGAGAAGGAAATGCAAACCACTCTAGTATTTTTGCCAAGAAATCCTCAAAAAGGGTAATAAAAATTGAATTTTACTAATTCGGTTGAATAACAACATTTATATAATGCTACTTTGTGTCAGGAACTGTGCTGGGCACCTTTCAATGATCTCATTTGATAAGTTGGAAGCATCCTTGGAAGGTGGATGCTATTAATACTCTAAATTTGCAGATAAAGCTAACAGAGGTATTTGGAGTTGAACAAGTCTTCGTGACTACGGGTCAATGCAGCACAGGATGATCAAATGAAATAATTTCATTCTTAAGCCTAGCCCATAAATCCATTTGCTTGATAAAGCATTTATTAAGAGCCTACATGTGCAGACACAGTGCTAAGTGATGAGGATTCAAAAAGAAGTAAAAGACAGTTCCTGCTCTCAAGGAGGTTACAATCTAATGAGGGAGACAAATGAGAACACACACACATGGACACACACATAAGCAAGCTAAACATGGAATAAATAATTAAAAGAGGGAGAGCACTGGAATTGAGAAGTTAAAAAAGACTTTCCATAAAAGATGAGTTTTGTGTTGGGGCTTACAGTAAACCAGGGAGGTCAATAGTGAGGGTAGAAGAAGGAGAATATAGGCATGGGAGATAGAGAAAATGTCTAGAGCTGAGAGTTAGGTGTCTTGATTTTGAAATAGCAAGGAGGCCAATATCATTGAATCAAAGAGAATATGACAGAAACTAAGGTGCAAGAAGACTAGAAAGGTAAGAAGAGGATAAAAATGAAGGGCGTTGAATGCCAAAGAGTTTTTTTTTTTAATTTTCTCCTGGAGGCAATAGGAAGCCACTGGAATTTATTGAATAAATGAGGTGACATGGACAGAATTTGTTTTAAGAAAATCATGTTAGTTGCTAGATGGAAGATGTATTAGAATAAGGAGAGATTTGAGGCAGGCAGACCCACTAGCTGACTATTTCAATAGATAAAATAGAAGAAATTTAGGAGCTAATACAATTTAGAGAGTAAAAAGCTAGAGAATATGGGGCAAGTTTTAAAAAACCTTTATATAACACAGGAAGTTATATCAAATAATGAAATGTATGACAAAACGATGTTGATGTCTCAGATGATGTTGAAAAGAAGAACATAGAAGAACATACTTTGCCAGGAATTTCAAAATTCCCTTCTTGAATCTAATGCTATTAATGACAATAATTTACCAGTAGAACAAGTATAATAAATTGATAAAATAAATGATATTCTTTAAGAATGAAGGTTAAATACCACCATGGCAGAAGTGTCTTGAAGAGGTATATGAAAGGTCTATGCACCAAAAAAATCTTATGAGTTTAAAGAGCAAGTTATTTATTTATTCAATAATTATTGAATAAAATATGCCAAAGAAATACAGAGAAATGATGCTTTTATAAAAAGCAACCTCTATGGATATAATACTATTTAAGGCTAAACAGGACTGTGATGGACATTAATTTTTTTCCCTGAAAAATATCATATTTTATAACTATTTTAATATTATTGTGTTGGTTACCTGTTTTAAATAGAAAACAGTTTTCCACATAGAAATCAAATAATCTATCATTTTTATTATACTTAGGTCTATTTTTATATATCTACATTATATAAAAAAAGCCACGAATGAAGAATTCATTATAAATTTTTGAATAATTAAGAAAGACAGTATAAATGTTAACACACTTTGGCATATTTTATATATTAAGTGTGGAGATCTGAAAATAAATCATCTAGTGTTGCACTCTAACTTGAGTAGGAAGAGCTAATGATACTCTTTCCATGGACATAGAAAAGGGATTTTCAGAGACTAATTAGAAAGTATGACCACAATGGGCCACAGTCTAGAACAAGGAAAGAGAGAATTATTTGTGGAGAAGAAATCATGCTAAGCAATGCAAGGACCTGTGTTCAAAGAATGCTTTTAGACCTGTCCAAAGTTCCTGACATTCATTTAGGGAATAAATGAAAGAGGAGTCTTCACTTTCAATGTCCCAACAGGTGCACAACAACCAATGAAGCAAAGTAAAAGAGTAGGGAAAGTAGATGAGGAACATAGTATTAATTTTGTTTCCACAGTGTTTTTGACATCTCTCCCCATTTCTGCACTCATATATATGAGCATGATCTTTGTTCAGGTCCTACTACCTTTCACCCAGACTATAGAAGTAGTTTTATAACTTGTTATTATTATTATTATTTTTGCCTTTTCTTCTTTGCCATGACCTTTCTTAGGTGACATTTTCATTCCCTAATATGTAAACCTGACCATGTCACATACCTTTTACTCTCTAATAGTTTTAATACTCTCTACTTTAAATTTCCTGAGGATTAAGATGCAAATTCTTCAATCTAGAATTTAAGGTATCCTAAAAACTAATTGTAATCTACCTTTCTAGCCTTTGTTCACATAGTCTCTTGGTCTCTCTATGATGCTTCCTTTTGAACTGGGCTCTCTGTAATTTGAGGAAAGTTATTCCCTCACGTACTTTTCTTTAATCTCCAATTACTAAAATCCTTTTCATCCCTCAAGTCTAAGTTCAGGTAACTATGCTATGAAACATTCTATAAATAATCTTTTACATATTACTAAATTTTAGATTTGACACTAAAAAGTCAAAGATCTGTTTATTTTTGTTTGTTTTTTGTTAATGTGCTTGCTTTTAGGTATTTTACTCTATTCAGACAAAGAGATGTAATTATTGATCATTTGCAAGACAAAGATGCTGATCTCTATTTTGTAGTAAAAAAAGCCTGCTTTCTTTTGAAGCCTTAGGCAAAAGCAATTCTTAAATTATTTTAAAAGACTGTATATACATCACAACAATCAAGGCCATTGACCTGGAAAGATCACAATACAATTTCTTCTATTCTTCTATTTAATTTCTACTCAGAAAGAAAAGAGGAGGAAAAAATGCATTTTTTCTCCATTTCATATTTTAATCTCAAGGAAATTCAGAAAAAACAGAAAATTTGCACTGAATTCTATAGGACTGCATATTTTATTTAAAAAATAAGACTTAGCTTGCCTACTATTACAGAAGTACAACCACAATAACTCAAAAAATCCAATCTGTTTCCTTAAGTTCAAATCTGTTTTCATAGCAAAATAATGCCATCTATTGGACTTTTAGGACATTGCTACTATAGACTATTTAAGGTACTGTACCTTTTTTTTTTTTTGGAAACCTCATGTTCTTATATGAATTTTATTAGAAAATTTTAAACTGGATATATTTTCCCAAAATAAAACATTTAAAGTTAATTGTATATAAAATACGATTAATAGTTTTTATTATGAAAATAGGTTAAATTTCTTCTGAGTTCCTAATAATTTTTTTCTGATTTCTCTTTATTCTAGAAACTTTATATGCCCTTAGTGCTTTTTCACTATGATTTATATGTAAGATTTCCAATTTTGCAGTTTTAGCCTCAAAGTGTTTCACAGTTTAATAAGCTTGGGAAGCAGTGATTCAAAATATGCTGATTTTTTCATACATATAAAGTAGCCATTATTCTCAATATCAACTGTAATTGACATTTTCAAAATCATAAGTTCTTGAATATAGAGTATGTTGCCAAGTGTTGTAAATATCAACAGTAACTTCATTCAGAACTTTAGCCAGAACATGACAATTAAAAATGTTTTCATGTATCATACACCAAAACCTTTACTTTAAGAGGTCACATTTATCATTTTTAAGCATTACAGGTTTTCAGTTGCATGCAATACCAAGAGACTGAACTGTTTTCCTGTTCTCATGGGTGTTATTAGCAACGGACTACTTGGAATTTTTAATCCATCAGAACATATTCAAACGAAGAGGAGCACATTTTTTCACGTAAGTATAATAATGTTTCATTTATCCAGCACTGTCAGTAAACATAATATTTCACATAGTGACCTTTCTAGATAAATGAAATCTTTTATTAATCATGAAGTTTCCCACTCCCCTTATTATAAATAACTTTTAGAGGAAATTTTTCCAAAATGTATAAATATACTTCTCTACTTTATTAACAAAAGTGTAATAAACATAATTTATGGTTACTTGATTAATCATAAATCATAGATTCCAACAAATTTAGGGCATTAGAAGACTTCAGAATAATCTAATCCAAGCATATTTCCTTTTTAAATTTAAATACTATTGATTTAAACTTTTTTTTTACATTACCATAATTTCCCAATATATCCCTCCCTACTCTTCCAGAGAGTTATCCCTTAAAACAAAGAATTAAAAAACAAAATTAGTTAGGCAAAATTAATCAAATTATCAATAGAATCATATATTGCCTACATATACATACATTTATACACATATGTACATACATATTGCATGTGCGCATTACTTATGGATATATATTCTTTCTTATCATTGCACAGTTTAGTGATTTGTTAGATTACATTTCAATTTGCTTTTCCGAGTGATTGGATTACCTTATAGTTCCAAAAATGAATTAATGTCTGTCTTCCCATAACCATTCCAACATTTGATATTCTTTCCCACTTTTTTTTTTCTTTTTTGGTCATCTTTGCAAATCTGATGGCTGTGAGGTGGAATCTTCGAATTAGATCAATAAGCATATGTACCTATTGAAGACCTCTTGTTCTTATATATTTGCATTAGTCACTTAACTTTTATTTGCTTCAGTTTCCTCTTCTGTAAAATGGACATAATAATAAATGTAACAAAACACAGCTTTGTGCCTGGCACTTAGTAAGTTCTACATTGCCATTATTCTCTTAAATATTTTGAATATTGGACCTATGTTGGAGAAATTTGCTACAAGATTTTCCTACTATTATTGTTTCCATTCTTAGCTTCCCTTACATTTATAAAGAAGAAGATGGTGAAAGAGAAAGAATACAATCAACATCAAAGATTTATAAGAGGGGATCTGTGTCTTTTCTAATGCTCTTTTAGGAAAGTTACTTAACCTCTTTGATGCCAGTTTCCTCATCTGTAAAATGGAGTAAATAATAGCTCCTACCTCATAGGGTTCTTATGAGGATGAAATGAGATAACATACATAGTATTTCACAAACTTTACAGTGTCTTCTAAATGTTAGACATTGTTACTATTAATTTTGATTTTTAATTAATCTGAGGATTTTTAAATTATCTGTGATTGACCTTTTTCCAGGTGAGTTGTTTTTATACAATCTAGTGCATAATAAATGCTTATTTACTGATTGATTGACAGCAAATACCTTACTTTTTTCCCTTGAGGCAATTGGGGGTAAGTGACTTACCCATGGTCACACAACAAGGACATGTTAAGTGTCTGAGATCAGATTTGAATTCAGGTCTTCCTGACTTCAGGGCTGGTGCTCTATCTACTGTGCCACCTAGCTACCCCCAAATACCTTACTTTTAAATCTACTCTTTCAATCTTTTGATTCCCCTAGCCCCTAACATTTGTAGTTATTTTTACAGAACTATTAATTTCGCTTTCTTTTCCAATATTTAGTCTTAGTTAGGCATGACCACTTTTTCTTCTAAGATTTTTATTCTCCTCTAAGTTATTTCCTCTATAGGTATAGTTTCATTTCCTTTTCTTGCTTTATTTCTTCCAAGTATTTATATATTCCTTATGTAAATTAGATTTTTTTCCCTTCTGAGTCTCTCTGCAATTTTTATGGAATTATGCTCTTCTACTAGGTTGGTTTTTAAATACTTCTGGTTCTGAAATATTTCTTTATAATGGTTGGTGTCTTCTTTTAATCAAGAAAGAAGACTGTATAAATAAGATTCCCATATATATCAAAACATTCCAACCATCTTATTTCATAAGGGAAGAACTGACAAAAGAATTTGGCAGTTGCCCAAAGCCACATAGTTAATAGGTGGAAGAGATAGAACTCTTTAATCCCCTTTCTCGAGTAGCATCTTGGCCCCTGTAGCTAGAAGCTGAGTCTTAGGTTCCCTGCTCTGGGGTCAAAACAACAGCACTGGAATATTTTTTTTTCTTTCAGTAATTAGCCTAACTCCTTTCTGTGTATGAGAGAGACAGTGCTATGGCCCTGTTCTCTTCTAAAGATCTGATAAGATCATCTCTTCTCTTTAATTTGCTTAGAATTTTTTTATCTGAATCTTTGCTTTGCTCTTATTATATTTTACTTTATAACATTCATCTCTCTCTCTCTCTCTCTCTCTCTCTCTCTCTCTCTCTCTGTGTGTGTGTGTGTGTGTGGTAGGCTATTAGAATGCAAGTTCCTTAAAGGCATAGATTATGCTGTTTTTGATTTTTGTGTCTTCAGCATCTGGAGTATTACCATGCATGCATGGGAACACAAGCAGGGTAATTTGGGACTCCTGAATGTATTTCTTTTGTCTTTATGACTTGCTAAACCTTTGTGTAAGGATGATGGAGGCAAATGTGATATATGTGTTCTGAGGGTGGCTATGTGCATATGCAATCACAAACTTAGGTTGTTTCCAAGTCTAGACATGGCACTTATGAGAAAGGGGAACTGAGAAAGAATAAGCTTTGTTAGAAATTCATCCTAAGAGATGTATATCTGGTTCTGCACGCAGAGCGCCTAGTGCCCAGTGGTATGAGAGGTGAAGCCTTTTCATGTGAAGATATTTTTACCCATCTTCAAACTTTCCCTATGTTGAAATTTTAGCTAAAATCCTATCTTTTACAAGGAGCCTTTCCTAATACTCCTTCCTGTGAATGCCATCCCTGTATTAAAATTTTCCATTTTATCCCTAGTTTGTTTTCACCTTGTTTCTGTTCTATCTCTTTAATTTAGACTATACACTCCTTGGAACCAGGGACTTAAAAAATCTTTAACATTCAGCAGTTCTTGAGCCACTTAATCAGTGATTATTAATATTCTTTCCCAAATGTAACACTTTTTGAATTTTTTGATGAGAATAAGTTCTATAACTCTGAGTATTTTTACTCACTTGAATAAAACTTTAATAAGTATTTATGATTTTTCTGACTTACTGCTCATAATTCACTACCTTACTGTATTTATTCTTCACTTTTCAGGATGATGTATCCATAGGAGTTGGGTTTATGGAGGCATCCTTTTTCTGCATGTTTATTGCAACCAGCATTTCTCCTTATATTGCAATGGGCAGCATTAGTGATTATAAAGTAAGTATGAATTACTAAAATTTGAACTTTTAAAAGTAATTACAATTGTGACATTTTATATGCATTGATTTTTTTCTTTAAATGATCTCTGAAAATTCATTTACCAACACTTTGAACCAGCTTTCACTTATATCCCTCCATAGGTGTTGTTAACCTTGTTTTAAATAGCTAGATAAAGGCTTTACCAGTCATCAATTAATTAATTCAGATAATTCTCTCCACTCAAAAATTATGATAAAAATATACCATCTTCAAAGATGACTGACCTATTGAAAATCCGTATCACATTTAAGAAAGATTAAGTGACTTTTCCAAAGAGATAGAGATAATTAGTGGTGGATTGAGATCTAGAAACCAAGTCATCTGATTCACAACACAAGACTTTCTCCACCCCCACACTGTTTGGTTGTTGCCCTTCATTCTTGAAGAGGACCAAAATTACAGACATCACTATGTAAAAGTTGAGTTATAGTGTGTCTGACTATGACTGATCAGACCAATATGATTCCAGAATGCTTTGCCACAATTCAGACACAAATAGTCCCTTTGACCATTTGGGGTAGCTTCTCTAATTTTGTGCATCTTGCATTTCTTCAGGGTTAATTAAATTCTGCTTTGCTCATAGAGCATAGCACCTTCTCTGATGAGGGCATGCCATAGTGGGTGGTCTTGTGCCAAGGTCTCCCATGTCATACAATCCATTCTAAAGTTCTTAAGAGGTACTTTCAGAATGCCCTTGTATCGATTTTTCTGACCACTTTGGGAGCAATAGTCCTGTGTAAGTTCTCCATAGGATATTTTGTTTTGGCAAACATATATTTGTCATTCAAATAATGTGGATAGCTCAATGGAGTTGTGCTCTCTACAGTAGAGTTGGAATGCTAGGCAGTTTAGTTTGAGAAAGGACCTCAGTGTCTGGTGTCTTACCCTGCCAGGTCATTTTCAAAATTTTCCTAAGACAATTCAAATGGAAGTGATTCAATTTCCTGGCAGGTAGTTGAAGAAAGAAATGACAAACTATTCCATTACCTTGGCCAAGAAAATCCCAAATGGGGTCACCCCCAACAATAGCATTTAGTTCAGAGTAGAAGGAATATCTCAACCATTCTTAGACTGGTATGGTACCTTTGAGCCTAAACTCTCCCTGTACTTCCAGCAGCCTGAGTGATGTAAAAAGATGCAGCTTTACAAGGTCTAAGCTTTGGGGCATATCACATGCCAACATCTGTGAGATCCTCAATTGTTATAGCTTGTTAATGGTTTGGAAGCATAGAGATTTGACAAAAAATCACCAGAAGGGACCTCTGAGATTTGTGGCTAGAGTAACTAGTGTTGCAGTCTAACGTGAGTAGGGAAAGCTAATGATACTCTTCCCACAGGCATGGAAGAGGGATTTTCAGAGCATGAACACAATGGGCTATAGAAGTCTAGAATAAGAAAAGGGAGAATTACTTTGAAGGAGAAATCATGCTGAGCAACAAAAGGACCTATGTTCAAAGAATGCCTTTCGACCTTCCCAAAGTTCCTGGCATTCATTTAGGGAATAAATGAAAGAGGAGCCTTCACTTTCAATGTCCCAGTAGGTACCAAGAGGTACAGAGCAAGCAATGGAGCAAAGTAAAAGAGTAGGGAGAGTAGGTGAAGAAGACAGTATTAATTTTGTTTCCACAGTGTTTTTGACATCACTCTCCATTTCTGCATCCATAAATATACATGATCTTTGCTCAGGTCTTATTACCTTTCACCCAGACTATAGAAGTAGTCTTATAATTGGTCTTTCTTGCCATATCTCTCCTTTCTTTGACATATTCTTCCTATAGGTGACATTTTCATTCCCTAATAGGTAAGCCTGACCATGCCACATACCTTCTACCCCCTACTTAAAAATTTTTTAATAGTTCTCTGAGGATTAAGATGCAAACTCTTCAATCTTAAATTTAAAATATCCTAAAAACTAATTGCAATCTACCTTTCTATTCTTTGCTCATATTGCTTCTTGGTCTCTATCTGATTCTTCCTTTTGTCCTGGGCTCTCTGTGGTTTGATTAAAATAGTTCCCTTATGTCTAGTACATACTTTCCCTTATTCTTCAGCTATTGAAATCCTTTTGCTCCCTTTAAGGCCAAGCTAAGGTATCATAGTAAGGATGTTTCTCATGAAACATCCTATGATTTTCCACCTACTACTCGCTCCTCCTTCCCACCATCATCATTCCTAGTTTGTGATCTTGTCATTCTTCAACATCTCATATTCCCCCTAAATATTTGCTTCCTTTTTTTCCTCTTGCTCCTGACATTTTCTACCTTGTATCATGCTTATTTGTATACATGCCTTATTCTCTACACCATTCCCCAAGATGATAAACTCCTTGAGGGAAGGGCCTATGCTATTTTGAATAAGTCATACATTTTGGTCCATATAAAATGTCTAAGATGTATACAGCATTATTTTAGAAATTGGTATTTTTATGTAACTGACATTGTTAACATTTAACATTTCTCTTAACTTCACTTTTCAAAACCACTTTGTATCTTTTCTATTTCTCCATCAGATAAAAGCCCAGTCTCAGCTATGGATTTCAGGGCTATACCCATCAGCATATTGGTGTGGGCAGGCACTGGTGGACATTCCTTTATATTGTATGATTCTCTTTTTAATGTATATCATTAACTGTCTTATGAATAATACAGATGAAGATTGGCCACCATCTATAATTCTGTTTGCTCAGGTAAGTCACAAAATTTATCAAAAAATATGTTCAATAGAAAGTCTATGATTTAAGACCTGTATAATCAAACAAGTGTTCAATAATGTTTTACTTATCATAGTACATATATGGATGGTAAAATCAAGAGTGTGACTAGTTTTGTGTATAATTAATTTGGAGTAACAAAGTAAGTCATAGGAAATTGATGAAATTCAATATTATGGTATTTGAAGAAACTTCAAATACTAAAGGCCCCTGGTATTATAAGGGCAAAAGTTGGGATAGAAATGAATATTGTAAATCAAGCATTTAATTGAGAAAGAAGAAAAAATGATCTGGCAACCAGTAAATAATATGCACCAAGGTCCAGATTGGATGACAAATTTGTATAACATAACCATCAAAAGATGCGAAATAACTAGGTGCAGTTGGCAGAAAAGAAGTCTGGAACTGACAGTAGGTAGCAAGGAACATTCTGACACACCTCCTAACTCTCCAGAATCAGTGTGCCATATCAGAATGATGTAAGAAAGAAGATGAAGTTTTTCCTGGATGATCCTGAACTGATGACCATCCATTCAGACAGGCCTCTGGGACTGAGAAAAGATACAAGAAAATTAAGATGTCTAAAATGAAAGCTTGTTAATAATAAATTTGGATTTCCACATGACAGTGGAAAGGGCAGATACATCTGAAGTGGACATTGGAAATGTAGAGTTGAGGTACATAGGAATTAGAGAAGGCAAAGTAGGGTTGGGCAGTTGGGTTTTGAGGTTAACTTATAGCAATGTGTGATTCTATATCATATTAACTGGGATAATAAGGTGGGGAGGTAATTTTCTAACCACAGAAACAAGCATCTACACAGAATAATCTTTCCAAGTATTAACATGGTCTCTGTGCTACCTCATATCTGTCTTGAACACCTTCTGGGAAATGGTTGTTAGGATTTTCCATATTTTCCTGGACAGCATTTATCTTTCTAGTATTTAATAAAATTTTCTGTTAATTTCAGATCCTGTGTACTATTGGTTATGCAGCATCTGTTGTTGTCTTCACATATGTGATTTCTTTCATTTTTCGTAAGAGGAAAAAAAATAGTGGCCTTTGGTTTTTTTGCTTCTTTATTGTAAGTAAAAAACTCTCTATCAATTTCATTTTCACCTTCAAAACTAATACTTTCTTTTTATTTTGCAATGAACTATAAAATTAATATTATTTCACAAATATTTATTATAATTGTATCTTTTCAGCCTCTATCTCCATCTTTATTTCTCTTGGCATCTGTTCATACTTTGCATTTTTGTTTCACTGAAAAGAATAGAACCATAAAATTTTAGAGAGCGGGACAGGACATGAGTAATTATCTGATTCAACTACATTTTTTAAAGACAAAGAACTGAACAACAAACATTATAGTTGCTTATCCAAAGCCACGAGAATGCTAGTGACAATAAGGTTTAACATTGCAGGGGTACATCATACTCTTTCTTATGTCTAAATGTAGAGAAGTACTCATACCGATTCATAGTTTTTGCAAGTTTCTCTAAAATGGGCTTCCAAAGAAGCTTGGGACAATTTGTTTGGTTCTGTTTAAGCATAAAAATGACTCTTAATAGGAAAAGGGACTGTTGAGTGCAATATGAATGGCACTGAGTATTTGTATAAGGGATGGAAGTGGTGCTACGACTTTTTTGGAAGAAAGATATATATTTAATAAGGTCCATAGAGAGAGAAAGACTTTGAAAGATGAAGATGTTTAGGAAAGTCAGCTATCAGCATATCTTTGATTTCCAATTTGTCTCTCTATAGACATTGGAGACTCTTCTTTGCATTAATGTAGGCCCAAACACTATCTTATTCTTATTCATAACCCAAATACTTCCTGCTTTATAGGTTGTATCTTAGAGAAAGATGTCTTAGTCATAACTCAGATCAATGGATTAGAAATTCTGAATTAAGACAAAATGTTATGATAATCACTCTAGACTATTGCAGAATGTGAGAGTGTCTCTAAGAGGAACCATTTATATAAACCTGTCTTGAATAAATTTGATCCCACTAAAAATGTTTTCTAATCACATAAGCACCTGTAAGACTTCCCTACTTGTGCTACCCTTATGTGGTACTGTCCCCTGGCTCTGTTCAAGTCAGCCCTGCACTGCCCCCTGGAGACAGTATATATTCACTTGTACTCTGTAAATAATTGAAAATAGTATGTGATTCTAACTTATTTGAAATTTTCTTTCAGATCTCTATGTTCTTATTTGGCATCATATTTTTAAATAACTTTGAATTACTTATCATGCTCCCTTGTATGATATTAGTGCCTTTGTACACACTGGTTGGCTGTCTAATCCTTTTTTATGGGGTAAGTATTTCTATTATTTGTAATAAGATACTGAAATATATCATCAGTTGAAAACGCTTTGTTCCACATGAGGAAATATGCATTGTATAAAATTTCACAATTTTATAAAACATACAAAGGGTGATGTTAGAAGAGGAAGAAAATAAGTATTTATAAATGCCTGCTATGGTTATCTCATTTGAACAAGCTTGGGAGGCAGATGCTATTATTACTTGCATTTTACAGTTGAAGAAACTGAGGTAAACAGGTCAAGTGGCTTACTTGACCACATATCTAGTAAGGATCTAAGTCTGTAATTGAACTCAGATTTTTTTTTACTCCAGGCCCAATGCTTTACCCTTTGCATTACCTTAATTGCTTCACAGAAGAGACATGTCTCCTAACTTAATTACCTTTCCTTATTTTTAGGGGAGAGACTAAAGTCATTTATACACTACAGTGGTATGTGCAGATCTGTATTTAGGAAGGTAGAGTACAACTAAATGGTCTCTTCACTAACATACTTTCAGTGACCATGCACATGATTGTGGAGGATCAGTCTTACCAAAAGGCAATATAATTGTATTCTATTCTATTGTGCTTTCAGGGACTCTAGAAAGTTTGCATTACCATCTCTTTAACTCTGCCATATCCTCCCAATGCCATTACCACCATGACACATACACCATTTCACTAGACAAATTCTACAATGGGCATAAATTTATTCCTATGGTTTAAAATGTTTTCCTTTGAAGAGATGATAAATTAAGGTTCATTAGTTATAGAATCAGAAATTTTTCAGTTGAAACAGAATTTATTATTCAGAATCCACTTAGTTCAACCCACACCTGAACAAGTCTCCCATCTCTAACACCCCAACAAAAAGTTACTCAACTCTGCTCCCTTAGTTTTGACATCAGGATATTCAGGACTAGCACATCTTGGTGTGAGAACTTGCCAAGCCCCTTTCAGGGCTGCTTACCCACCTTTGGTGGATTCATCCAATTTATTCATCCAACTCTTACATGTGGCTCCAAGAAAGTTGTAGCATCCCAAATGAGAACAATTTGTTCCAGTGGCCCTGGAGGTTTCTGAGGTAGACTCTGTGGAGTGCTTAGAATTTGGTTAGGAATCAAAAACACTCAGGTCATTCATTGTGTTTGAGGCTATTACATTTGTATTGACTTTTCCTATTCCTGAGTTTTGATGACTCAAGAAATGAAACTGAGAACTTGGTGGAGTTCTGCCCCACTTAGATCCAATTCATGAGCAAATCAAAACATCATCCATGATATCATCAGTGGTCTTTGAATATGAAGGACAAAACAACAACTATGAACAAGACATTGTGCTCAGCACTAGGGATACAAAAGTAAAATAAAAAATACTCCCTGCTTTCAAGGAGCTTACATTTTGTTGGGAGATACAACAAGAAGATTTAAGATGAGCAGAACTGAAGTCAACCAGTTCAATTATACACTCATCTGTTCTCACCTGTGTGTGTGTGATTCTTCCTTCCCTATCCCCTTTAATTGATAATCATTCATATTATACATCCTCACTGTGAGTATTTTCCAAAACTTTGTCTTGTGTCCTCTTCTCTTTATTTTCTTTCTTAGTGATCTCACCAATTCCTATGGGTTCAGTATTTTTCACACCAATTTATTCAACCATCATCTATCTCCTGATTATCATCCAAATTACCAGATAAATATCTGTTAGCTATTATGTGGATGATTTATTGACGTTTCAGACTTGAGACCTTCCAAAACTTTCTGAGAAAAGGCTCCTTATCTTACCTGCCACCACCTCAAACACATTCCTCTTCCAAATTTCTCTATTTCATCACCCTAACAGTTACCCAGATTTGAAATTCTGCTCATCTCAAATCTTCTTGTTGAATTTCCCAACAAGATGTAATCTCCTTGAAAGTGGGAGTATTTTTATTTTATAAAAGAATTTCAGATGCCCATCAATTGGAGAATGGCTGAATAAATTATGGTATATGAATGTTATGGAATATTATTGTTCTGTAAGAAATGACCAACAGGAGGATTTCAGAGAGGATTGGAGAGACTTGCATGAACTGATGCTGAGTGAAATCAGCAGAACCAGGAGAACATTATA